>ML787411.1:314201-327668 GCA_009831015.1 Picea engelmannii
ACCTCATGAACATTTTTTGGCACTGGACATTCCATAATGGGCTTTACCTTTTTTGGGTCCAGAGAGATTCCTTCACCCGAAATGATATGACCTAAATAGTGAATTTCTTTCTGGAAGAAGGAACACTTTGACAACTTCCAAAACAATTTGTTCTCTCTAAGGCAGGACAACACTACTCCCAAGTGTTCCTCATGTTCTCTTTCGTTCTTGGAATAGATGAGGATATCATCAAAAAAAATTGTACAAAATGGTCTAAGTATTTTTGGAATACATCGTTCATGAGACTCATGAATACTGTTGGCACATTGGTCAATCTGAAAAGTACTACAACGAACTCGTAATGCCCAAACTGAGTTCGAAAGGAAGTAATAGAAATATCACCTTCCTTAATCCTTAACTGGTGATACCCTGATTGCAAATCAATTTTTGAGAATATCGCTTCTCCTTTCATCTGATCAAAGAGATCATCTATTCGTGGCATTGGGTACCTATTTTTCACTGTAGCACGATTCAAGTCCCTGTAATCTATACATAGTTGTAAGGAACCATCCTTCTTCTTCACAAAAATTATTGGTGCACCCCAAGGTGAGACGTTGGGCCTTATTAGCCCTAAGTCGAGTAGCTCTTTCAACTGCATCTACAACTCACAAAGTTCTAGCGTTGTCATCCTATACAGAGTCTTGGAAATTGGTTCAGCACCAAGTTTTAGCTCAATAGTAAAATGAAGCTCCCTCTCAGGAGGTAACCCTGGAAACTCGTTCGAAAAAACATCCCTAAACTCTGACAATACTGGGTACTAATCCAAGGAGGGTCCTTTCCTTTCATTCACTGCTTCCACTACATAAATTTGGCACCCTTGCCTCCTACACCGCTTAACCTTCATAGTTGAAATAAAGAATAGAGACACCTTTCTCCGTACATCATGGATCTCTACTAGCCTTCCTTCATCGTCAACACAAAGAACCCTTTTTGCGAAGCAATCTACCATAGCTTGATGGGATTCTAACCAATCCATTCCAATGATTAGGTCATACGTCCCGAGAGTAATGACGTATAGCTTCAACCTGGTATTACACACTCCCAGGTCTACTAGAAAATTATCAATGCTAGGTCCTACCGCTTATTTTCCCCCTGAAGCCATATCGACTTGTTTAAAGTCATCGTTCTTGTAGGATGACAACCCACTATTTTCTAATGCAGATGGTGAAATGAAACTATCTGTAGAACCATAATCAAATAAAATTTTAACATTGATATGATTTAGCATACCTGGCGACTCCACCACCGCAGATTGATGTTATGCCTGGTGATTATTAATTGTCACATAAATATGGTGGCCACCACTTGCTCTTCCCATCGGGGCCTTTTCTTCTATATGCACAAATCCTGCTTGCAACTCTGGGAAGTCACATTGGTAATGGTGTAATCCACATCCCCAACATCTAATCCAATATTGAACCTGCACACTACTCTGTGACGATCTTTGAAATGAGTTCCTTCCCCTATAACCCCTGCCCCTACTAGTTGCTCCTTGAGACGGTCGTGGACTTGCCTACGTCGTTAGTGATGAATGGGATGCTACACTCGCTGCCATCGAAATATCTGTGGCAACTGTCCTTGGTGCGACTCTATTATCATAAGGAGCTGGCCTAGAGCTCCCTCCCCTGGAGAAGGTCCTAGGGGCCTTCCCCACGAATCTAAGATGATGTGGAAAGGTCGATCTCATACCTTTGTTTAAGCTCATGTGTTCCTCAGCATAACGTGCATTTTCAACTTCTTTCGCTATTGAAGACAATTGCCACATCCATACCATGGCCCTTATCCTAGGGCTTAACCCATAGAAAAATCATTATTCCTGTCGTTGATCATTATCCATGTACAAAACATATTTTACCAATTCCATGAACTTGATCTTGTACTCTTCCACAGTCCTGTTTCCCTGTACTAGAGCATGAAATTCTCCCACCTGTTGTTCCTCATAGTAAGCTAGTAGATATTTCCTTCAGAACCTTTCCTCAAATATTTTCCATGAGACGGTGTCTGGGGTAAGGTGCAACTACCTCTCCAAGTTTCCCCACCAATTCAAGGAACATTCCCTTAACTGAAAGATTGTTATTTTCGCCTTTGATGTGGAAGCATAGTATCTTAAGGAGAAACATCGTGTCATTCCTTCCAACCATGCCTCTACACGTTCACTGGCACGACCCCCCAAAAAATCTAGAAGTCTTATCTTCTGTAGTTCTCTAGTGATGTCCTCGGGTGGAGGCCCTTCCCCTGAATCCCTAAACACTTTAGGATTACCCATTCCATATGGTGGGGGATCCACTTCGATCCATGCTGGTTGACGCCCCTTTAAAGTCTCATTAATGGCCTCCAAAGAGTGCAAAATGAGAGCTAATTCAGGTGATGGTGGTGGTGGCGCCAGCATTGGCGGTACTTGCGACGATGCCCCTCGGCCTCAATTTCCCCGAGCCCTAACCATACTGTATAATTGAATCTACATCAACCAAAATTTTGTTAGGGAAGAGTCTAAGACAATTCACATTTGCGCAACATAAACTTGAAAACATAGGGTTGGGCATAAGTGTTTTTTTACTTGTATGTAAACAAACATTACTCTCTTTAGGGTAAGTGGATAGGTCAGGTTCGAAAGCCTCTAAGATCGATGTCTTCGCCTAAGAAAACCACCGACTCTCTCACCTGGTAGCTATGCTAACAGTGTACCACACTCGCCAATTTCCCTATCTTACCTTCTTAGCATGCATGAAGCCCCCTCCCCCATGTCATGGTTTAAGTCCTCAAACTTTTAGTTTAAAACTAATTAATGTGATTTTTAACATAATTTATAATTAACATTAATTAACCACTTAATTAATTAATCATTCTAATTCTAATGATTAATTACTTTTAATTAATCACATTACTTAGTTTTAATTTGAAACATATCCTGCAATGAGCTTCTCTACACCTGTAAGAAACAAGTCATCTACATGACAAATTTTGATCTATGGTGTTCATTGAATTCCTTAAACGATGATTCCATACAAATTTGTATTTTCCAGTGCACTCTTAAGGGAACCACAACAAAGTGGTACATTGAACTTAACAGTGGAGCATTTTGCACTTTGCACGATCTGGCGTTAGTTTTCTTCAACCACTTCCAGATTCCTATCCAGTATGATTTTGACATCAATATCCTCTCTACGCTTATGCAGGATAAGGCCACTAACATCTTGGATCATATCTAGGAGTGGAAGAGAAGGAAGAGGCCAATCAAATCTAAGGTTCCTCCTAAATTCTTGTTGGAATGGTTTTTAAAATATTTATTCCCATACATCTCTAAGATGTATATACATCATGAGTATTTTCAAAGGAAGAGGTGATATTTAGGGTCCAACAATTAGATATGATCTACTTGTAGTATGGGATATTTTACAAAATTATACTGGATTCACCACGACCTAGTTTCGATCCTTCAAAAAATGAAATCCATACCTCATGTCCATGGTATCGTTGGGTCCGTTAAAAGAATTTTCGCAAATACGGTCGAGAAATAGATGCAACATATGACTATTCATAATTTTATAGTTGTTCAGGACATGGATTCAACCATTTCCACCATTACGTCATTGGACGTTCATGTTGTATAGTTGATGGCCTCAAAGGGAACCTGACAACCTGGAGGGAAGAAAAAGAAGGGAAAGGATAAGAAAGGTGGTGGAAATAATAATAAAAATGCCAAACTTGAGGCAAAGTCTCAAGGGGGGGAAAATGAGAAGAGGAAGGTGAAATTCCCTTGCAAACTTTGTGGGGATGATCATCTTACCCATCCATGCCTGAAGATGGAAGAATCCCACCACCTTATTATGTAGCAACAACCTACTATGCTACTGAATCTGTTCTCACAAGGGAAGAATATGCAAGTAGACTCTTTTAGTAGAAATCCACAAGGGGGCATTCTAAATGAACATTTTTCAAATGGATCTATGTAGTTCATCAATATGGTGAACCATAAGAAGGAGGATGAATTATATTTTTTGACCAGATCTCACAATTACAGTAACTCTAAGTAAATGTCGAAAGGAAAAGAAATTTCAGATACTCATAATTGTCTCCATATAGAGAAACCTGAAGGGGAAACAATGTCACGCATACTGAAAGGTTTGTATAAGAGTTTGTCGCACAACCCTAGTACTTGATCCACTCCTAACTATTCTATTATTGATGTTTTATCTCATATGTCATGTGTGATGTATGCCTTGGAAGTGATCCTAAGTTTCCCTGTGCAATGAGCTGCATTGTTTTCCATGATCGGAGAATATGAATCTTCGAGCCAACTCATTATGAAGTTTGATGCCACTGATATGAAGCCTCACATCCCTTATCATGTGGCCTTCCACATCAATTTTTTGTAATCTATTATCACATGATATGTACTGAAGGACATCATTAGTTTTACTAATCATGTGATTTTTCCTTCTCTTAGGAGCCATTTATTTAAAATTTTATAATTTTGGGTCATAGGGTCAAGTTTCTTAAAAGTTTGAGTCATGTATCCTATAAATAAATCAAGGTGATTGATTTTTATCTTGGTTCTAGAGTTGATCAAATACATGGTCAAGTCTTGATGTCATGAAAGTGAGTGACATCATTTGCAAAAATGGAAGGTATAGGTCATTTCTAGTAATGTAAAGATCATCATAAAATGTTATAACCAAAAAATGTTTCCAAAGGGTCTTAGAGGATCATCCAACCACCAAATTTCTTGTCAAGTTTTCCAAATCAAAGGCACTGCTAACTCTCTTAGAAGTTCGCAACACCTTCAAAAAAGAGACATGTGTCAAATATTTGGTAATGATCTTTTTGTAAAATGTATCTAATGGGTTTTTGCAGTATTCAATGCCTTTCCATCTTCATTCATCCTTCAGGGTTTGATATTTCAAATATTTATCACCATTTGTGGAATATTTCTGCAAATTGGTTCAGCGCTATGAACTGGTGCTACAAACTAATTTCTTGTAACAACCTTCTCCAATTTTTTCATCATAAATTTTGAATCACAATATAGATACTTCATAAATTTGGTGTGGAGAAGAACCATATTACCATTGACTTCATGAAAAAAAATCATCCTGATATAGTTCATAGTTTGGGAGAAAAGTCAAAATTACCATCTATAAGAAAGTTCGCAGCGCATCCTGCATAGACGCTACAAACTCTAACAATATGATAAATCTGAGCTATGGGAGGGTTGCCAGATGTCAATGAAGGTTCAAATGGTTTCCTAGGAGGTAATTGGACATGGGGGATATGTTTTCTATCACCATATAAAAAATCATGACTTGTTTCAAAATGCATTTATCACAATAGACAAGATAAAAACAAAATAGGAATTTGTTATGCTTTTGTAGGAATCCTTTGTAACAGACTCCTAAATGGAGGAAGATCCTATGTATCTCCTTGGTTTCGACCTTATTAGAGTAGAGAGAGATAATTCACTATATAGGAAGGGTATTTTGATAAGGAAAAGGAGGGATGGATGATCCAAAGAGGAGAGAGTTGAAGGAGTATTTTTACTTGTTTTTTGTAAGCACGAGGGCATTCATGTTTTAGTCATTTATGTTATGAAAGATCCATGAGAATTGTGCTACTAAATTGTTTGGAATGATTTGTTTTTATTTATTTACATCTTCTTACTTGTATAAATTGCATATTCATAAGATCATAAACTTCCCTTGATTAATAGATTCTTGAGTAACAAAAGATCTGTTATAACTTTCCTATTAAATCATTGTTTTATTCGAGTACCTTGCATTCACTTTTTCTGAAAGGTTTATTTTTTTTTGAATGATCCACTTTTTGTTATCTTCTTAATTCCTCTACCCATCATTATATAAAACTTTTGTCTATTATGCAGCTTTATTTCCTTCACTGAACATGGTGTTTATGACTCCTTTCCCAATGTTATCTATTGATCTACATTTAGCTTGTTTCCCTCTTCCTTTCCTAGTATTGTTAATTCACCTACTTAAACCAGTTCAATCCTAAAGAATCAAATGGGTACTGAGCTTGTATTTCAAGCAGTCTAAGGACAACTTCTAGTGCTAACATTTTTGGCATTGATTATGGGGAAGAAGTTGAAGATATTCCCAAGGTGAACAACAATGATTAGATCCAACTTTGGATGGTGAACTAAATTTTGACAGATTCAAACTTCATCTTTCACCTGGAAACCCCACTCCATGAAGGAAATATCAAGTGATGAATCCAAAATTTCAAAATGTCAAAGGAATTTTCTATTGTTTTTTCTCATAGGTTTGCATCTCTAAACTTTTCTGCAGTTCCTGGTTTCCCTCATACAATACTTCATATGTAAGAATGGAGATATTTTCTTCCTATATTCAGATAAAGGAAGAAGGATATTCCTACAAAGCATCTCATCATGATGACATTTTGATGAAAATGTTCATGCATTCATTAGATGGTGATGAACATCAATGGTATTTCTCACTACCTCATTCTAGCATCTCATCATTAAGGGTATTTCATTCAACTTTTAATGATCATTGTAAAAGGTATTTTTTATCTCAATGTTTATTTCAGAATTTTTGTGAGGACTTTGAAAAGAATATTCAACATACACTAGGTATTTCTTCAAATTGTAAGGCTGAAATAAATGTTTATGTTGAAGAAATCAAGGAAAAATCATATCATTCCTTTCCTAGTTTTCCAGTGTTGAAAGCATATTTTGTTGACTGTTCTTATGATGAATAAATTGCAATCAATGAAGTAGATGAATTTGTCCTTGTAACATGTCTCTAAATGTTTTTCATCTAATGAGTTAGTTGTCCCAAATGTTGACAAAAATCAGCCTATCCTTGATGGATACTCTAATAATAAGGAGAATATATTTACTAAAGAACATATATAGATTATTAGAATCCATCCAGTATATGGTAATGAAGAAGATAATGAGGAATTGCATAAAGAGATGAAATTGTCTTTATCACCCATTGATGAGCAGAAATCTCCAAGGATCAGTGAGCTCATGATTATCATTTTTGCACCTGGACTTCCAAAATACATCAAACAACATATGAGTAGTTATGGATCATATGAAGACCACAATTTTTTTGAAAAATCATCCTTCACAGAGGAGTAAGATTGACTTCTTAACCAATTTGAAGTTTTCTATGTTCTTCAGGATCCAATGACAATCTAGATGGATTCCTTACTTGGACAAGTCCCAATCATTGTAACTCCGGGTATATCTATTATTTGTAGCAGTGAATGTAAGATTTTCTTGGAACTCTTGCTGAAAATATTACCTTATTTTTGTATTTTCTCAAAGAGTTTCCTCCCAAAAGCTATTTTCATTAGTCAGTTAATTTCATGGTTTTTTTGGAAGTTTGCTTACACCTAAGAAAATTCGTTAGTTGGTTAGATTGGGCTTATGTATATAAATAAGATCAAACCATGATCATGTGGCTTTCAATTTCTGGTTTGTAGTAGATCAACAATAATGACTCCATATCCCAATGGATATAGGGCATTAGAAATACAAAGGTTTTTGGAGTCTCACAAGGAGGTCTCCATCCCCTGTGGAGCCAATGTTAGCACATGACATGTACTAAAGGACATCACTAGTTTTGCTAATCATGTGATTTTTCCTTCTCTTAGGAGTCAATTATTTAAAATTTCATAATTTTGGGTCATAGGGTCAAGTTGATTAGAAGTTCGAGTCATGCCTCATGTAAATAAATCAAGGTGACTAATTTTTATCTTGGGTCTAGAGTTGATCAAATACATGGTCAAGTATTGATGTCATGAAAGTGGGTGTCATCATTTGCACAAAGGGAAGGTATGGGTCATTTCTAGTAATGTAAAGGTCATCATCAAATGTAATAACCCAAACAAGTGTCCAAAGGATCGTGGAGGATCATCCAACCACCATATCTCTTGTCAAATTTTCCAAATCAATGGAGCTGCTAACTCTCTTAGAAGTTCATAGTACCTTCAAAAAATATACATGTGTCAAATATTTGGTAATGATGTTTTAGAAAAAGGTATCTAACGGTTTTTTCTAGTATTTAATGCCTTTCCATATTCATTCATCCTTTTGGGTTTGTAATTGAAAATATTTATCACCATTTTTGGAAGATTGTTGCAAACTGGTTCAATGTTACGAATTGATGCTAAGAACTAATTTCCTGTAGAAACTTTCTCTGATGTTTTCATCATAACTTTCGAATCACAATATGTTCTCTTCTAAAATTTTGTGTGGAGAAGCACCATATCACCATTGAATTTATGAAAAAACCTCAACCCGACCTAGTTTGTAGTTTGGGATAAAAGTCAAAATTACCATCTATAGGAAATTTCCCAGCACATCTTGCATAGGTGCTACGAACTCTAACAGCCTGGCAAATCTGAGCTATGGGAGGGTTGCCTGCTATCGGGGAAGGTTCTAATGGTTTCTGAGGAGGTAGTTGGACATGAAAGACATGTTTTCTATCACCATATTAAGAATCATGACCTATTTCAAAAGGAATTTATCACAATAGACAAGATCCAAAAAATAGGAATTTGTTATGTTTTTGTTGGAATATTCTTTAATAGACTCGTAAATAGAGGAGGATCCTATGTATCTCCTTGGTTTCGACCTCCTTAGAGTAGAGATATATCATTCAATATATATGAAGGGGATTTTGATAAGGAAAAGGAGGGAGGAATGATCCATAGAGGAGAGAGTTGGAGGAGACGTTTTGTTGCGTTTTTGTAAGCCCAAGGGCATTCATGTTTTAATCATTTCTATTATTGAAGATCCATTAGAGTTGTGCTACCATATTGTTTGAACTTTTTATTTATTTACATCTTCTTTCTTGTTTAAATTTCATATTCATAGGATCAAAAACTTCCCTTGTTTAATAGATTCTTGAGTAGCAGAAGATATTCTATAACTTGCATATTAAATAATTGTTATAATCAAATACCTTACATTCACTTTTTCAGAAATTTTCACTGTTTTGTGAATGATCCACCTTTTTTTTATATTCTTCATTCCTCTACCAATAATTATATAAAACTTTTGTATATTATTCATCTTGATTTCCTTCACTGAACATGGTTTTTATGACTCCTTTCCCAATGATAGTTAGTGATCTACAGTTAGCTTGTTTCCCTCTTCCTTTCCCAGCCTTGTTGATCCACCTACTTAAACCAATTCAATCCTAAAGAATCAAATGGGTATTGGGATTGTCTTTCAAGAAGTCTAAGGACAATTTCTAGTGTTAACATATTCCATGAAACATATCATTAGGAGAACCGTCATTGACAAAGGAGATTCAATGTGTGTCATGTCTTTGTCCTGCTGGAAAGATATTGGATCTCTAGAAATAAACCCTTATCCTACTCTTTTAAGCACGTTTGATGGATGATACTTTAGAATACATAGTCTCATTTACTCTTTTTGTAACAGCCCTAGTTAAATAGTTACTTAGGGTTTATCAAGTATAGTTAATTAAATAATTAACTTTCCTAATATATTTTAGTTAAACAATGATTATTTATTAATAATATTCATTTTTTATTTATTAATTGTTTATATATGTTGATTAATTAATTAATTAACTCATTAAAGGTTAGGGTAATGAATTAAGAACTTAATAATTTTTATTTATTTATTATAAAACTTTACATAGATGGAGGTATGAATTTCATGAATTTGTTGTGTTATGTGGATGATATTTAAATTTACTTTCATGTTGTTAATAAATTTAATTTATGTTGAATATTAAATGATTATACGTTGATGACATAATTGTACAGGATATAATTTCTTCATTTTTTATTTTAGCTTGTATTTTTATAAGGCTCTGTGGGGACAAAGGCCTTACACTTTTCCTGTACAATTAGGGGGGAAGACCATTCCTGTAGAAGTTGAAGTAGTCTACATTCCACTCGACTATAATATATTGTTAATAAATATTTGGAACTATGCTTCCCTCACAAAGGGAAGATCCCAACAATAGAGAAGATGTCATTTAATCATTCTGACTCTGCAGAAAATATGGTATCTATGGTCCCTTTGATCGAAAACTCCAAGATGACAACTGAGTGTATTGGTGTTGAAATGTTTCCTTCACTTATGGGAACTTTCAATTTCCCAACACTAGTTTCATAAATTATTTCTACCCCATCCGTTTATCAAAATTTGAACCCCTCGGTCCCCGTTACATGGGTAGGTTCATTTAGGACCTCGTATTTTGAATATTTGTGGGTGTTACCTTCACTATATGAATCATTTGAAGCTCGTTCACATGAAGGTATTTCCATGCCACTATCTACAAAAAATATCACTTATTAATCTATCCAACAAGAAACTACAGACCCTAATCCTACTTCTTCATGGACGAAATAAGACGATTAGTTTCTGGAGCCCGTCTAGGCTCATAATTCTTTGACTTCTCTTGACTCCCTTGACATTGTATTTCTTTTTAATGAAGCCATTATATAGGTAATTCCAAGGTCAAAAAAACCATGTGAGGATATTCATCATCAATCATATTTCCTTTTGGAGATTATTTGAGTTAAAAGAGAAGAGTTCCGATCAACCATGATTAGAGGTGTTGATCAATCAATGAATCCCTTAGAAAATCATGATGTTATGTTGAAAGTGACATGGCTAATATATCAGAGAATGTTATGATTCACATCTCTAGAACCCATGGCATTGTAAATTTTTTTTTTATCGGTGTGGGTTGTTCTCCCAAATAAATCCGTATGTACACCTCTTTATTTAAAGAGTTTCGTGATGTTTTTTCCTGGTCTTATGAAGAAATTCCAGGGATGGACCCTCGTATTGTCGAACATGAAATTCACACTTGTGAAAACCCTAAAATTGTTCAACAAAATTTGTGACTAGTAAACCCCAGGAAGACGACAACAATAAAATATGAAGTTAAAAAGTTGCTTAAGGAAAGTTTTATTTACCTAGTTCCTCTTACTGAATGAGTGCCAAACCCCGATCACGTGGATAAAAATAAAGGAACCATATGATTTTTTATGTATTTTCGAGATCTGAACAAGGCTTGTCTGAAGGACAAATTCCCCACACCCTTCATTGGTCAGATGATCAATGAGTGTGCAGGAAATGAAATATTTTACTTCATGGATGGAATTTCTAGATATAATTAGATTCAGATTCGACCCGAGGATCAAAATAAGACAACATTTATGTGACCCTGAGGGATTTTCACATACAAAAATATGCCATTGGGCCTTAAAATTGTTGGAGACACTTTCCAGCGAGCCATGTCTTTTGATTTCCATGATTTGAAGCATATCTAGATGACCTTGTTTCTCTCTCTCATAAGAGAGTAGATCATCCAACACACCTTAGACTTATCTTCGAAAGATATTATTATTATTGTATTCAATTGAACTTGAATAAATGCATATTTTGTGTCATTTTTGCACGTCTATTGGGTTTCATAGTGTCCAACAAAGGGATCATGGTTGATCCATTAAAGGTTGAGGAAATAGTTATTTGCCTCCCCCATGTGATATTTTTCAATTGCAGAGTCTTCAAGGAAAGGAAAATTTCCTTCAATGATTTATTGTGAACTATGTCGACATCACCAAGGGATTCATGCACTTGTTGAAGAGAATGGTTCCCTTCATCCACGATGAGTTCTTGGAACGATATTTCTATGTGTTCAAGAATGATCTTATGTCTACTCCTTTGCTTAGTCCTCCCAAATATAACAAGGATTTTTTTTTATATGTCATGGAAACAAAATCCAAAGTTGGTATGGTTTTGGATCAAGAATATGATAGCTCTCAAGAGCACGTCATATTATCATAGTCATTGTATGATTGGTCCTAAAATCAATTATTTGTATGTCGATAAGTTAGCCTTGGTAGTTGTTCATGCTTTCCAAAGATTATGGAATTACATTTTTCTTTAGAAAACCATTGTAGTTGTTGATGTCAATCCTTTTCAATACATCCTCACACAACATATAATTAGGGGAAAATACAATAAATGGATTCTCATTCTGCAATAATTTGACTTGGACTTTATTTCTTCCAAGTCTAAGAAGCCTCTGGTTTTCTTTGAGTTGATGTAAGAAATTCCTTGGGAGAATGAGGAACCCATGATTACGGATTTGTTTCCTGACGAACATTTGTTCCTTATTTCTTCCAGTGATCCTTGGTACAGAGATATCCTTATATATCTGTGGAATCTCAATTTTTCTCTATATTATTCATGGGACGATCGTTATCACATTCTCCACTAGGAAAATAATTACCTCATCAATGGCCACACATTGTATAATCATAGAGTCAATTTAATTCTTTGTTTCTTCTTAACCCATGAAAAAATAGAGTATATGCTAATGATTTCCACAGTGGAGCATGTGGTGGTAACCTATCTGGATTGGAAATATCCCAAAACATATTTCACACTGGGTACTTTTGGCCAATGATATTTTAATATTGTGTTGAGGTCGTCAAAAGGTGTCATCATTCCCATATTTTTTCTCATAAAATGTATGCACCCCTACTCCATTGTTCCCCGTCATCACCATTGGTCCATTTACAAAGTGGGGAATTGATTTCACTACATGCCACCCACCTTTAGTTAGGGAGAATTGTTATATTTTCTTGGTCATCGAATAATTTACAAAGTGGGTGGAGGCCATGCCTACTTTCACGAACGATGGTGATACTACAATCTTGTTTTTGTTCAACCATGTTATTACTAGGTTTGGAGTTACGAGAGAGATTGTCATTGACCATGGTAGTCACTTTCAGAACCAAATGATTCTTGAGTTATCATCCAAATTGGGATTCAAGAAAGAAAATTCATCTCCTTATTACCTGCAGGAAAATGGTCAAGTATAAGTCGTGAAGTAAAGGTTGTGAACAAGTCTCTCAAGACCATACTTCAATGCATTGTCAATAAGAGCAAATCTAGCTGGAATTTGATACTTTATCCAACATTATGGGCCCATCAAACCTTCATCAAGTCTTCCATTGGCTTCTCACCTTTCCATCTCATTCATGGTGTGGAAGAAATTGTACCTATTTAATGTGAAATCCCTTTGTTAAAGATCACAATTGAGGTTCTTCCCGACACGAAAAATTTGAAATCCCATATTGTTAACCTTGAGTAGTTAGATGAGTAGTGTCATGATGTTTCTATCGCAAATGAGACCCATCAGAAATGTTTCAAGTCTCAATATGACAAGTCTATCCACCCATGATTGTTTTTTGGAGGAGACCTTGTTCTGGTTTATGATCAATACAAAGACATGTTAGGGGAAGGAAAGTCAAATCCAATGTGGCATGGTCCTTACATCGTGATGTGTGCACTTCAAAAAGGAGCTTAGGAGTTATCGGATTATGAGGGTAATGTGTTTTCGAAGCCTAAAAATGGGCTCTACTTGAAGAGGTACTATG
>ML787411.1:347205-395336 GCA_009831015.1 Picea engelmannii
AAAAGAAAAATCCATATGTGATTTAGGCTAGTACCCAAAACATACTTCAAAATAAGTTCTTTGAGTAGAAGAATGCATGAAATGATAATAGGCATGTTTTAAATAAGGTAATTATTCATCCCATAACTTAGGATGCTTGTTACAGTATCCTTGAAGTAGATGTGTTATTGTTCTTTTTACCACCTCTGTTTGTCCATTTGTCTCTGGATGAAAAGTTTTTCTCTTCTTTAACTTAGTGTCCATTATCTCCCATAAATGAGACCAAAAATTTCCCAAAAAGAGAGAGTCTCGATCTGATATAATAGATGTAGGAAATACAAAATGAACCCATACATTAACAAATAACATCTGTGTTTTCTGGTTAGCTGTGAGATGTTTCTTGCATGGCATGAAAATACACATCTTTCTGAATCTATACACATCTTGATGAATAGATAATTATGTACTATCCTAGACATCGAAAAACCCCCTACAAAATCCACGGAGAAACTTTCCCATGGGTGAGAAGGTACTGGAAGTGGTGTATATAGCCCTAACTTTTTGTTTCTAGGCTTACTTTTGGAACACATAACACACCCTTTGATATATTTGGAAATTGTTTCATTCATTTGAGGCCAATAAGAACACCTATGTAACTATGCAACTGTCTTATTAACCCAAAAATGACCATAGATGAGAGATGTATGAGCTTCTCTAATTATATTCACTCTTTCATCTCTTGGTATACATAGTTTTCCAAGATGATATAACAAACTATCATCCATGTAATAATATGACTGTTTATTGTCGTGACTTAATGCATCTTATAATTATTTAAAATCATCATCCCTAGCACATTCTTTTGCGTAAATTTCATGTGATAAAAGAGTATACCTGAGTATTGTGGATGCATTAATTACTGGTCTTGAAAACATATATGCAACCTTATTATGAATACCATTATTATACCTGATTACCAAATGAAATTGTCATAGAAAACCCATCCATCTGAAGTGTCGTGACTTTTGTAGCTTGGTTCGCGATTGAAAATACCGTAATGGTTGATAATAAGTATGTATAATTGTGTCCTTTCCCATTAAGTAATGCTTCCATTTCTTTACAATTTGTACCAATGCATACAATTCCTTATTACATGTTGGATAGTTAATCATAACTTCAGTGAAAGTATCAGAATGATAACATATAGGTTTACCTTGTTACATCAAGAATGCACCCATGGAATATATTCTTGCATGGGTTTGAATCTCAAATGGATGTTGTAGATACGGCATAGACAAAACTGGTGCGGTGCTTATCTTTTCATTCAATGTATCGAATGATTTATGTTGCTTTCCTCCCCATTGAAATACTTGTTTAACACTTGTTAACACATGTAGAGGTGTTGCTATGTATTAGAAATTAGAAATGAATTTCCTCTAGTACTCTACTGCTCCTAAGACGCTCTTGACTTTAGTGGAAATAGTTGTCCCGGGCCATTTTACAATGAATTCTAATTTTGTGGGATCTATATTTATCTTACCATTCCCTACAATGTATCCAAAATATACTAGATAATTTTTGTCAAATTCACATTTAGATAACTTGATATACAACTTATCCTTCTTCAAGAGTTCAAAGACTATCTTGACATGCTTTATATGATCTTCCCACATTCGACTAAATATCAATATATCTTCTAAATAGATAATAACAAAATAATCCATGTAGGGTCTAAACACATCATTAATTACTCTCATAAATGTTATTGGCATGTTACATAACCCATATGGCATAACCTACCACTCGAACAAGCTCTGCTTGGTCTTGAAAGAAGTTTTCCATATGTCACATTTTGCAATTTTGATGTGATGGTATCCACTTCTCAAATCCAACTTAGTAAAATAAACAACATTATTTAACTAATATAATAAATCATCAATTCTGAGAAGAGGATAATGATTCTTTACCCTAATCTTTTTTAGGGCTCGAAAATCAATAATCATCCTCCATGTGCCATCTTTCTTTGGAACTAATAAAATACGAGAACCACATAGAGAGGAGCTTGGTTTGATTATTCATTTATCAATCATATCCTTAACTTGCTTCTTACTTTATGCATTCTCGATCATTGATGACCTATAAATTCCAATATTCAGAAGAGGAGCATCCTGCTATAAATATATTTCATGTTCAACCTCCCTCTTAGGAGGAAACCTTGTCGGTTCCTGAAACAACTCATCATAATTAGATATGATTTCGACCAATTATTTCTAATGATCTGGATCACAACCTGATAAAGCATCTATTATATATTCTTATTTTTGTTTCACTATCATGAGAACAAAATATTTACTTTCACTCACGAGTCTCTTCATTTTCCCTTTGCTCACTAAATAAACATCAGTTTTGATACGATTAGCTATAACAATAAATTCAACCCCATCCTTTAAAAGATGATATTTATTCTCTTTTTGATAGAATACAACCTTTCTTTCAAATAGATATGTAATACCAAAGAAAATGTCAAAAATGTCAAGAGGCACAACATCTAACTCAACCTTGTCAAATAACTTAGTTGTAATTGCAAACCCAATCTTACATTGTTTTATCCCTTGAAACTTAACATCTTCACACACCCAACCTAATGGATATGGCTTCTTATGACGTGTCATCTTTAAACCAAAATTCGTAACAATCATTTCAAATATTATTTTAACTTGAGATCCACTCTCAAATAAAGTATCTACCTTGGTATGATTGACTATAAATATGACATGAAAAATCTCACTTCTCTTCTTTTCATAAATATCACTTTCCATTTTGGTAGATTGAACTGAATAATTTGAATTGATAGCTGAAATAATTTTTCTTCCTATGGCCATGATCTTGGATTCATCTATGGAATATGACTGTAGATATTGATGAGCTAATACAACAATATTTTTCTTCCCTTTTTCCTTGAATTTATTTGGTTGTAATTATGGATGCAACTTCCAACACTGTGATTCCTCATGTCCCTTTTTATTATAGTGGGAACTTGTAGGTATTCCCTTAGCTTGCTTCACTGTGGATGATTTATTACTCTTCCATTTACCTTTCAGTTTCTTCTCAAAATTGTATGGATTCTTACCATTTCTCACATTCTTACCCTTACTAGCCTCTAGATGTGTAGCTTGTACTGACACCTTATCAATGTTAGTAGAGATAAACCTTATAATAGTATGAAAAATATATGAGTGCATTCCACCAATATATTTCAGAAGAGTTTCATGAGTATAGAATAGAATCCCTAATGATAATGCCTTCTTTTTTAATTCCTTTGTATATTCCTAAATATTTTGGCCTTTACCTTGCCTTAGATGATTCCATTCAATCATTGTCATTTTCATATGTGCCCGTGGATAGAATTATTTCCTTATAGCCTTAGTAAAATTATCCAAGGAAGAGATTACTTTACCCTTTGAACAATATCAACTTGCATCTTACTCTCCCACCATATTAATGCGGTGCCACTTATTCAAATAGAAGCTAACTGTATCTTTGCAGCATCATCCATGATCTTTTGAACCCTATAATAAACCTCTATTTTCTTGATCCAATTGTCCAAATTGTCATTATTCAATTATCCATCATAGGTTGACAATTCGAACTTGAAATCCAATTTTAATAATGACATATTATGGTCATACTTCTTAGAGGACTTCTTTCGATGAAAATAATGTTCACTCTCTTCAAAAGACGATGATGATGATGATGAGGAGGATGAGGATGAGGATGGTGAAGGGGTCTCTGAAGGTCCACCTCCTTCACCTCCTCCTTCTCCTTTTACTAAATATTCTCTTCTTACAAGATTTTGAATTATTCGTTGAAACTCCTCTACCATATCCCTTAATATTTTAAGCACGTCTCTGATCTATTCATTTCTCATGGGTTGATCTTGTTCTTCTCCCTTTTCATAAGCCATGTTATGTCTTCGAAATATTTTTCCAATATCAGACTTATAACTTCCAAGTTTTCCTTTACCAAGTTTGAGTTTGGATCTTGTAATCATTTACTTGAAAACACTTTTCAAACCAAATATGATAGCAACTTGATCCAAAAAATCCTTAGATGTTTATTATTTTAAATACACACAAACATCTACTTGACCTTCAAAATAATAATGATAGCTTGACTATTTACAATTTACATGTGAAAGACTTATTTAACCATTCACAATTTAATGATAAATATATTGCAAATAACTAAGCATGAAATGAAAAACAATAATGAAATCAAATACACAATTAGGATAACAAATTTCACCCAATTTAGGGTACCTCTCCAGGTATGCTTCCAATAAAGACCTTCTTTATTAATGCTCAATTGCTTATGTTTTACAATGAACTTTTTACATGTTGATCAAATTCATAAACAAAGTGCACCATTGGATTCCTTACAAAACATCATGAAAAATGACTATAAATTTATCTAAATTTCATTAAGGGACATCTTGACATGCTTTACGGTGTATCTCAAAGTATATGCACCCTTGGGCATGCACTTAGAGACAATTATCTACATAAATTAATGTTCTCTTCCTCGGTCTGTGTGCCCATTAAATAGTCCGTGGACCCTAACCTTGTGTTCAAATTTTAGAGCAGGGATTAAATATAAAATAGGTGGTTTGTTTTAACAAACCACATGTATGGTTTTTTGGTTAAAACATTGATTTTATATATGGAAAGTCGTGGATTCGAGCCCCATCGACCGCCATATATCCCACCATTTTGGTTGGCACATTAATTAGTTGTATAATATATGGTTATAATAATATATTATATCGTTATGTTGGTTTGAATTCCGTTATCCCCACATGCTATGACATTGGTTGCATGGAATAGTATTAAACCAAGGGGCTAGGGGCTAGTCCTTGACCCCTTTCCCCCCCAAAAGGAATCTTTACATTAATTCAAATAAATTTTAAGACATGTTATGATAAGAAATAAATGCATGTAACATTGGTAGTGGAGAATTTTCTAAGACTTTGGGAGGCCGCATGTTTGAACCGTGTCGACTCATATAGTATTTTGATAGACTATAACCAATATTGGCCAATGGGAGGTCACAAAATGGTGACCTCTCATTGGCTATCCCTTTCCATGTGTCAACATGTGATTTTTCCATCTGGTATGTACAAATTGCTCAGTTAGCTACCAAACAATGTGGCAAGTCACCTATACAATCATGTGCCACATGTCAGCCTTGCAGTGGTGACACATGTCACCCATTTTCCTATGTTGACTTTGACCTTTGACCTTGTTTTATTGTAAATTTGACCGTGCTTAAATTTTCCATACAAACTTTGTTTGAGGCGATTTTTGCGCCATTAGAAAGCTATCCATGAGATCTACACATTGATGGTGTTTTCAAGAGAAAATGAGACATTTGAATTTTGAGCATTTCTGAACCATTCTAAACCTCTATGGATGTTTCATATTCTCTTGGATCTCTGTGAGAATTCCTAGATCCTCCTGATTAGGTCTCCATTGACTTCCTTCCAACGAGTTAATCTCTTATCAATTATGATGAATTTCTCTAAGAGCTTGATTTAAAGTCACACCCTAGTCCTATTTACATCATTGGTAGGTGAACTTGTGCTTATCAGATGAGATTCCATTATTGGTCTTTAATTTAATGTTTTCTCTTATGTTTGATGGAAAGAACATTATTCGCACATTGGGATTCATGTGGTACCTTGGATTCCATTCTTCCCCATTAGTGGTTTCCTCATCTTTGTCAACAATCTTTTTTATTAGTTGTAATTCAGAGGGTCTCTTTCATGCAATGTTTATGTCTAGTGCACATGAGAGATATAATTCATGGTGGTTCTTTCAATCTTTCATCCAAGTCCTTCCAAATGTTTGGCCTTCTTCTAATCCTCATGTTGGATGATGGGGATGCCTTAATTCCCTCCTATGATTCAATCTCTTCCTATCTATTTCAACACATATTTCTTTAGGATAGGGAATTAGAGTCATTTTGGGTACCTTGGGGCTTGCATTCATCAGTGTAAGGTTCCCTCACTATTGACAGTGGGAATACATCAATGTCCCCTGATCAGTACTTTCTATCAAGTGTTCAACATCAAATCCTTTATTCACACTTGTTAGATTGTACTGGGTACCTTGACACCCATTATCATAATCGGTAGGTTGTCTCACATTCATTAATTATATACATCAATGATCGATAATCAAATGGTGTCTCACTGTGTTAGACTCCAACACATCTATTCACATGGTGAAAACTTACCAAATTGGTTGATTTGAAGACCTCCAAAGCATGGTAGCATCACCTCTCTTTTTTTTCATTGCCCGAGTTATGATTAGATAGTGACACTCCCCACATTGGTACTTGTAAAGGATCAATTATCCATATCTTGCCCCAAATATCCTTCACTGATTTTGAGACATAGATCCACTGTGCATATTTTTTGTGGCTATGATATATGTTTGACATGGATCCATTGTGTAACTCTTTCATGGTGATGATCATTGATTTCTATATATACATACTAAACGGATATGAAATGTACTTTATTGGCGACCATGATTATCATTGCACCTGAGCATGGGTATTCCTACCTCGAGAATTGATTTTTTTTTTATTTGTTTATGTGTTGGTTGTTGTCCTTAGATGAGATTCTGGAAACCTTCACCCTTGGATATTTTATCCTTGAATACTTGAAATGTATTTCATCCATCAATTTATCTTTTGACCTCACATTAGGAGGCATCTGTTACAATGCCAATTTCCACCTCTGAAGCATTGATGCTCTTATTAGTGTTATCCCTATCCTCCTTAGAGACAACTATTCCCCATAACTCCTTGAGTCCCTCTAAAAAATATTTTTTTAGAGGATGTATGTTCCCTCATAGTTATGAAACACACATACACATGGGATACTTAAGGGACAGTCATGTACATGACAAGAAATTATTTAAAAAATATGATTATGCCAAATTAAACGATGAAAAATGGTTTTTGTTAGTTTTCTAACTCCTTTTACCCATACTCAATTGTCTCTAACCAACTAAAGACCATATAAAAGGAGCATTTTCCTCATGGATAAAGGTAATTATGCTTTGCACATTTGAGCAAACACTTATATATCTATCTCTGCCAAGTCTGTAAGCCCATATATATTCATTTTGTTGTTGGTTTCTTCACTTGGAAACCCTTGTTTCCATCCTCTATCTGATCACCAACCTATCTGACCAAGACTCTCCCATATATTTTCTTTGGTTTCATGGTGAATTTAGTGTCAGAAGCAATCCTTATAGCATGAGTCAGTGTGGAGGAATGTAGGATCTATTTAGACAGGTAAGCATCACATTATACAAGTAAAAATATGTATCTACCTAATTGTTTCTCATTGATAATAAAGAAGCTCATTCCTTCAAAGTGTAATTTTTTGTTATTTTTTTATATTTGCAATGATTTTATATATTCTTTAGTGAATACTAATTGCTCTGTTTTTTCTGTTATTTTTCATAGAACTAATGGGTAGTTATTAGTATAACTACCTCTCTATAATAGGTCTACTTGTTTAAGGTTGTTATAGGTTGTAGAGAGACCATTGGAAAGGATTGAAAGGACTCCATCAATAGGGAACATCATCAACCATTGGCCTCCTAGTGAGTTAACTTTCCTGTTTCTCTGAATAGTTAGTTATTTACTTGAAATTCAATGATTATATATTTTCTTGTTGTTCGTTATGGAATTTGAATCTTGTATGGTCATTGGTATGTTGCAGTAAGCCCACTACTATAGGGAATTTCCCTTGAAGTCAATAATTTGTCGGCCTTCTTGTTGAAAGAAAATGAAATGATAATAAAAAAACAATTAGTATAAAGATCATTGCATGACACTCATAGTATTAATGATCCTTATTGGGTTATCTTGGGATAACAACTTGATGAATTAGATGGATGTTTTAATGATAATTCTTGCATTAGATGTGATAATTGGTATTCCTCATATTCCATGTGCAGTGTCCCTTAGCTTACAAACATTGAAATATTTTAATATTGGATAGTTTATGATGTGGAAGAATTGAAACAAACTTATGTGAAGTTATATCATCATATACATTGATGATGATGAATATTTTTGAAATATTATTTTTAATTTAATTTATTAACATGAAACAAAATGATTAGAGAATCCAGTTACAAAGAGTAAACCATTATTCCATGGGTGAGTGAAAATGATAAAAACCACCAGAGAAATAATTTTCCAATGGCCAACTGGAACCCTACTCCCAAAGGTGTGGGATGTGAGGGAACAAACTAGCACATAGTTAGGCCAAGAAGATTCCCTAGGGTTAGGGATGAGGCTAACTTGAAAAAGACCTAGGAAATCTATTATATACAAGTATAGAGGAGATAGGAAGTTGTTGATTACTTGTGAGGAGATTGAGTTGGATAGTTTTGAGAAAGAATCAAACTCTCAGATTTCTTGACAAGGTTATACAATTTTTCAGTTCCTATGGAATAGCGATTTAGGCTCAGGAGTGATAAGAACAAGTAATCTTGTATGTTAGTGTCTATGGTTTGGAGGAACTCGTTCTCTACTCAATTTCTTTATAATTTATTAAAGAATGCTCAAATATGTTTTCTTTCCTTATTCTCATTGGTTTTATTTGAATTGGTTATAGAAAGAAACTATCTATATGTTAGTAGTATGCCAAATTACTTAGAAATTAAACTATCATTTACAATATTGTAATGAGAAAGGAAAACATTCATAGTATAGTTTATAGGTTTCTATTCAAGTAAAATAATATTACTTCTGAACATTGTAGAAAAGAAATATAAATAATTCACTATAACAACCCTAATTAATTAATTAATTATCATGATTAAATATTTGTTTAATGAATTTTAGTTAATAAATTATTAATTTAAATTTTTGAGACTTAGTGTGTCGGTAGATGGACCCATTTATGGAAGGGGGGATAAGGTGGTTGAGGTTTAATGGGGGAATAAGGTTGTGAATAATGAGGGAAAGGAGGATAAGGAAAGGGGAAAACACTCAGGAAGGGGGTCTTGTTTTGGTTTTGGGGTAATATTTTCAAATTAGAGAAGGAGAAGACAAGGAGAGGGAGTTTTGGACTGCATCTGTATTTCTAGATTTACTAGCAGCTTACTTGAGGAGCTTGCTTGAGGGATTTTACAGGGGGCACCTATTGTTGGGAATTTTGGGCTCGGGGGCCAGGAAACCATAAGTAATCCTGGAGCTAAGGAGCCGGATAGGTTGTTCCTAGCTAGCTAGGAGGATAGTCAGTTTTGGGCAGAGCTTCAGCTTGGTGCAGAGTTTTAGAACAACATCAGTTTGAGGTATTTATCATCATTATTATGTTGTGTTAATTATTGTTATATTGTTGAATAATTTTTTTAAGTTGAATATGTTATTCATTATTATGCTTCTAAATTTTAAATTATGATGAATAGTGAGTTTTTATGTGCTGAATAATGAACTGTAAAGAATTTAGGATAACATTTATATACTTAAATTTATGTTTTATAAGGATCTGTTGAAGAGACCTTACACATGGTATCAGAGACCTTACACATGGTATCAGAGACCGGTTTCAAAACTAAAACCTGGGCTTGACCACCCACAACACTGAGATTTTATCTTTTTCATCTGCAATCTAATTTGGGTTGTTACAGAAAGCTCCAACCACAAGAAAGATTTCCAGTCTACAGGATGTAAATAGAAACAACACTACAGAAACAAATTAATTAATTAAAAAAAAAAAACCCAAGTATTGCCACCTCTAAAATAGTTGGCAACATAAAACAACTTTATCCAGTTTTGAAAGTAAGATATGAAATTTATTCCCTCGATATTGAATAAGATGTTAGTTGCACTAGGGGTAATTCGTATATTATTTTCCATTTCTATCTTGTGTGGGTTTTCCACTACATCAACTTCATATGCCCTTTTTGACTCAATGGTGTTGGTCGATGTCATTTGCACCCTTTCTTTTGTAAAATTCTATATGTAGAATGACACACTTTCTTTTGTAAAATGTTATTTGTAGTATTATGTACATATCCTTATAATTCTTGGAATATTATATGAAGAATTTTTATTAAAAATGAAAAAAAAAACAGAGTTACAGAATACAAATTAAAATATCTCTACCTCAAAATGTTCCTAAATCTTTCGAGGATCCAGAGCATGAACCTAAGGATCCATTCCTGGGGTAGATAGAAGAAGAGTAGGGTTTCTTCTAGGCCTTGTGTGCAGTCATGAACATCGATCTCTGTGCCTGCAAACCCCAATTTTAAAGTAGAAAGGGTAATTTACTCTATCTTTATCAGTACCAAAGATTGAAGCTAAATGTTCTTCCATAGCTTCATATAGCTACAGAACAGTGAGACCTTCTGAAATAAACTACCAGCTTCAAACTTTCACAGATGATCCACACTTCCACAACCTGTAATGGAGGGTTTCAATTCCTTCGGACTTCAGGAATGAACAAAGGGCGTAATGATCTGTGGACATGAACGGAGGGATAAACGATCTCTGTACTCAAAACTCTAGACTTTGTAACCTACAGTGCCTTCTTTATTTCTTATTGATACTCGGACACTGGACGCTCGATTGTACTAGAAACACAGGCTAGCAAATTAAAAAAACACATAAAACAAAGAAACAACTCAGCACAAGACACCAAGGAGAAATCCCACAAGAGCCCATGAGTCTATTAGGTGTGCACAACGCATCATGTGTAGAAATGTAAAATAATCATGGATTATTTGTGCTTCCTACCAAACAAATTAAGACAGCATGAATGAAACATGGAATCAAACATGATATAGCAGGTTACTTCCCACATATAAAGTACACATTCACATGATAGCCGAAAATTTTACATCTGAAGCTGAAGACATATTAGAAGTTAACGATAGATATGCAATGAAGAAAACCCTAAGGCCCATATTCGATTCCTGTTACCCCAACGAACAACGAATCTAAAAAAATATATATATGAAAAAAAAAACCCATTTAAAAACATTTAGCACAAGAGATCCACGCATCAAATTCCAATTATTGATTCCGCTCTTAATATTTGTTGTTACTGAATCAAATCCGATATCATACGTAATGTTGTTACCGAATCAAATCTTCTCAGAAAAGGTAAATAGTTAAAAACCCATTTAAAAATGTCAAAAACCATGAGATCCCATCAAATCCTAGTCCATCAAAACCCTATTGCGATTTCAACATTAATTGAAGACCTATCAAACCCAACTTCATCATAATATAGAGAAATACAATAGAGCTGTTCAAAAATAAGTAAATGGGTTTCCACCAGGGTTAACCCCCAGCGCCTACGAGTCGTTTCTTTGGTGTTGAGTCTTTGCCCATATCATTTAAATGGGGAACCATACACAAGGTACAATGCCCAAGACCAAATTCCAATCCACGAAGAAGATCCCACAATGTACAATCTTTTCTCAACGCACCAAAGTTGAGACCAAGCACCCAAAGCACTCAGCATTGAGATACAAGTGTTCCAGCCAAATCCATGAGTAAGCACCTACCACAGGTCATACACAAAGCACCAAAGCCAAGTGATCAAGCACCAAGCCACCAAAGAGGAGAGTATAGTGAAAAATCATAGCCCATCTCCCAAACGCAGAGATCTGGCCACTCTCCCAGTCTGTGAACCAAATGCACACACAACAAAAGTCAGGTCAAATCCAGCGCACAAGTGCCAAACTAAGTCACATGGAGGAGGAACCCGTGAGGTGGTTCCACTATGATAAACGTGTCCAAAACCAGGCGTTAAGCCTATGAGAAGGATACCCACAGGTCGATGGTTATGCCCTAAACATCAAGTCGATCCTGCCGAGAGGGAGAGTGTAGAGTGGAGAGGCGACATAGCGTTAGATGAATGTTTTGTGTAGGGTTTGGGGAGGGAGAGCCAGTGAAAGTGCATGTAGATTTTTAGGGGATGAGAGACCGAGGGGGGGGGCACGTGGGCTTCATGCGTGCCCGACTTGATTTTTTTTAATTTTTAATTATTTAAATTTTTATTTTTATTTAATTGTATTTTGATTATTTTATTTTATATTTTTTTGTTATTTAATTATTATTTTAAATTATTATTAAGTTTAAATTTTAATTGTTTAAATTGTTTGAATTTTTAATTATTTATTAATATATATATATATATATATAAGTATATGTTTCAAATTAAAACTAAGAAATGTGATTAATTAAAAGTAATTAATCATTAGAATTAGAATGATTAATTAATTAAGTGGTTAATTAATGTTAATGATAAATTATGTTAAAAATCACATTAATTAGTTTTAAACTAAAAGTTTGAGGACTTAAACCATGACACGGGAGAGGGGGCTTCATGCGTGCTAAGAAGGTAAGATAGGGAAATTGGCGAGTGTGGTACACTGTTAGCGTAGCTACCAGGTGAGAGAGTCGGTGGTTTTCTTAGGCAAAGACATCAATCCTAGAGGCTTTCGACCCTGACCTATCCACTTACCCTAAAGAGAGTAACGTTTGTTTACATACAAGTAAAAAAACACTTATGCCCAACCATATGTTTTCAAGTTTAAGTTGCGCAAATGTGAATTGTCTTAGACTGTTCCCTAACAAAATTTTGGTTGATGCAGATTCAATTATATAGTATGGTTAGGACTCGGGGAAATCGAGGCCAAGGGGCATCGTCGCAAGTACCGCCAACGCTGGTGCCACCACCACCATCGCCTGAATTAGCTCTCATTTTGCGCTCTTTGGAGGCCATTAATGAGACTTTAAAGGGGTGTCAACCAGCATTGATCGAAGTGGATCCCCCACCATATGGAATGGGTAATCCTGAAGTGTTGAGGGATTCAGGGGAAGGGCCTCCACCCGAGGACATCACTAGAGAACTGCAGAAGATAAGACTTCTAGATTTTTTCGGGGGTCGTGCCAGTGAACGTGCAGAGGCATGGTTGGAAGGAATGACATGATGTTTCTCCTTAAGAGACTATGCTTCCACATCAAAGGCAAAAATAACAATCTTTCAGTTAAGGGAAAGTTCCTTGAATTGGTGGGGAAACTTGGAGAGGTAGTTGCACCTTACCCCAGACACCGTCTCATGGGAAATTTTTGAGGAAAGGTTTTGAAGGAAATATCTACTAGCTTACTATCAGGAACAACAGGTGGGAGCATTTCATGCTCTATTACAGGGAAACAGGACCGTGGAAGAGTACAAGATCAAGTTCATGGAATTGGTAAAATATGTTTCGTACATGGATAATGATCAACGACAGGAATAATGATTTTTCTATGGGTTAAGCCCTAGGATAAGGGCCATGGTACGGATGTGGAAATTGTCTTCAATAGTGAAAGAAGTTGAAAATGCACGTTATGTTGAGGAACACATGAGCTTAAACAAAGGTATGAGATCGACCTTTCCACATCATCTTGGATTCATGGGGAAGGCCCCTAGGACCTTCTCCAGGGGAGGGAGCTCTAGGCCAGCTCCTTATGATAATAGAGTCGCACCAAGGACAGTTGCCACAGATATTTCGATGGCAACGAGTGTAGCATCCCATTCATCACTAACGATGTAGGCAAGTCCACGACTGTCTCAGGGAGAAACTAGTAGGGGCAGGGGTTATAGGGGAAGGAACTCATTTCAGAGATCGTCACAGAGCAGTGTGCAGGTTCAATATTGGATTACATGTTGGGGATATGGATTACACCATTACCAACGTGACTTCCCAGAGTTGCAAGAAGGATTTGTGCATAGAAAAGAAAAGGCCCCGATGGGAAGAGAAAGTGGTAGCCACCATATTTATGTGACAATTAATAATCACCAGGCATAACATCAATCTGCGGTGGTGGAGTCGCCAGGTATGCTAAATCATATCAATGTTAAAATTTTATTTGATTATGGTTCTACAAATAGTTTCATTTCACCATCTGCATTAGAAAATAATGGGTTGGCATCCTACAAGAACGATGACTTTAAACAAGTCGATATGGCTTCGGGGGGAAAATAAGCAGTAGGACCTAGCATTGATAATTTTCTAGTAGACCTGGGAATGTGTAATACCAGGTTGAAGCTATACGTCATTACTCTCGGGATGTATGGCCTAATCATTGGAATGGATTGGTTAGAATCCCATCAAGATATGGTAGATTTCTTCGCAAAAAGGGTTCTTTGTGTTGACGATGAAAGAAGGCTAGTAGAGATCCATGATGTATGGAGAAAGGTGTCTCTATGCTTTATTTCAACTATGAAGGTTAAGTGATGCAGGAGGCAAGGGTGTCAAATTTATGTAGTGGAAGCAGTGAATGAAAGTAAAGGACCCTCCTTGGATCAGTACCCAATATTGTCAGAGTTTAGGGATGTTTTTCTGAACGAGTTTCCAGGGTTACCTCCTGAGAGGGAGCTTGATTTTACTATTGAGCTAAAACTTGGTGCTGAACCAATTTCCAAGACTCTGTATAGGATGACAACGCCAGAACTTTGTGAGTTGTAGATGCAGTTGAAAGAGCTACTCGACTTAGGGCTAATAAGGCCCAACGTCTCACCTTGGGGTGCACCAATAATTTTTGTGAAGAAGAAGGATGGTTCCTTACGACTATGTATAGATTACAGGGACTTGAATCGTGCTACAGTGAAAAATAGGTACCCAATGCCACAAATAGATGATCTCTTTGATCAGATGAAAGGAGAAGCGATATTCTCAAAAAATAATTTGCAATCAGGGTATCACCAGTTAAGGATTAAGGAAGGCGATATTCCTATTACTTCCTTTCGAACTCAGTTTTGGCATTACGAGTTCGTTGTAGTACCTTTCAGATTGACCAATGTGCCAATAGTATTCATGAGTCTCATGAACGGTGTATTCCAAAAATACTTAGACCATTTTGTACAATTTGTTTTTGATGATATCCTCATCTATTCCAAGAACGAAAGAGAACATGAGGAACACTTGCGAGTAGTGTTGTCCTGCCTTAGAGAGAACAAATTATTTTGGAAGTTGTCAAAGTGTTCCTTCTTCCAGAAAGAAATTCACTATTTAGGTCATATCATTTCGGGTGAAGGAATCTCTCTGGACCCAAAAAAGGTAAAGCCCATTATGGAATGTCCAGTGCCAAAAAATGTTCATGAGGTAAGAAGATTCACTGGGCTAGAAGGTAATATCGAAGATTTGTGGAAGGGTTCTCTAAAATAGCGAAACCCATCACCACTTTGCAGTGCAAGGGGGTCAGGTATGAATGGACAGAAGAATGTGATAGTGCATTCATCGAGCTTAAGAGGTTACTAACTAGTGCACCAATTATACAAGTGTCGGATATGGAAAAGGACTTCACAGTCTGCAAAGATGCCTTGAATCAAGGGTTGGGGACATGCTAATGTTGTATGGGGGAGTGATAGCTTATGCGTCAAGGAAGTTGAAGAAACACGAGGAGATTTACGCTACTCATGATTTAGATTTGGCACCTGTAATACTAGCTCTGAAACTTTGGAGGCACTATCTAGTGGGGTGAAACTTTGAGCTCAAAACGGACCATGAAAGTTTAAAACATCTCTTTACTCAAAGGGATCTTAATTCTAGGAAGAGGCGATGGAGTGAGTTCATGAGTGAGTACGATTTTGGTATTTCATATATCAAGGGAAAAGAAAATGTGGTCGTGGATGCCTTGAGTAGGAGACCATGTGTCTTCTCCTTGGTACCCTTAAAAGTCAAACTAAGGGAACGTGTGTTGACGCACTCCTTGGAGATAGTTGGTATTTAAAGGTTACTTGAAACCTCCAGAGTGGGAGAGAATTAGATCCAAAGTATGAAGGATATAGCCTGGAAGCAGATGAACTATTAAGATACCGAGGAATGATGTACATCCCTGAAGGTGGGTATATTCGAAGTATCATACTGAAGGAATCCCATAGAGCACTTTATTGTGTGCATCCGGGTGTGAAGAAAATGTACACAAACATGAGGAAGCTCTTCTTCTGGGTAGGCATGAAGCGTTATGTAGTCCATTTCGTCGCCAAGTGCCTAGAGTGTCAACAAGTGAAAGACGACCACCATCACCTGGCAGGACTCCTACAACCACATGATGTTCCTGTGTCCAAGTGGGAAGTCATTTCTATGGATTTTGTTGTGGGGTTGCCACTCACATATCATAGACACAATTTCTTGTGATAGTTGATAAGTTAACCAAGAGTTCGCATTTTATTCTAGTTAGAGATACTTACGATGTCAGTGATGTGGCACACTTGTTTGTAAGTGAGGTCATCCGCTTGCACGGGATACCCAAGAATATCATTTCAGATAGGGACTCCAGATTCACTTCTAGGTTTTGGACAAGTTTGCAGTCAATGTTGGGGACTCAGTTGAATTTAAGAACAACTTATCATCCTGAAACAGATGGGCAAATTGAGAAAGTAAATCAGGTTATGGAAGACATGCTTAGGATGTATGTTATGGATAATCAAACCCATTGGGAGAAGTACCTACCTTTGGTAGAGTTTGCCTACAATAACAGTTTTCATAGCTCCACCGGAATGCCACCCTATGAAGCTCTATATAGGAGGCCATGCAGAACACTGTTGAGTTGGGAAAGATTAGAAGATCGAGTAACAGTTGGGCCAGAATTGATTCAAGAGATGGAGGAACAGGTGATTCAGATTAGGTAGAGACTAAAGGAAGCACATGATAGACAGAAAATTTATGTGGATGCACACAGTACTGACCAAAGTTATAAAGTGGAAGATCAAGTTTTCATTCGTATCAGGCCTAATAAGAGTACCATTTGGTTCGGGAAGGGGAAAAAGTTGTCACCTCAATTTATAGGACCATTCAAAATCCAAGAGAAAAATGGACCTGTTTCCATGGATGATTTTAGGGGCTAAATTTCGCTCATGGGCTAATTTTCCATGGTTTTTCCAAAAAAGAGATTCGCTATTTTAAAAATGATTCGCCCAAATTCTATAGGATAAAATTCTTTTACCTTAAAAATAGCCAAAATTTTATAAAAACTATATAAAATCCTTATAAATTTGAATATTTAAAAAAAAATATCGCCAATCCTTTATAGTTGGTATATGAAGGATTAGAAAGATTCGCCAAGGTTTCTACATTTAAAAAAAAAAATCCATCCTTAAAATCATCCATGCCTATTTCCTATTGTCTTGTACTGCCACCCCACTTGCATAAAACTCATAATGTTTTTCATATATATGTTCTACGTCATTATGTTGTTGATGAATCACATAAAGTAAATTGGAAGGAATTGCAGGTATCAGACGCAGGAACCCTCACAGTAGAATCATTACACATATTAGACCGTAGAGTCCGACATCTCAGAAACTGTTTGGTAGACCAAGTTAAGGTCCAGTGGGACAAGTATAGTCCAGGATCTGTTACTTGGGAGGATGCCGAGACATTATGACGAGATTATCCCTCACTTTTTTGACCACCTTGAGAATATGTTTCTCGAAGGTTGGGTGTATGTAATACCACCTTTTGACTTAGACAACTAGGATTACATGAGGTCTAATCACCTTTATTTTCTATTCAGAGTGAAACTATTAATGATACACTTAAACTTTTAAGACATAGGAACCTTTATGAATGTTTAAATGTTATTTGAATGATGATGGATATGATTTGATCTATTATGATAATGTAAATTCCATGAATGTTTAAATGTTATTTGAATGATGATGGATATGATACGATCTATTATGTGAATGTAAATTCTATGAATGTTTAAAAATTATTTGAATGATGATGGATATGGTGCGATCTATTATGAGAATGTAAATTCTATGAATGTTTAAATGTTATTTGAACAATGATGGATATGATACGATCTATTATGTAAATGAAAATTCTATGAACGAGTAACGTCAATTGAATTATGGGGATATTATGAGATCTATTTCTAACTTGAAAGCTTTGATATTAAATTTGTTGGTACGTGGATATCGAATTGAGATTATGGTTGTATGCGATTACATGATGATAATGCATAGATATGTAAGAGTTTGTGTTATAGACTAATTTGCAAGTCAATGGGCTATGAAATAGCCAAGGGATAATGGTAATAAGAGTGGATGTCATGACCACCCACCAAGAAACAATATGGTATGAATCTTTGTATGTGAAATTTTATTGGTACAAATGCATTGTTATGATATATGGACCAGTGCAAGTTTTCAAGTGGTGAGACTGCCCAAAAACTGAATAAACGATGACAAAATTACCAGCAACACGGTGCCACTATATATTCCATTGTAGGGTGTGGACCCTAGTCCTATTAGGAGGGGTGGAGGCATTTCCCACCATGTATCCTCTGAAACCTGGAGTCATGGGAGGACGGTGTTAGCTCACGCTCCCCTAGACGTGTGATGATGACTGTCAGTTGCCTGCTGGGGAAGCTTGGTCAAGATAGTGACACTTCCGCTTACGGGTTCTATTTGGAGTTAGGTCAATATAGTTGACGCTCCAATATAGTCCAGTAGAGGAAGGATAGGAATGGAAGATGGAAGTAAGTTAGGGAGGAAGGATGAATAGAAATAGTTGAGAGTGTATGGAGATTTTCCTTATGGCGGAATTTATTGTTTTTCCTTTTGAAAAGAAAATGTGTATATATGTATATTCATAATTAATTAACTAAACTACAATTGTCTAAATAAACATTGTTGAGCTAGATTATTGTAATTAAGGGATTTCGCAAACATTTGATTAGTTTACTATCTTTTATAAAATGAATAGTCTTATTGATTTGATTGGATGCATACATAAATTACTATAGAGGTGATAGTTATTTTTATTAGTACATGAACAAGACTTGTATGTACTAGCTACACATGCATTTCTTCCACATGTACACTAGTATGTATCAGTTTTCTTGGCTTACTTACTAATAATGTTTTTTATTAGATATGAATGTGTGAACCATGTGTCATTTCCCTTGTATCATAAAATAATTTAACTTTGGGATGAAGTTTCCTGAAGTGTGGGTGTATGTAACAACCCTAATTAATTAATCATTTATCATGATTAAATATTTGTTTAATGAATTTTAGTTAATAAATTATTAATTTTAATTTTTGAGACTTAGTGTATCGGTAGATGGACCCATTTATGGAAGGGGAAATAAGGTGGTTGAGGTTTAATGGGGGGATAAGGTGGTTGATGTTTAATGGGGGGATAAGGAAATGAATAATGAGGGAAAGGAGGATAAGGAAAAGGGAAAAACACTCGAGAAGGGGGTCTTTTTTTGGTTTTGGGGTAATATTTTCAGATTAGAGAAGGAGAAGAGGAGAAGAGGGAGTTTTGGACTAGATCTATATTTCTGGATTTACTGGCAACTTGCTTGAGGAGCTTGCTTAAGGACTTTTACAAAGGCCACCTGTTGCTAGGAATTTTGGGCTCGGGGGCCAGGAAACCATAAGGAATCTTGGAGCTAGGGAGCCGGATAGGTTGTTCCTAGCTGACTGGGAGGTTAGTCAATTTTGGGCAGAGCTTCAACTTGGTGCAGAGCTTCAACTTGGTGCAGAGCTTCAGAACAACATCAGTTTGAGGTATTTATCATCATTATTATGTTGTGTTAATTATTATTATATTGTTCATTAATTTTTTTATGCTAAATATGTTATTCATTATTATGGTGCTAAATTTTATATTATAATGAACAATGAATTGTTATATGTTGAATACTGAACTGTAAAGAATTTAAGATAACATTTCTATACTTAAATTTATGTTTTATAAGGCTTTGTTGAAGAGACCTTACATTCACTTTCTATGTAATGTTTTTTCTTTTCAAAAGTTAGCTTATTCAATAGGACAAGAGAAAAAATATTCAATTTATTTATACAATGAATGCATCTTGAATATAGATATAGCTATGTATTACAATAAGAAAAGGTTGTTTCTAATCATGAACTCAAATAAACCATTATGCCAAGAATAAGATTATGAATCTAGAGAGTTATTTTGAATTGACACCGAAATTATAGCATAAAAGTTCCATAGAAGAAATGTCATGAATAACATGTTTTTTTTTAATTTTACAAAGAAGTAATATAAACATTTTATTTATTTAAAAAAGAGATAAGATATTTAAACTATTTTCTATATAAAACATATTCATTGGAATATAAATAGAGACGAATTTTATAGGGTACACTCTCGTCAGGAAACAACTATCCGAAGGAACGTTGCATCGATAATCGCTTAGACCCTAAGGCCGACAATTAGGGTGAACCAAAGGAGTTCAAAAGAGAATTTGTGTAGTCAATCCACAAATACAATATAGTGTCATCATATAATCATTATCATATAATCATTGTCTTTGGTTATTAATTATAATGTAAATGAATTAATTGAATTCCATAAGTTCGTATGGATATAACTTGTATCATTTCGAGTTGGGTACATTATTTATAGCTTGTATATAGTTTTCAATTTATTATACAACTCCTATGAGGTGTGAGGTGTGACCATAGTACAATCAAAACTTAAAGAAAAATAAAATGAATATCACCTTGAGTATACAAGTGTGCTCCAAACTTTAATACATAATCTATATTTGCAAAGAAGAGAAGTCATTATAAGAGTAATGATTAAATATATAGGATTAATATATGAACAAATATATATAATAGAGAAAACTAGTAAAGTAGGGTGCAATCCCTGCGAAGAAATAAGGACTCACGCTAGGAAGACGATCAAGATGATGAAATAAATGACTCGTGGAATTGAGTGCCATAGATACTTTACTTGTTTCATGGGGACACCATGAAAATGAGAAAGGTGTATCAAATAAATTTTGTGGAAAAAAATTAATTAACTATAGAGAAGGAGAATGTTAAATACAATTGTATAAGAATGTTTTAAACATTAATTTTTTTTTTTTTAAGGTGGTAAAAATGAGACATTACAAAATGGTATCGTAGCATGGTTAAAAATATAGGGCCTGATGGGCTCAGAATGAACAAAAATGTTTGCTTACAAATAAAATACATGTATAAAACTTTCATAAGGAAAAGAATTGATGTTAATTGTGTTTTGCGCATATCAAAATCAAATAATAAAGTATCATGGCTAAAGAACCTGGTAGATCAACACCAAGTGAACCATGGATATATGTGGAACTAAATTGTGAGAAACTTAAAGATAACTCTATAGGAATGTTGGAAACCATGCTAGTATAAAAACATAACTACAAAGTATCAAGGCAGATAATGAAAAGCTACTCAAGGCTAGTAAAGAATAGGAAGAGTTAAATGAGATTATGCTTAAAAGAATGACTGATATGAAACAATTAAGAAAGATAGGACAAACTTATAGTAATGCTAAAAAGGAACTTTCCAGTGAATAATCACACAAGCTTATATACCATCTAGCAAACAGTAATGAAACAAAGTTATTAAATGAAGAAATTAGTGTATTTTGTCCCTTTCCTAGTGATGATCTCTACAAAGAGAAATTTAGTAGTCTATATGTTCTCGTAGATTATAGTCAAGATAAAATAGGGAATAACACCTCTAATTAATTTCATTTCTCCAAAGTCTAACTTGAAAGTGACATTGAGGAAAAAGGGTGTTTAAGTGACTTAATTGATCATTGAGGTGAAACTTAGGGAAAAATCACATAAGTGATAAAGTGAACGTCTAATTAGAACAAAAAGGGTGTTAAATTACTTAAGTGAACACTAAATCATAAATTAGGGGAAAATTTCATTTAATTAAGTGAATGGAGAATTAGATGAGAGGAGGTATAAAGGGAATAAAGTCGACCTAATTCCTCATTATTGATGATTTGCGAATTAAAAATAGGTTCCAGAGAGAAGGAAGTCAACCTTATATTGTTTTGTCATTTTTTGGAGGAAAACACCACCCCTGATAGGGTTCGGTGTTGAGAGACATTCCCTAGCCATCAAAAGTACCATACAAGTTATTCATTGATCTTGATCTTCAGTATAAAACAACAAGTAGAGGCAACAAAAGCAAATGTGCACTTATCCAGTGACAACATGAGGGTTTGTGGCAGAGATTCAACAAAAAGGGGTCATTAGGCCCAACTAGGATAAATAAGCTCAAATCCTTCCTACCCATTGGAGAGGAGACCAATAAGCTTCCATTGGGAAAATTATCACAACATTCCACCAAGTAAATCTCCAAAATCATGACATCCAGATGAGGAAGTGCACAAAGTTTGAGGGAGTCCATCTGAGGTTCTGGAAGGTCGAAAAAGAAACAATATTCTAGCCAAAAGGAAGGGGAAGTGTGCTATAGGGTAGGGAGAACCATCTAGTATAGTTTTCAGGATGACCATATGAGTATAGCCATGAGGGTGATTTTTCCAATCTTCAACAATAGTTGTCATGGGTATTTTTGGTTGCATGCAACAGTTCCACCCATGCATGCAGTGGATCCACTTTGTCTATCATATATCCAATCATTCATCTTTGATATAGGTATTTTCCTATTTGTTTTTCATTGTATTCCAACTAATATCACCTCTGTTTGATCTAGTTGAGGTTATTCTCTTTATTTTATGCATTCTATGATGTAATTCATGTTATTTCAATTAATGAAAGATATTAAGTTGTTTCTGGTTCCAAAAGAATTCCATGCATGATATAAACATATAAACACCATCAAATCACAGTCAGAAACCTCTTAAAATGCATCCAGAAACCCCTAGAGTATTATATATGCAACCAAATCACCAATGTAGTAGTAAATATCTATATCCAAGGGATTTGGGATATTTCAGTGGTATTAGAGATTTCTTCCTACCATCCTATGAAGAAGCACTATCTCATGATCCCATTATTTCAGGGATAGGTGTAGAATAAACAAAGGGAAGAGGTCATATCAGGGACAGGTACATTAAGTACCGTAGGGGTCATAGTAGAGACAGAAGAGACAAAAACATGAGAGACTACATTCCCTTCCATATTAATTCAGATACAGAGTCAGACGTAGATGAAAGAGACATAGATCATATAAGTTCAGATATAGAGGATGAACTAGAAGGTAATATGGGTGAAAAGCATGGTATTCCAAAGGGAAAAGGGAAAGTCCCATAGTCTCCTTATGACAGTAACCAAGCTATGTTGAATGATCTTGTGAAAGGGAAACGAGATATGATGCATGTCATAACTTATATGGAAATCATTACATAGTTGATGCAAAACAATATGGGCACGACGAGTAAACATATAACAGGTGGAGTGAGTGGTTCCATGGGACACCATGGAGGTGGATCTAGTGGTCCCAGTGGTAACCCAGTAGGGTCAAGTGGACACCAAACACCCACTCACACCTATATCTTAGTGGGGAAGATTCCCAGACCTTTCTTTTCACGGTTCCAGGGGAACAACTGATTGGATATCTAGGACAGGGGAAACAGATGGGACAAGAAGGACAGGGGTAGGTAGGCATGAGATATATGATTATATATTTAAGGAAATACTACATGGCACTAGGGCCATAATTCCATGTTGACATGAGTTTGGTGGACTATTGTTCGATCAGGTATCAAAATAGGCCCAAAGAGTCACAAAAGGGTATTGTGCAGGCCCAAAACATGGAATTTATAAAGAAGGTTGAGAAAATAACCATCCCTTCTTTCGATGGTTTCTCCAGGTGTTCAGCTCAAGCATGGGTCCAAAATATTGATACTTATTTCAAGATTAACATGATGATAGAGACATAAGCTATAAGCTTTGATACCTTTCATTTAGAGGGGGAAGCCCATGAGCGGTGGTATAATGAACGGGTGACCTTGAATCATAGTCATATTACATCTTACTTGGAGTTCATAGAACGATTGATGGAGAGATTTGATTAGAGGGATATAGAACTCTGTTTCAGATACCTAACATAGATGCGGTAGAATGTATTGGTTAAGGTCATGATTTTAGAGTTTCAACGGAAACAAGTAGTAGTTTCAGACACATCTGGCCATAGGTTAGTGATACTTTTTACAGAGGGACTGGTAGATCCATTGAGGGGTTGGGTTAAGGATTTCAATCTTCGCACCCTATAGGATGCCATACAATGCACTAAATATATGGTACACTGAGTGCATAAACCAAATACCTCCAATAAACCCTTGGTTCCACAGAAAGACAAGGAATAGAGAAATACTTTGAGGGATTGGAAAGGTAAAGAAACATTGGATGATCAGACCATATGTGAGTTCATGAGGAAGATTTTGTTCTTCAAATAGAGAGATCCATGGATCCCACGACACAAATTCTTGGGAAAGGAACAAATACACTACATTGAGGTGGAATCAGACAGTGATGGGAAGGAGGAGGAGATCATCTCCACACCAGACAATAGTTCATAGGAGGATCATGTGCATGAGGAGGGAAAACCTCCAAAGAAACCTCCACCGCTGACATAACCAAATCTAGGTGGGACAACAAAACCATGAGTACCAGTGAAAGGGGGTGTCATAGTAACCCTTTCAGGAGTGTCGAGGTATGACACCATTAGAATAAAGGGGTTTATATAGGGGTAGCGTGTTACATCACTAGTGGATAGTGAGGAAACCCACAATTTCATATATGTAGCATTGGTAGCGAGGACAAGGTTACAAAATGAGGAGTTTGAGGGATTTACGGTAGCAGTGGTGGATGGGTATACCATGAATTTCCTGGACAGGGTACCAGATCTCAAAATTAAACTAGGTAACTACACAATGAACAACACATTTTATGTAGTTGACTTATCCAACACTGATGTAGTGTTGGGTGTTCAATGATTGTACTCGCTAGGCGAGATTGGATTCAACTACTAGACCTTGACGATGAGATTTAAATACACAAATGGGTTAAGGGTAGTGTTGAGGGGCATGTATACAACAACATCCAAGTAAGTAATGGCTAAGAATATGGAGAGCATCTTCAGAAATAGGGATGTGGCATATGTCACCGAGTGCTTGATTACCACCAAGAGGGATGTACATGGAAGACAACAGTTTCACCCAAATATCAAGACACTCTTGAGTAAGTATGAGCCGATATTTGGACTGATATGACCGGGATGTTCACCGAAGAGGGGATTTGAGAATACTATTTAGTTATAGGTGGGGGAAACACCAATGATCACCGGACATTACATACATCCCAAAATATTTAAAGACAAGATTGAGAAAGCAATCAAGGAATTGCTTGCGATGGGGAACATCATGCCTAACACTAGTCGATTTTCTTCATTAGTCATATTGGTCCTGAAGAAGGGCGGCGTTGAGGATGTGCATAGATTATTAGGAAATTAATAAGACGACTATAAAAAAAAGGTACCCCATTCCATGCATAGACGATTTGATGGATGAGATACATGGAGTAGTCTTCTTTACCAAGATATATCTTCACTCATGTTACCACCATATCAACATCATAGAGTAGGACATTGAAAAAATAAATTTCAGATTCCGTTTTGGGCACTTTGAGTTCTTGGTCATGCCTTTTGAGTTGACCAATTCATCGACTACCTTCCAGTCCTGTATGAACTATATTTTGAGGGGAAATATACAAAATAATATGTTAGTATTCTTTTATGACATCTTGATATATAGTCAGAGTTGGGAAGAGGACTTGACACATTTGGATGAGGTTCTGAGCATTATCTAGTCACAATCATTATATGCCAAAGAGTCCAAGTATAAATTCGACATGAGGGAGTGTTTGTACCTAGGCCACATCATTAGCAAGCAAGGGATTCAGGTACATCAGGAAAACATCAAGGCCATTCTAGATTGGACAACACCCAAGAACATCACAGAATTTAAGGGATTCTTTGGGTTGTGTAGTTACTATAGGATATTCGTGACACTACTACATTGGGCGGAAATTACGATGATTTAAAATTTCATCATAATTTTTTTTATTTTTTTGTACTAAATTTACTTTTCTTTTTCGGGGTCCAACTGTTCATCGCTCTAGCAACCAACATTCCATGTTGGTCATTATAAAGACAAAATTTCAGCACTAGAGCGACCAACCATGAGTTAGTTGCTATACCGATGAACTTTAGTCGTTATAACGACCAACTATGGCATGTGTGAGAATCAAACGGTCATTGACTTATTGTTTGGTCAATTTCATTATGCAAAATATATAAGGTGAGATTGGTATTTAATATGATAGAGTATTTTTAAACACTTTGGCGATAAGTGACTTCCATATATATGCCCTTGCATGCATAACCAATTCTTGCAATTGTAAGGATCATAACAATGATTTGTTGGACACCATTTTTTATAACATCCTTGTAATAATATCTTAAATGCATACATGGAAGACATAATTATCTCCATATTGTATTTAGCATTGCCCTACATAAAATGACATGATTATATACCCTAGCATGAAGTCAAAAGGTTGGATTGGGTTTTGATTTCCCTACATGATGTTCCATGGTTTGTTGGTCACTAGACAAGGAGGTAATCTCACCCTAACCAAGATTAGTGTGCTAATATTGTTGTTGGCACCATGATTGTGCTTGTGCCATAAGGAAATCTAGTGGTTTGTAGCTTTCCTTTTAGCACAAGAACAATGATGATCTCTTGGTGTGATTTCCATAAAAATAACCATGGTTAGTGTTCTCCCTTCACGTGTGACTTTTTATTGGCCCTCAAACACACTATGAAGATCCACAATGATGTAATAAGAAATCTATTTAAATTTGATGTTGTTGTTGTCTCTACATTTGTGCGTGTGCTAGAAGTAAAACTAGTGATCATCACTGGCTTCCTTTTGGCACAAGAACAATGATGCATTGACAAGGTTTCAAGCTTAGTATAATAGTGGGATTATTCTCCAGTTATGAGGTTTATGAATTGTTGGTCACATTATTTCAAAGTGTATATGCATAATTTAAATAATAGGAATTCAACTAGGTCCAAGGTTCTCCCATTTGAAGTTGATGCAATCAATGCTATGGGGATGCCTTTGTCCCAACAATCAACATGCTTAGTGTTCTACCTATTTGTCTGGTTATTGATTGGCTTTGGAACAAGCTAAGAAGATCCATGATTATGTAACAAGAAAATTGTATTATAATTTGATGTTTTTTTGGGCTCTACACTTGTTCTTGTGATAAATTGAAAGCTAGTGGTCACTAGGTTTCCTTCAAGAATAAGAAAAAGAATGCAATCATTGCTTCAAATTTCCTTTTTTATCATATGCACTTTTAGCATAAATCCATAGTAGTGATAAAAAATGAAAGAATATGCATGTCACTTTTGAGGATTTGAAGCTTGGTAAGGGCTATATTATCTACCTTCGTTTATTGACTTGGCACACCACCATTGACTAAACACTGAAATTTTAAGCCTTGTCATACCTTTCTCTAAGAAAACTGTAAGCCATTGGATAAGTGGAATTTATTTTTATACGACTTATATATTAAAATAAGTCTTATTAATAAGGCTTGTATATATATCGAAGGCTTATACTAAAACATACAAAAAAAAAAATCAAAAACTATTCTGCGATGTCATTTGGCCGAGGGTAGTTGAATTCCATGCACAATTTCATTTGGCAAGCTTGGTTCTATTCCAGTTGGTTGAACCTCGATTGACCTTGCTATCATTGCCTCCACGAGCATCCAAGAGTGAAGGAGTATCTCTGCAATTTCCATAATCATCCAGGCATGAAGGAGAACCTTTGCATTGTCCATGAGCACCCATGATTGCAAGGGGAAAAAGAGACATCAACATGTCTGGCCAGGTAATTTTGTTGAGCATTGATTCAGTAGCTAAGGTTGAATTTTTTATTTTGGGCTGCCTTTATAAGGCCATTCCATACCTCACCCTCCTCTCCTTTCCTTCTTAGCTAACTTACCTCCCATCTAAATTATGCTCTATACTACAGAACCAAAAACCCTTAACCATAGCTCTAAACACCTAAAAATATCCCTAGAACTTAACTTCAGCTCTCGGCCTGTGGTATAATACCCCTGTGTTAAGCCTTAGAACCTAGAATTTTAGTCATACTTCCCTCCTACCACCTCATCTCCTCAACACTAGACTCTAGCCCTATTCTAGACTACCCTAAGAATAAGCCTATCCCTCGACCCTTTAGGACAGTCCCCATTCCCCGTAACACGAGACTCAGCCCTACCACAGATCTACTCTAAAAGACTAGCTTAACCCTTAGTAACTACCCTAGGCATCTACCCTACCATTTCTTACCTAATAACTGACTCCCTACCAATCCTACCCCTCATAGTTACCTACAGGAAACATACCTGCATGACTGATATAACCCCTTAGACAAACCTTAAACTAGCCTGCGTTGGAATAGAATTTATCTCAACATACTTTGGGAAGACCCCCCTAAGTTCTTGACACCATATATCCTCAACTTAACACCTTAAAGCATACTACCTAGCATCCTAAAAGTTACCTCAACATATCTAATTGCAGTCACTATGGCATTATTATTAAACAGACCTATACTAAAACACAAATTCAAAAATGATAAGTAGGGACTGATATTATTATTTCATATTTAGAAGATCATGAAGACAGCCCTCCACTTGGAAATTTGATGTACTGTATGTGGTAGAAACATCATTTTTATGCTCTATTGATGCATAGAATTTAAATTAAATCAGAACTGGAACTAATATGCTTGCATGTGATTCATACTTTGACATATGTAAATTCATTAGACTGACAATAATTGATTCAAAGCCATAAATTATCTTAATTAAATGAATATATATTGTTTCTTAGTAAGGTTGGTATCAATTAGTTTCCTAACATACAATATTCACATGTTTTGCATTTGATTAGTTGGAATTACAGTTTCTTGAACCTATATCACTACCGAGGAATAATTTGATGAATAAGCTCATACTGACTAGTTGATGAAGTGATATGTGATTGAGTTACTTCACAATTATCGTTTTGATCATATCAAAAGGGAATCACTTAAAGTGCATGTACTATTATTGGATATTGATCATAGCCGCTCAAGATAGATTGATCTCTTGAGTATTCCATGCATTACACATCTAAAAGAATATATTGTTCCCATTTTCCTTTCACCCAACTTGTCACTAAACCACATATTGAAAAACTTTTTGATGAGTTTACATGAAAGAGTCATCATTTGACTGAAGCATCATTTGGTTATCTGAATATTTAGATAGACCTCAGGATATCCTATCATGAGGTCAATCTTATCAGGATTGTGACATTTTATGGACTTCATAGCCCCTTCCTAAGGAATTAGTTTTCTACTGGTATTTACTTCTATTTGTCTTATTTGATCCATAAGCTAACTATTTGATTGTCTCTGGGACATTGTGTGAATAACTCTTTTTGCCTTGCCTCTGAGAAATATACATCATAGATCATTTACATCTAAGGCATTGATCAACACTGCGAATGACTGAAGTCATAGGGGATCCTTACTTAGCCTTGAGCACAAAATTACTTGGCCTAAATAGAGAGAACCTGACCCATAGTGACACCAATTTACAAATCTTCTCTTTAGGAATGATATAAAACACTTCAAAAAACTACTAACATAGTCCTATATTCGACACCTTATCATTGCACATTTTGACCTTAGAGATAGAAAGAACATTTGGAAATTAAATTGTGATCTCATGATTGGCATTTATTTTTTATTGGTTATGACAAATTGACCTTTCACATTCCACATTTGATTTTGGGAATAACATAACACCATAGGATCAAATTCTTGGAAAGAGTTGTAGTGTCGTGATTTCTATGTTGTTACATATTGAGCATGATATTTTGATCTCTTTGACACACTGACAATGTCAAAACACAACACTATACTTCTTTCCAAAAGATTGATGTTATGATGTTGTGTTGTTTCCAAAACCAAATATGGAGTAATGAAATGTCAAAATATAGGACTGAGTTAATCAATTTTTTGAAGTATATAATGACAATATCAGTCCCAAATGCTAATCCTAAATTAATTGTTTATGATGAGGACTGGATGACATAAGTCTAGGGGTAGTCCTACACTATTTTAAGGCATAGTTAGGCCAAATATATGATGACAAGGGGCTGCTACACTACTATTGGGACAGTCAAAGTATGGCAGGCTGGGAGGTCTTGGAGCATGCCTAAAGGATGGCCTAAGGGTCAACGTTTGGTAGTATAGTAGCTAAGGTTTTGAGGGATTCTCTTTAGGGTATCTTAGATATGTAATAGGTCTAGTTTACTTCTATTATAGCAGTCTCAAAAGAGCAGGACGAGAGGTGTTAGAGTGGTAGGATAGGGGGCTAGAAGTGTTAGCGTTGGATAGGAGAACTTTATTATGACCAAGCATCACTAAATTCCTTCTTTTCTTTTTTTGGACATGATTCATCAACTAAATTCTCTAGTCATTAAATGATGTGACAACAACTATGTATTGTCCTTTATGTTGCAATCTAGTGTTGGGAAACTATGAATAGACAAATGAGTTGAAGAAACCCCCCTTAATAGGAATGAGTGTATGAAGATATAGATTTATTCTATTCTCTTTCCATGTTCTTCTTTTTTCTTTGGAAGAACCAAAATCCTCTCTTAGTTTCTTCCTATTCCAACCTATATAGTGTCATCTTCCAATGTCAAACTTCTCCATCTTGGGTCTAAACCACTCAAAAAGAAACATTATCCAATGATCAAACATGTTCCCAACTTGAATGAACCAACCAAATTGTGGAACCCATGAAACTTGTCAAAGCTATGACTAAACTTGAATGAACCAACTGATGTTGCTAACGACTAAATTTGGGAAGCTTCAAATTGGTATCCGGTGCAACCTTTGCAAGGTAACCATCCATAAAATTCACAACCATTGTAATTTGTGTGAGTGATAGAGAGGCATGGAGACTAAAGTACAAATTTCATCTCTCAAACCCTAAAGGAAGCACAAGGATAAACCCTAAATCAAGCCCTCAAACTTGCACACTCCTCTCTCTCTCTCACAATGTTCAAACCCTAAAGGACCTCCTTCTAAATTTTGCACACTTCTCTTCAAAACCCTAGAGACAAGGAGACAATACTCTCTTCACCATTTCACTAAAAGATTCGTTTTTGGCACAATTGGCATAGTTGAGAGAGTGAGCCCTAGAACATGAGAACCCTACCAATATTGGATCCAATGCCAACCAACCTTTTGTGACTTTTATGGAAGGGTTAAATCTCCATGATTTGACCAAGTTAATCAATGATCTTATCTTCCATGATACCAGTTGGCCCAATAATCCAATTGAAAATCCCTCTGACATCCCAATGTTTGAGGGTAAACCTAGAGAGTATCCCATATAAGATGTGCCTGGTGAAAACGTGCCTTATATCAATGATGTGCCTTATAAAATGTTCCTTGTGAAAATCCAATAAGATGTGCCATGTGAAAATCCAATATCAATGATCCATTTCTTATAGAGTAGTTCCTGAAATCCCTTCTTCCCCTCATCACCAAGGATGTATCCATGACTATATCTCGGGGGCTATGCGTTAGGGATTATATATATATATATATATATATATATATATATTGTGTGTGTGTGTGTGTGTGTGTGTGTGTGTGTGTGTGTGTGTGTATTATAATTTATAAATTATATATTATATATTATATATTATAATTTATAATTTATAAATTATATATATTTTATAATATATAAATAATAAAAGAAAATAAAAATAAAAATAAAAATAAAAACCAAAACAAAACAACATAAAAAAAAAACGAACAAAAATCGCACTCACCACTAAACTATCGCGCTCATAATTGGAGCTCGCACTCACCACTACACTATCGCACTCATATGTGGAGCTCACACTAACCACTACACGGTTTTGAGGGTGCACCAGAGGAGGGCACATGCAAAGGAGAGTGCACTGGAGGAGGGCACAAACAGAGGATAAATATGGTTTGACTTCTTTCTCCTATCTCTTGAGTGTGCATGCTAATTGTTTGATGAAATTCTTGATAGAAATGTGGTTTGATGGAATGTAATGGTTGTAGGGATTTTTCATAATGGGCTTGGAGAGTTCCCAAATATCACTTCCCAAGCTCAACATTCTTACCATATGCCAAAAATCGTCACTATATTCTATGTAATTCAAATCTTCCCTAAAATAGAGCACACATATGAGCTAAGTCATCTTTTTAAAATGCACATAGATGGTTTTATATTAATGTAAAATATATAAATAAAGGTGGAAACTTGTAGTCCTTTGTACAAATAATGACATCTTGAAATCTAGCACTCCAACATCACCTTTATATGAGAGAAACAAGCTGGCCCAAATGGCACTTTAAGCCTTTTTCTGGCACTTCAAAACTTTCCTGCCTAGATTTGTAAAATGCACTTAATTCGCATAAAAAATTCTTCTCGAGAAATCCAACTATTCTAGGTTTAACAATATTTACATCCTCACAAAAGCGATGTGTCAAACTATGATAATAGATAATCTAAAGGAGATCATCATCATTGTGCACCTCATCATTGACTACTTGTATCATCTATTAGGACTTTGGGGGTGGATCTTTGAATGAAGGACAATATTGTATATTGAGCCCACATAAGTAACAACATACCTGACCTAGAACACTAAAGATACAATTGTTGGGAATGTTTCCCCATACCCCACCATAGAAGAGAAAACTCATTTATCTTGTTCTTGATACACATTGTGTTCTTTTCATGAATCCGTGTATTAGTGTCTTGTCTTAATGTTGTCCTAATCATCCTAGTCTCCTTTGCAATCCAAAAAATAGCCTTGGTTTTTCAAGTTGAACTTGGAGTTGTTTTAATAGTTCTTAGTGGTATTTGATGTGAAAAAACAGTAGAATATGTTCAACTTCTGTAGGTTCTTGTCTCTTTTACTAGGTTTCCCATTATCACTAGATTTTTTTCCCTCCTTTTTTTGCTTCAATTAGGGTCACTTGGATTCGATGAAACTAACTATAAATATTTTTGTAGGGTCACACACATAAATATTGTAGGGAGAATAGTAATGCAGTGAGAACCAAAGTGGTGAGGATCCCATAGCTACCCCACCTACTTTATGACAAGAAGGTCATTTCTCGACAATCCATATAGGCTAAATTAAATGTGAAAAATCTAGGCAATAAATTTTCAAAAATACCAAAATATCACAATCCTTCATGCCATGATTAACCTAATCCTCCTTGTTGATGATTAAACCTATCCCTTGACCCTTTAGGACAATCCCCACTCCCCCTAACATGATCCTCGACCCTTCCTCATATCTACTCTAAAAGACTCGCTTAACCATTAGTAACTACCCTACCATTTCTTACCTAATAACTGACTCCCTACTAATCCTACCCCTCATAGTTACCTATAGTAAACATACCTGGATGACTGTTATAACCCATTAGACAGACCTTAAACTAGCTTGCGTTGGAATAGAATTTATCTCAACATACTTTGGGAATACCCCCCTAAATTCTTGACACCATATATCCTCAACGCAACACCTTAAAGCATACTACCTAGCATCCTAAAAGGAACCTCAACATATCTAATTGCAGTCACTGTGGCATTATTATTAAACAGACCTATACTAAAACACAAATTCAGAAATGATAGGTAGGGACTGATATTATTGTTTCAGATTTAGAAGATCATGAAGACAACCCTCCACTTGGAAATTTGATGTACTGTATGTGGTAGAAACTTCATTTTTATGCTCTATTGATGCATAGACTTTAAATTAAATCAAAACTAGAACTAATAGGCTTGCATGTGATTCATACTTTGACATATGTAAATTCATTGGATTGACAATATTTGATTCAAAGCCATAAATTATCTTAATTAAATGAATATATATTGTTTCTTAGTAAGGTTGGTATCAATTAGTTTCCTGACATACAATATTCACATGTTTTGCATTTGATTAGTTGAAATTACAGTTTCTTGAACCTATATCACTACTGAGGAATAATTTGATGAATAAGCTCATACTGACTAGTTGATGAAGTGATATGTGATTGAGTTACTTCATAATTATCGTTTTGATCATATAAAAAGGGAATCACTTAAAGTGCATGTACTATTATTGGATATTGATCACAGCCACTCAAGATAGATTGATCTCTTGAGCATTTCATGCATTACACATCTAAGAGAATATATTGTTCCCATTTTCCTTTCACCCAACTTGTCACTAAACCACATATTGAAAACCTTTTTGACGAGTTTACATGAAAGAGTCATCATTTGACTGAAGCATCATTTAGTTATCTGAATATTTAGATAGACCTCAGGATATCCTATCATGAGGTCAATCTTATCAGGATTGTGACATTTTCTAGACTTCATAGCCCCTTCCTAAGGAACTAGTTTTCTACTGGTATTTACATGTATTTTTTATATCTAATCCATAAGCTAACTATTTGATTGTCTCGAGGACATTGTGTGAATAACTATTTTTTCCTTGCCTCTGAGAAATATACATCATAGATCATTTACATCTAAGGCATTGATCAACATTGTGAATGAACGAAGTCATAGGGAATCCTCCCTTAGCCTTGAGCACAAAATCACTTAGCCTAAATAGAGAGAACCTGACCCATAGTGACACCAATTTACAAATCTTCTCTTTAGGAATGATATAAAACACTTCAAAAAACTACTAACACAGACCTATATTCGGCACCTTATCATTGCACATTTTGACCTTAGAGATAAAAAGAACATTTGGAAATTAAATTGTGATCTCATGGTTGGCATCTATTTTTGATTGGTTATGACAAATTGACCTTTCATCATTCCACATTTGATTTTGGGAATAACATAACACCATAGGATCAAGTTCTTGGAAAGAGTTGTAGTGCTATGATTTCTATGTTGTTACATATTGAGCATGATATTTTGATCTCCTTGACACACTAACAATGTCAAAACACAACACTATACTTCTTTCCAAAATATTGAGGATATGATGTTATGTTGTTTCCAAAATCAAATATGGAGTAATGAAATGTCAAAATATAGGACTGAGTTAATCAATTTTCTGAAGTATATAATGACAATATCAGTCCCAAATTCTAATCCTAAATTAATTGTTTATGATGAGGATTGGATGACATAAGTCTAGGGGTAGTCCTACACTATTTTAAGGGATAGTTAGGCCAAATATATGATGACAATGGGCTGCTACACTACTATTTGGACAGTCAAAGTATGGTAGGCTGTGAGGTCTCGGAGCATGCCTAAAGGGTGGCCTAAGGGTCAACGTTTGGTAGTATAGTAGCTAAGGTTTCGGGGGATTCTCTTTAGGGTAGCTTAGATATGTAATAGGGCTAGTTTACTTCTATTATAAACAGTCTCAAAAGAGCAGGCCGAGAGGTGTTAGAGTGGTAGGATAGGGGGCTAGAAGTGTTAGCGTTGGATAGGAGAACTTTATTATGACCAAGCATCACTAAATTCCTTCTAAAATTCTTTTTGGACATGATTCATCAACTAAATTCTCTAGTCATTAAATGATGTGACAACAACTATGTATTGTCCTTTATGTTGCAATCTAGTGTTGGGAAACCATGAAGAGACAAATGAGTTGAAGAAACCCCCCTTAATAGGAATGAGTGTATGAAGATATATATTTATTCTATTATCTTCCCATGTTCCCCTTTTTTCTTTGGAAGAACCAAAATCCTCGCTTAGTTTCTTCCTATTCCAACCTATATAGTGTCATCTTCCAATGTCAAACTTCTCCATCTTGGGTCTAAACCACTCAAAAAGAAACATTATCCAATGATCAAGCATGTTCCCAACTTGAATGAACCAAGCAAATTGTGGAACCCATGAAACTTGTCAAAGCTATGACAAAACTTCAATGAAACAACTGATGTTGCTAACGACTAAATTTGGGAAGCTTCAAATTGATATCTGGTGCAACCTTTGCAAGTTAACCATCCATCAAATTCATAACCATTGTATTTTGTGTGAGTGATAGAGAGGCATGGAGACTAAAGTACAAATTTCATCTCTCAAACCCTAAAGGAAGCACAAGGATAAACCCTAAATCAAGCCCTCCTCGAACTTGCACACTCCTCTCTCTCTCACAAGGTTCAAACCCTAAAGGACCTCCTTCTAACTTTTGTGCACTTCTCTTAAAAACCCTAGAGACAAGGAGACAAGTCTCTCTTAACCATTTCACTAAAAGATTCCTTTCTGGCACAATTGGCATAGTTGAGAGAGTGAGCCCTAGAACATGAGAACCCTACCAATATTGGAGCCAATGCCAACCATCCTTTTGTGATTCTTATGGAAGGGATAAATCTCCATGATTTGACCAAGTTAATCAATGATCTTATATTCCATGATACCAATTGGCCCAATATTATAAATAAAAATCCCTCTGACATCCCAATGTTTGAGGGTAAACCTAGAGAGTATCCCATATAAGATGTGCCTTGTGAAAATGTGCCTTATATCAATGATGTGCCTTATAAAATGTTCCTTGTGAAAATCCAATATCAATGATCCATTTCTTATAGAGTAGTTCCTGAAATCCCTTCTTCCCCTCATCACCAAGGATGTATCCATGACTATGCCTAGAAATGAGGATGAATCCATCCAAAAGGAACAATTGTACAATATTATTTATTAATTGGGATATCTCTATATTATCCGTCCTAATTCCCCTCACTCTCAGTCAGGTGACAAGGATGTATCCATGACTATATCTCGGGGGCTATGAGTTAGGGATTATATATTATATAATATATATATATTTATATATATATTATAATTTATAATTTATAAATTATATATATTGTATAATATATAAATTATATTATATATAAATAATAAAAGAAAATAAGAATAAAAATAAAAGCCAAAACAAAACAACATAAAAAAAAACAAACCAAAATCACACTCACCACTAAACTATCGCACTCATATTTGGATCTCGCACTCACCACTACACTATTGCACTCATATGTGGAGCTCACATTGACCACTACACAGTTTTGAGGGCGCACCAGAGGAGGGCACATGCAGAGGAGAGCACACGGGAGGAGGGCACAAACAGAGGAGAAATATGGTCTGACTTCTTTCTCCTATCTCTTGAGTGTGCATGCTAATTGTTTGATGAAATTCTTGATAGACATATGGTTTGATGGAATGTAATGGTTGTAGGGATTTTTACACAATGGGCTTGGAGAGTTCCCAAATATCACTTCCCAAGCTCAACATTCTTACCATGTGCCAAAAATCATCACTATATTCTATGTAGTTCAAATCTTCACTAAAATAGAGCACACATATGAGCTAAGTCATCTTTTTAAAATGCACATAGATGGTTTTATATTAATGTGAAATATATAAATCAAGGTGGAAACTTGTAGTCCTTTGTACAAATAATGACATCTTGAAATCTAGCACTCCAACATCACGTTTAGATGAGAGAAACAAGCTGGCCCAAATGGCACTTTAAGCCTTTTTCTGGCACTTCAAAACTTTCCCGCCTAGATTTGTAAAATGCACTTATAAAAAATTCTTCTAGAGAAATCCAACTATTCTAGGTTTAACAATATTTACATCCTCACAAAAGAGATGTGTCAAACTATGATAATAGATAATCTGAAGGAGATCATCATCATTGTGCACCTCATCATTGACTACTTGTATCATCTATTAGGACTTTGGGGGTGGATCTTTGAATGAAGGACAATATTGTATATTGAGCCCACATAAGTAACAACATACCTGACCTAGAAATCTAAAGATACAATTGTTGGGAATGTTTCCCCATACCCCACCATAGAAGAGAAACCTCATTTATCTTGGTCTTGATACACACTGTGTTCTTTTCATGAATCTGTGTATTAGTGTCTTGTCTTAATGTTGTCCTAATCATCCTAGTCTCTTTTGCAATCCAAATAATAGCATTGGTTCTTCAAGTTGAACATGGAGTTGTTTTAATAGTGCTTAGTGGTATTGGATGTGAAAAAAAAGTAGAATATGTTCAACTTCTGTATGTTCTTGTCTCTTTTACTAGGTTTCCCATTATCACTAGATTTTTTCCCTCCTTTGTTTGCTTCAATTAGGGTCACTTGGATTCAATGAAACTAAATATAAATATTTTGGTAGGGTCACACACATAAATATTGCAGGGAGAATAGTAATGCAGTGAGAACCAAAGTGGTGAGGATCCCATAGTTACCCCACCTACCTTATGACAAAAAGGTCATTTCTTGACAATCCATATAGGCTAAATTAAATGTGAAAAAACTAGGCAATAAAGTTTCAAAAATACCAAAATATCACAATCCTTCAGGCGATGATTAACCTAATCCTCCTTGTTGATGATTAAGCCTATCCCTCGACCCTTTAGGATAGTCCCCATTTCCCCTAACAAGAGCCTCAACCCTACCTTAGATCTACTCTAAAAGACTCACTTAACCCTTAGTAACTACCCTACCATTTCTTACCTAATAACTGACTCCCTACCAATCCTACCCCTCATAGTTACCTACAAGAAACATACTTGGATTACTGATATAACCCCTTAGACATACCTTAAACAACCTGCGTTGGAATATAATTTATCTCAACATACTTTGGGAATACCCCCCTAAATTCTTGACACCATATATCCTCAACGCAACACCTTAAAGCATACTACCTAGCCTCCTAAAAGGCACCTCGACATATCTAATTGTAGTCACTATGGAATTATTATTAAACAAACCTATACTAAAACACAAATTCAGAAATGATAGGTAGGGACCGATATTATTTTTTCAGATTTAGAAGATCATGAAGACAACCCTCCACTTGGAAATTTGAGGTATTGTATGTGGTAGAAGCATCTATTTTATGCTCTATTGATGCATAGACTTTAAATTAAATTAGAGATGGAACTAATATGCTTGCATGTTATTCATACTTTGACATATGTAAATTCATTGGGCTGACAATCATTGATTCAAAGACATAAATTATCTTAATTAAATGAATATATATTGTTTCTTAGTAAGGTTGGTATCAATTAGTTTCCTGACATACAATATTCACATGTTTTGCATTTGATTAGTTGGAATTACAATTTCTTGAACCTATATCACTACAGAGGAATAATTTGATGAATAAGCTCATACTGACTAGTTGATGAAGTGGTATGTGATTGAGTTACTTAACAATTATCGTTTTGATCATATCAAAAGGGAATCACTTAAAGTGCATATACTATTATTGGATATTGATCACGGCCACTCAGGATAGATTGATCTCTTGAGAATTTCATGCATTACACATCTAAGAGAATATATTGTTCCCATTTTCCTTTCACCCAACTTGTCACTAAACCACATATTGAAAACCGTTTTGATGAGTTTACATGAAAGAGTCATCATTTGACTAAAGCATTGTTTGGTTATCTGAATATTTAGATAGACCTCAGGATATCCTATCATGAGGTCAATATTATCAGGATTGTGACATTTTCTAGACTTTATAGCCCCTTCCTAAGGAACTAGTTTTCTACTGGTATTTACTTGTATTTGTCATATCTGATCCATAAGCTAACTATTTGATTATCTCTGGGACATTGTGTGAATAAATCTTTTTGCCTTGCCTCTGAGAAATATACATCATAGATCATTTACATCTAAATCATTGATCAACACTGTGAATGACCGAAGTCGTAGGGAATCCTTCCTTAGCCTTGAGCACAAAATAACATGGCATAAATAGAGAGAACCTGACCCATAGTGACACCAGTTTACAAATCTTCTCTTTAGGAATGATATAAAACACTTCAAAAAACTACTAACACAGTCCTATATTTGGCACCTTATCATTGCACATTTTGACCTTAGAGATAAAAAGAACATCTGGAAATTAAATTGTGATCTCATGGTTGGCATCTATTTTTGATTGGTTATAACAAATTGACCTTTCATCATTCCACATTTGATTTTGGGAATAACATAACACCATAGGATCAAATTCTTGGAAAGAGTTGTAGTGCCGTGATTTCTATGTTGTTACATATTGAGCATGATATTTTGATCTCTTTGACACACTGACAATGTCAAAACACAACACTATACTTATTTCCAAAAGATTGATGTTATGATGTTATGTTGTTTCAAAAATCAAATATGGAGTAATGAAATGTCAAAATATAGGACTGAGTTAATCAATTTTTTGAAGTATATAATGACAATATCAGTCCCAAATTCTAATCCTAAATTAATTGTTTATGATGAGGATTGGATGACCTAAGTCTAGGGGTAGTCCTACACTATTTTAAGGGATAGTTAGTCCAAATATATGATTACAAGGGGATGCTACACTACTATTGGGACAGTCAAAGTATGGTAGGCTGCGAGGTCTTGGAGCATGCCTAAAGGGTGGCCTAAGGGTCAACGTTTGGTAGTATAGTAACTAAGGTTTCGGGGGATTCTCTTCAGGGTAGCTTAGATATGTAATAGGGCTAGTTTACTTCTATTATAAATAGTCTCAAAAGAGCAGGTCGAGAGGTGTTAGAGTGGTAGGATAGGGGGCTATAAGTGTTAGTATTAGATAGGAGAACTTTATTATGACCAAGCATCACTAAATTCCTTCTAAAATTCTTTTTGGACATGATTCATCAACTAAATTCTCTAGTCATTAAATGATGTGACAACAACTATGTATTGTCCTTTATGTTGCAATATAGTGTTGGGAAACCATGAAGAGACAAATGAGTTGAAGAAAACCCCCTTAATAGGAATGAGTGTATGAAGATATAGATTTATTCTATTCTCTTCCCATGTTCCCCTTTTTTCTTGGAAGAACCAAAATCCTCTCTTAGTTTCTTCCGATTCCAACCTATATAGTGTCATCTTCCAATGTCAAACTTCTCCATCTTGGGTCTAAACCACTCAAAAAGAAACATTATCCAATGATCAAACACGTTCCCAACTTGAATGAACCAACCAAATTGTGGAACCCATGAAACTTGTCAAAGCTATGACTAAACTTGAATGAACCAACTGATGTTGCTAATGACTAAATTTGGGAAGCTTCAAATTGATATCTGGTGCAACCTTTGCAAGGTAACCATCCATCAAATTCACAAACATTTTAATTTGTGTGAGTTATAGAGAGGCATGGAGACTAAAGTACAAATTTCATCTCTCAAACCCTAAAGGAAGCACAAGGATAAACCCTAAATGAAGCCATCCTCGAACTTCCACACTCCTCTCTCTCTCACAAGGTTCAAACCCTAAAGGACCTCCTTCTAAAATTTGTGCACTTCTCTTCAAAACCCTAGGGACAAGGATACAAGACTCTCTTCACCATTTCACTAAAATATTCCTTTCTGGCACAATTGGCATAGTTGAGAGAGTGAGCCCTAGAACATGAGAACCCTACCAATATTGGAGCCAATGCCAAGCAACCTTTTGTGACTTTTATGGAAGGGTTAAATCTCCATGATTTGAACAAGTTAATCAATGATCTTATATTCCATGATACCAGTTGGCCCAATATTCCAAATAAAAATCCGTCTGACATCCCAATGTTTGAGGGTAAACCTAGAAAGTATCCCATATAAGATGTGCCTTGTGAAAATGTGCATTATATCAATGATGTGCCTTATAAAATGTGCCTTGTTAAAATCCAATATCAATGATCCAATAAGATGTGCCTTATGAAAATCCAATATCAATGATCCATTTCTTATAGAGTAGTTCCTGAAATCCCTTCTTCCCCTCATCACCAAGGATGTATCCATAACTATGCCTAGAAATAAGGATGAATCCATCCAAAAGGAACAATTGTACAATATTATTTATTCATGATTGGGGTATATCTATATTATCCTTCCTAATGCCCTTTGCTCTCAGTCAGGTGACAAGGATGTATCCATGACTATATCTTGGGGGCTATGAGTTAGGGATTATATATTATATAATATATATATTATAATTTATAAATTATATACTATATATTATATATATTATAACTTATAATTTGTAAATAATATATATTGTATAATATATAAAATATATTTATATAAATAATAAAAGAAAATAAAAACCAAAACAAAACAACATAAAAAAAAACGAACCAAAATTTCACTCACCACTAAACTATCCTGCTCATATTTGGAGCTCGCACTCACCACTACACTATCACACTCATATGTGGAGCTCACACTGACCACTACACGGTTTTGAGGGTGCACCAGAGGAGGGCACATGCAGAGGAGAGCACACGGGAGGAGGGCACAAACAGAGGATAAATATGGTTTGACTTCTTTCTCCTATCTCTTGAGTGTGCATGCTAATTGTTTGATGAAATTCTTGATAGAAATATGGTTTGTTGGAATGTAATGGTTGTAGGGATTTTTTCATAATGGGCTTGGAGAGTTCCCAAATATCACTTCCCAAGCTCAACATTCTTACCATGTGCCAAAAATCATCACTATATTCTATGTAATTCAAATCATCACTAAAATAGAGCACAGATATGAGCTAAGTCATCTTTTTAAAATGCACATAAATGGTTTTCTATTAATGTAAAATATATAAATAAAGGTGGAAACTTGCAGTCCTTTGTACAAATAATGACATCTTGAAATCTAGCACTCCAACATCACCTTTAGATGAGAGAAACAAGTTGGCCCAAATGGTACTTTAAGCCTTTTTCTGGCACTTCGAAACATTCCTACCTAGATTTGTAAAATGCACGTAATGCCCATAAAAAAATCTTCTAGAGAAATCCAACTATTCTAGGTTTACCAATATTTTCATCCTCACAAAAGCGATGTGCCAAACTATGATAATAGATAATCTGAAGGAGATCATCATCATTGTGCACCTCATCATTGACTACTTGTATCATCTATTAGGACTTTGGGGGTGGATCTTTGAATGAAGGACAATATTGTATATTGAGCCCACATAAGTAACAACATACCTGACCTGGAACACTAAAGATACAATTGTTGGGAATATTTCCCCATACCCCACCATAGAAGAGCAACCTCATTTATCTTGGTCTTGATACACACTGTGTTCTTTTCATGAATCTGTGTATTAGTGTCTTGTCTTAATGCTGTCCTAAACATCCTAGTCTCCTTTGCAATCCAAAAAATAGCCTTGGTTTTTCAAGTTGAACTTGGAGTTGTTTTAATAGTGCTTAGTGGTATTGGATGTGAAAAAAAACTAGAATATGTTCAACTTTTGTAGGTTCTTGTCTCTTTTACTAGGTTTCCCATTATCACTAGATTTTTTTCCCTCCTTTGTTTCCTTCAATTAGGGTCACTTGGATTCGATTAAACTAAATATAAATATTTTTGTAGGGTCACACACATAAATATTGCAGGGAGAATAGTAATGCAGTGAGAACCAAAGTGGTGAGGATCCCATAGTTACCCCACCTACCGAATGACAAGAAGGTCATTTCTTGACAATCCATATAGGCTAAATTAAATGTGAAAAAACTAGGCAATAAATTTTCAAAAATACCAAAATATCACAATCCTTCAGGCCATGATTAACCTAATCCTCATTGTTGATGATTAAGCCTATCCCTCGACCCTTTAGGATAGTCTCCATTGCCCCTAACATGAACCTCGGCCCTACCTCAGATCTACTCTAAAAGACTTGCTTAACCCTTACTAACTACCCTAGGCATCTACCCTACCATTTCTTACCTAATAACTGACTCCCTACCAATCCTACCCCTCATAGTTACCTATAGAAAACATACCTGGATGACTTATATAACCCCTTAGACAGGCCTTAAACAACCTGCATTGGAATAGAATTTATCTCAACATACATTGGGAAGACCCCCCTAAATTCTTGACACCATATATCCTCAACAGAACACCTTAAAGCATACTACCTAGCATCCTAAAAGGCACCTCACATATCTAATTGCGGTCACTGTGGCATTATTATTAAACAAACCTCTACTAAAAAACAAATTTAGAAATGATAAGTAGGGACTGATATTATTGTTTCAAATTTAGAAGATCATGAAGAAAGCCCTCCACTTGGAAATTTGATGTATTGTATGTGGTAGAAACATAATTTTTATTCTCTATTGATGCATAGACTTTAAATTAGATCAGAACTGGAACTAATATGCTTGCATGTGATTCATAATTTGACATATGTAAATTCATTGGACTGACAATCATTGATTCAAAGCCATAAATTATCTTAATTAAATGAATATATATTGTTTCTTAGTAAGGTTGGTATCAATTAGTTTCCTGACATACAATATTCACATGTTTTGCATTTGATTAGTTGGAAATATAGTTTCTTGAACCTATATCACTACTGAGGAATAATTTGATGAATAAGCTCATATTGACTAGTTCATGAAGTGATATGTGATTGAGTTACTTCACAATTATCATTTTGATCATATCAAAAGGGAATCACTTAAAGTGCATGTACTATTATTGGATATTGATCACAGCCACTCAGGATAGATTCATCTCTTGAGAATTTCATGCATTACACATCTAAGAGAATATATTGTTCCCATTTTCCTTTCACCCAACTTGTCACTAAACCACATATTGAAAACCTTTTTGATAATTTTACATGAAAGAGTCATCATTTGACTAAAGCATCGTTTGGTTATCTGAATATTTAGATAGACCTCAGGATATCCTATCCTGAGGTCAATCTTATAAGGAATGTGACATTTTCTAGACTTCATAGCCCCTTCCTAAGGAACTAGTTTTCTACTGGTATTTACTTGTATTTGTCATATCTGATCCATAAGCTAACTATTTGATTGTCTCCGGGACATTGTGTGAATAACTCTTTTTGCCTTGCCTGGTAGAAATATACATCATAGATCATTTACATCTAAGGCATTGATCAACACTGTGATGGACCTAAGTCATAGGGAATCCTCCCTTAGCCTTGAGCACAAAATCACTTGGCCTAAATAGAGAGAACCTGACCCATAATGACACTAATTTACAAATCTTCTCTTTAGGAATTATATAAAACACTTCAAAAAACTACTAACACAATCCTATATTCAGCACCTTATCATTGCACATTTTGACGTTAGAGATAAAAAGAACATTTGGAAATTAAATTGTGATCTCATGGTTGACATCTATTTTTGATTGGTTATGACAAATTGACCTTTCATCATTCCACATTTGATTTTGGGAATAACATAACACCATAGGATCAAATTCTTGGAAAGAGTTGTAGTGTTGTGATTTCTATGTTTTTACATATTGAGCATGATATTTTGATCTCCTTGACAAACTAACAATGTAAAAACACAACACTATACTTCTTTCTAAAAGATTGATGTTATGATGTTATGTTGTTTCCAAAAACAAATATGGAGTAATGAAATGTCAAAATATAGGACTGAGTTAATCAATATTTTGAAGTATATAATGACAACATCAGTCCCAAATTCGAATCCTAAATTAATTGTTTATGATGAGGATTGGATGACCTAAGTCTATGGGTAGTCCTACACTATTTTAAGGGATAGTTAGGCCAAATATATGATGAAAAGGGTCTGCTACACTACTATTGGCACAGTCAAAGTATGGCAAGCTGTGAGGTCTTGGAGCATGACTAAAGGGTGGCCTAAGGGTCAACGTATGGTAGTATAGTAGCTAAGGTTTCGGGGGATTCTCTTTAGGGTAGATTATATATGTAATAGGGCTAGTTTACTTCTATTATAAACAGTCTCAAAAGAGCAGGCTGAGAGGTGTTAGAGTGGTAGGATAGGGGGCTAGAAGTGTTAGCGTTGGATAGGATAACTTTATTATGACCAAGCATCACTAAATTCATTCTTTTCTTCTTTTTGGACACGATTCATCAACTAAATTCTCTAGTCATTAAATGATGTGACAACTACTATGTATTGTCCTTTATGTTGCAATCTAGTGTTGGGAAACCATGAAGAGACAAATGAGTTGAAGAAACCCCCTTAATAGGAATGAGTGTATGAAGATATAGATTTATTCTATTCTCTTCCCATGTTCCCCTTTTTTCTTTGGAAGAACCAAAATCCTCGCTTAGTTTCTTCCTATTCCAACTTATAAAGTGTCATCTTCCAATGTCAAACTTCTCCATCTTGGTTCTAAACCACTCACAAAGAAACATTATCCAATGATCAAACATGTTCCCAACTTGAATGAACCAACCAAATTGTGGAACCCTTGAAACTTGTCAAAGCTATGACTAAACTTGAATGAACCAACTGATGTTGCTAACGACTAAATTTGGGAAGCTTCAAATTGATATCCGGTGCAACCTTTGCAAGGTAACCATCCATCAAATTCACAACCATTGTAATTTGTGTGAGTGATAGAGAGGCATGGAGACTAAAGTACAAATTTCATCTCTCAAACCCTAAAGGAGGCACAAGGATAAACCCTAAATGAAGCCCTCCTCGAACTTGCACACTCCTCTCTCTCTCACAAGGTTCAAACCCTAAAGGACCTCCTTATAACCTTTGCGCACTTCTCTTCAAAACCCTAGAGACAAGGATACAAGAATCTCTTCACCATTTCACTACAATATTCCTTTCTGGCACAATTGGCATAGTTGAGAGAATGAGCCCTAGAACATGAGAACCCTACCAATATTGGAGCCAATGCCAACCAACCTTTTGTGACTTTTATGGAAGGGTTAAATCTCCATGATTTGACCAAGTTAATCAATGATCTTATCTTCCATGATACCAGTTTGCCCAATATTCCAAATAAAAATCCATCTGACATCCCAATGTTTGAGGGTAAACCTAGAGAGTATCCCATATAAGATGTTCCTTGTGAAAATGTGCCTTATATCAATGATGTGCCTTATAAAATGTGCCTTGTGAAAACCCAATATCAATGATCCAATAAGATGTGCCTTGTGAAAATCCAATATCAATGATCCATTTCTTATAGAGTAGTTCCTGAAATCCCTTCTTCCCCTCATCACCAAGGATGTATCCATTACTCTATCTTGGGGGCTATGAGTTAGGGATTATATATTATATAATATATATATATATATATATATATATATATATATATATATATATATATTATAATTTATAAATTATATAATATATATTATATATATTGTAATTTATAATTTATAAATTATATATATTTTATAATATATAAATTATATTATATATAAATAATAAAAGAAAATAAAAATAAAAATAAAAACCAAAACAAAACAACATAAAAGAGAACGAACCAAAATCGCACTCAACACTAAACTATCATGCTCAAATTTGGAGCTCTCACTCACCACTACACTATCGCACTCATATGTGGAGCTCACACTGACCACTACACAGTTTTGAGGGCGCACCATAGGAGGGAACATATCGAGGAGAGCGCACGGGAGGTGGGCACAAACAGAGGATAAATATGGTTTGATTTCTTTCTCCTATCTCTTGAGTGTGCATGCTAATTGTTTGATGAAATTCTTGATAGAAATATGGTTTGATGGATTGTAATGGTTGTAGGGATTTTTTCATAATGGGCTTGGAGAGTTCCCAAATATCACTTCCCAAGCTCAACATTCTTACCATGTGCCAAAAATCATCACTATATTCTATGTAATTCAAATCTTCCCTAAAATAGAGCACACATATGAGCTAAGTCATCTTTTTAAAATGCACATAGATGGTTTTATATTAATGTAAAATATATAAATAAAGGCGGAAACTTGTAGTCCTTTGTACGAATAATGACATCTTGAAATCTAGCACTCCAAGATGACCTTTAGATGAGAGAAACAAGCTGGTCCAAATGGCACTTTAAGCCTTTTTCTGGCACTTCAAAACTTTCCTGCCTAGATTTGCAAAATGCACTTAATGCCCATAAAAAATTCTTCTAGAGAAATCCAACTATTCTAGGTTGAACAATATTTACATCCTCACAAAAGAGATGTGTCAAACTATGATAATAGATAATCTGAAGAAGATCATCATCATTGTGCACCTCATCATTGACTACTTGTATCATCTATTAGGACTTTGGGGGTGGATCTTTGAATGAAGGACAATATTGTATATTGAGCCCACATAAGTAACAACATACCTGACCTGGAACACTAAAGATACA
>ML787411.1:409866-478067 GCA_009831015.1 Picea engelmannii
TAATTGTAGAAATTGAAGAAGTCTCAGAAAGCATTATCAGGTTCTATGTGATGATTGGTTGATGGTGATGGTTTAATGTAAAGTTTTATTATCTCTCATATATTCTTGGGTGGAAGGAAGGGGCAAGGATAGAGAGTTCAAATCTCTCTTGATATTGGAGGATTGTATCTTCCTCTTGGAGGTTTATCCCCTCCTTTACATTTGGAAGTTGTAGCTACCTTTGGAAGTCATTACTTCCATTGAAAAAAAAAAAAACTATTGATTATTTCTCATATAGTGTGCATGGTGTATTGTGGTGTATTGGTGTAACTCTTATAGTATTGTTCATTGATCATTGGATATAATTGAATGGTTTAAGTATAAGTTGTTTTTTTTTTTTAAATTGTACTTGATACTGATTCACCCCCCGCTCAGTATCAACAATATTATGGTTTCCTTCTTAACTCTTTGCAAATTTTGGTAGAATGTGAACATTTCAGTCTTCTTAGAGTTAGTATTGAATATTTTCCATTCATCTTTGAATAAATCTAGAAATTTCTCATTTTGTAACCCATGGGAGTTGAACTTGAAAGGGGTATGGGTCTTCTATTGTTACTTTAAAATTGAAGGAAAATGGGTACATGGTTTCTAAAACTCCCCCATCCCCATCCCATGTTCTTATCCTTTCAGTGCTTTCTGTTACTACTCAGAGACCCAGAAATATTAAACATGACAAGTGTTTTACATGTGATGATTTATAACTTCTGAATTATATGTCTTGTTTATTGTGAAGTTTAGATTTATAGCCTATAAGTGTTTCATTATTTCATTGTATGTAGTTTTTTTCATATAATGGTCTATGTGAAATCTGAGATATTTCCACTCTCTGTTGTTTTTAGAAATAAAGAATCTATGTACACAGGTGAAAGACCATATTTTAGTATCATTATCCTAATTTTAGTATTACGTGTGACTTGACCATATTTTAATTATGTGGATTTATGAAGTTGATTTCACTGGTGTGTCCATATTTGGTTTTCAAGTTATGGGAACCAAGATTCTTGATTTTATTTGGAAAGCTCATGTTGCAAAATTTTAGCATATCATAGAAAGTAGATCATTCACAATAGTTTACTACTTGATTGTAATTTTCCATATGGAAGTTGGTCCTCCAAGAACTAAGAATGATCACTATATTTTGATATTCATCCTTTCTTTGAAAAGGGCCTTTGCATTTCTCCACTACAAGTTTCATTGGCATTAAAAAGGGCATTGGTTCTCATTTATTATGTCTTTATTCTTTCCCAAATTCCATAGTCAAGAGAGATAGACCATCTATTATTATTCATAGTATACATGTCATCGTCACTGCAAGGATGAAGTTAATGATACTAACCTTCAATAGGACTATCAAGGCATACTAACAAAACAATTTTACCCTACAAATCATTTATAGAAAAACATGAAAATTTCCATGGCCTTGCACTTTAGTTTCAACGCTTCCAATAGTTGGTGGATGGGTAGTATTTGACCTCTAAGCCTATTGACAATGTGGATGCTCCATTTTTTGATCGTCATTGAGTGACATATTTTTTATTCGGAGCGAACCCATTGACGACTTCTAATTGTACTTGTGCCTATAGAATGCCAACGTGGGTGACTTCTCATGCTCCATCTTCTTTACATGTCATTGTAGCTTCTAAATTTCATCTTCTTGTTCCCTGGATTTTTCTCTTAGGCATTGATTTTCCACATCTAACAGGAATTCCTTCGATTTAATAGTGCCCAACGACTCTGTAAGGGAGGTCTACTGCTGTGAAAGCTCCTCCACCCAATGCTCTAGATTCACCTTCCACAATTTGAGGCTCGATATTAAATCGCCTAGCATGGATTGAGAATCATCACAATGGTGCTTACATATAGAAATGACAAGGTAAATTGGATCACTAGTATTGACCATTAGAGGGTTGACTCCAGTACCAAATCCCAAGTACATAATGAAAGTATGCTTCTGTAGCTTGCTAGTTTGGGCTTATTCCTGTGTGAATAGCATTTTTTTTTTTTAAATCCCAAACATTCATCTCTCTAGCGATGAATAGGTTCGTCACTTGTATATCCATTTGGTCACAAAGTATAGCCTGTTTTTCCTTCGTTTGACCTTTTTAGCTTCAGGGTTGGTTGGTCTAGCAACTAATATTCGTCGTTCTACCGACTAACCCTGTTTTATTGACTAAGTTTCCCAGGGTTGTCTTGGTCGCTCTTGTGAATAATATTAGTCATTAGACTAACTAACATTTATTGCTAGACCGACTAATTATGGTCGCTAGAGTGACCAACGTTATGTTTTCCTTAGAGATTCTAGCAAGACTTGCGACTAAAGTTGGTCGCTAGACTGACTAATCGTGGTTGATGGACCGATGAATGGTAACTTTCACCTATTGTGAATAGGATTTTTTTCCTAGTCACTAGACTGGCGAAGATTCATGTGTGGTCGCTAGACCGACGAATTGATTCCGACTAAAAAAAAAATCATCTTGGTCGCAACAACGACCCTATTCCGACGAAAATTCATCACAAAAATGTTCAAATTTAGTAGTGTGAAGTGGTTCTCATAGTTGGGAGCACCACTCATCGATCTGATGAAGAAATGGGCGTTCCATTTGACATAGGCATCACAATGCACTTTTGAGAAGATGAAGGAGTTCATGATCATATGCCTAGTTCTAGCACTTCCCCATTTTTCAAATCCTTTTGTATTGGAGTGTGATGCATTAGGAGTGGGGATTGGAGCAATATTGATGTAGGGAGGTCACCCCATAGTCTTTGAGAACAGGAATCGCAGTGAGTCAGAGAGACTCTACTCCATCTAGGACAAAGAAATTATGGCTATCATGCACGCCGTGAAGAAATTCAGACAATACTTAGTTGGAAGTAAATTCATGGTGAGAACCAACCACAATAGCTTGGAGTATTTCTTGGATCAGAAATACCTCAATGAGAGGCATCATAAATGGGTTTCGAAGGTACAAGACTTTGAACTTGACATTAAGTATGTTAAAGGAAAAAGGAATATCATATTCGATGCCTTATCCATGAGGCCATAGAGTTTTTCGATGTTGGACATATCTACATATTGGATGGCATATTTGTCGGTAGAGTATTCCAAGAACAAATTTTAATTTTAAGTAATGGATGGACAGGTTGTGGATGGTGTCATTTTCTACAAGTACCGAATCTAATTAGTTCTAGAATCATCATTGAAAGAAACTATTATGAAGGCTTGTCACGATTCACCCTTATAAGGACATCAATGGTACTTCAAGTCATACAAGAAGATCAGGGAGAGATTCTCATGGAAGGGTCTCAAGGATTATGTACTCAGACACATTTGAGAGTGTGTGACTTGTTAGTAGAACAACTCCAAGAAGACACACCTCACATGGTTACTTCATCCTCTGCCCATTCCAGAGAAGAAATGGTTGATAATTTCCATGGACTTCATCACAGGACTACCTAGGGTGCAAGGTAGGGACTATTTTTTTGTGGTAGTTGATATATTTACCAAGTTTACGCACTTATTTTACATACCTACTGATTGTAAGGCCACCCAAGTGGCATATTTATTCTTCAGAGAGATCTTCAAACTACATGGGCTTCCCCAATAGATATTTAGTGACAAAGATGGATGCTTCATCAACACATTGTGGCAGGATTTTTTCAAGCTAGTGGGCAAAAAGTTGGCTACAAGTACGAGTACCATCCACATATTAACAGGCATAAGTAGATTGTTAATAAATAATTGGAAGGGTACTTGAAGAACTATGTATGGGGACAACAATGCACGTGGGTAAAGTGGCTTCATATGGGGGAGTACTTCTATAACATGACATATTACATGTCCATCAGGATAACACCTTTTAGAACCTTGTATGGATAGGATGCACCATCATTCATGGAGACGGTATTTGGGGACAATAGAGCTCCATGAGCCAAGGATTGGATATAGGAGAGACATAAAATTCTCAAAACAATGAAGGAAAATATACAAGTAGCACAAAACCAACACAAGATATATGCAGATAGACATAGCATAGAACACATTTTTGAGGTGGAGGATTTGGTATTTTTGAGACGTTATCCATACAAACAATCTTCCATGAATAAGAGTAGGGAAGAAAAACTAAAACCCTAGTTATATGGGACTTACAAGATCATCTAGAGGATTGACAAGGTGACATATGAGTTAGAACTACCAAAGGGTAGTAAGATTCACAATGTGTTCCACGTTTCTTTCCTCAAGAAGGCAGTGGGACAATATATTACCACTTCAAAGGAGTTATCACCATTGGATGAGGAGGTCCAGTTGGAGTTGGTGCTAGAGGAAGTTTTGAAGAACAGAGAGTGCAGGTTGAGGAGTTGAGCTATGAGGGAGTGCCTTGTCATATGGAAGGGACTTCCAGTGGAGGATGTTACTTGAGAGGGAGAGAAGATACTAAAACACCTCAGTTTGATTTTTTTTTAGGACAGACAATCTAGAGAAGGGGGGACTATAATGTCCCATTCCCAATGATGATCTCTACAGAGAGAGACTTGGTAGTCTGTATGTTACCATAGACTATAGTTGAGATAAAAGGGGAATACCACCTCTAATTAATTTCATTTCGCCAAAGTCTAACCTAAAAGTGACATTAGGGGGGGAAAAGGGTGTTTAAGTGACTTAATTGATCATTGAGGTGAAACTTAGGGAAAAAGTCACTTAAGTGATAAAGTGAACGTCTAATTAGAAAAAAAAGGGGGTTGAATGACTTAAGTGAATATTAAATCATAACTTAAGGGAAAAATTCATTTAATTAAGTAAGTGAACGAATAATTAGACGAGAGGAGGTATAAAGGGAATAAATTTGACCCAATTTCTCATTATTGATGATTTGAGAATTAGAAACACATTCCAGAGAGAAGGAATTAGACCTTCTATTGTTTTGTGGATTTCTAGAGGAAACCACCACCCGTGAAAGGTTTCGGTGTTGAGAGACACTCCCTAGACATAGTAAGTACCATCCAATTTATTCATTTATCTTAATCTTCAATATAAATCAATAGATAGAGGCAACACAAGCAAGTGCACACTTATCTAGTGACAACATGAGGTTTTGAGGCAGAGATTTAGCATAAAGGGGTCACTAGGCCCAACTAGGACATAGAATCTTAGGTCCCTATAACACATTGGATAGGTGTCCAAGAAGCTTCCATTGGGACAATTATCAAAACATTCCACCAGTAAAATGAGTATATCCATTAAGGTGAATTTTTTAGTCTTCAACAAAAGTTGTCACGGGTATTTTTGGTTGCATGCAACAGATACACCCATGCATGTAGTGGATCCACATTGTTGATCATAGTTTCAGTCATTCCTCTTTGATAAAGGTATTTTTGAATTTTTTTTCATTGTAGTCCAACTAATATCATACATTTTCGATCTAGATGAGGTTGTTCTCTTTAGTTTATGCATGCTATGATGTAATTCTTTTTACTTCAGTTAATGCAAGATATTGAGTTGTTCCTAGTTCCAAAACAATTGCATGCATGATGAAAACATATAAATAAGAACAAATCATAGTCAGAAATATTTTAAAATGCATCTAGAAATCCCCAGAGTATCATAAGATCACCAACACAGCAGTAAATGTCCAGACCTAAGGGATTTGGGACATTTCAAGTAGTGAGAATAACTTTGATAGTAGAACTTTGTAGAAAATTGTACCTAAAACTAAGAAAATGAAATTTCATGAAGAAGAATTACTTAGAGAGTTTAATAAAATCATACCACCCAACTTTGATGGTGAGTCTAAGGAGGGAGAAGAATCTTGGCTTCTAAACAAGAGTAAATACTTCCAAATATATGATTACCCATGAAATTTGAGGGTTATATTAGTTGTGTATCAATTGAATGGAAAAGTTGACATTTGGTGGAAGGAGACAAAAACAGTTAACAAAATTAGGAGTAGCAATTTGAACTAGAAAATATTCAAGAAATATTTTAAACAAAAATATTTGACGGAATGATACTATGATGAAAATGATAATGAGTTCCATGCTCTTAAATTAGAACAGATGTATATTGAATACTTTGTCACTAAATTTTAGAATTTGATGATATATGTACCTTACCTTAGAGAGGAAAAGAAAAAGTTTGATAGGTTCATGAGTTGTTTTCCTCAAGCATACAAAGACAAAATTGAATTTCTTAATCCAAATACAATGGATCAAGTAATAAGACATGCTAAATTATGCTTTAATCAATTTAAACGAAGATCTGAAAATACAAAAAACATGGCAGAATAAGCATAAGGACAAGTTTGATCCTAAGAAGAAAACATTTAATCATCATCAAATACCATCACACGGTGCACCAGTTAGAAGAAACAGATATGTCAAATAACAAAGTGTATTAGTTCATAACAACAATAAACCTACAAATTTGGTGAACAAAAAAGTTAGGGAGACAGTTAGATCTCCTCTTCAGTTCTATGGTTTCAAATAACCTCAGTTATTTTGAGATTACCCTTTAAATAAAAATATAAATCAGGAAGTACATAATATTTAGGAAGTAACAACAGTAAATGAAACTCCTTAAATTATTCATAACATCAATGTTTCCCTAGAAAATAGACACGTTGATGATCAATATTCCATGTTAGAGATAGAAGGTATGCTAAATCAAAAACTTGTATCTATATTAATAGATCCTGGTGAAAGTTTAAGTTACATGTCACCTACATTGGTAGAAAGTTGTAAACTAGAAAAAGTTAAACATAAGAAATCTTGGCTAGTTGAATTAGCTACAAGAACAAAAAGAAACACTTTATTGAAATGGAAAAAGATTGTACATTAAATATGGATGGAATGGAAACCAAGATTGATCTAAAAATTTTACCATTAGGATCTTATGATTTCCTCATAGGCATGGATTGGCTGGAAAAACTCTCAATTATTGTAAACTATCGTGACAAGACTTTTAACTATTTAGATGATTTTGAAAAAAGTAGAACAATAAAAGGAATACCATAGGGAGTGTTAGTAAGAAACAAATCTCCACTTCACAATTAAAAATAAACACAAGGAAAGGTTGTGAGATCTATGTTGTGCACATATATAAAAGTGTTGAAAAAATGAATGAAAAATTTCTAATAAAGGATACAATAATAAGAGAGTTCCAGGATGTGTTCTTGGAAGAAATTCTAGGATTACCTCCAAGATAAGATATAGATTTCACCATAGACTTAGTATCAGGATCTGAACTAGTGTCTAAATCCACTTACTGAATGCATACTCCATAGTTGAATGAAATTAATATGAAACTTTAAGAGTTGATAGATAAGAAGTATTTCAAACCCAATGTGTCTCCATGGGGAGCATAAGTTTTGTTTGTTAAAGATAAAGATGGAACTTTCTGACTATACATTGATTACAAAAAGCTTAACAAAATGACAGTTAAAAACATACATCCTTTGCCTCATATTGATGAATTGTTTGATCAAGTTAGAGGATATAATATTTTCTCTAAGATATATTTGTGGTTAGGATACCATTAGGTTAGGATTAAAGAGGAAGACATTCATAAAACTACTTTCTGAACTAGATATGGACACTATGAATTTGTAATGGTACCTTTTGGTTTAACAAACACACCTACTACATTTATGTGTTTAATGAACAGTGTGTTGAGAAAGTATTTAAACAATTTAGTAATTGTGTTCAATATAACATATTGATCTATTCAAAAAACAAAGACAAACATGAAGAATACTTGAAAATGGTCTTCCAAACACTTTGGGAGAATAAACTATATGCAATGTTTAGTAAATGCAAATTTTATCAGGATAAAGTATAGTATTTGGGACATTTAATTTTAGGTGAAGGGATCTCAATTGATATAGTGATCCATATGGATGTCGATGGCCTCCCACCTATTCCAACTGGTTCATTGTGGTATTTTTTTCCTAGTTTTTGGGTCCCTGACTTCTGGGGACGTTTTGAAGCCCTAAACATTGTTTTTAGGGATTGTCACAGTAAAATAGTGGACGAAGTCAAAGTCTGATGAAAAAATGTGTAGTCCTTAGATATGCTTTTCCTATGGGTTATCTTGCACCTAAAATGAATATCATATGAAAAATTTACGACCCCAAGAAGTTGATGTACTAGCTTACTCCAACGGGGCCCACATGACTTTTAGCGCTTCATCTCCTAGGGTTAGGTTTTTGGATTTATAGGTTTTTGGAAATCATGCTTATTTAAAAAAGGACTTTAGATCCTCATTGTACTCATATTATTATGAATGAGCACAACCGTCAAATCTCTTTTCAGAGATAAGTCATTGCCATTCCAGCAAGCTTGTTTTCTGTTGCATTTTATAGTTTCATCTTATTTCCTTATTGAATAGAAACCGATTTTATTGTATCTTTGTTATTATTTGTTAAGCATATTTTAATAATAATATGTATTCATTTCATTCTTATCATAAAATCTGGATCATCTAGAAAAGTTTAAGGCCATCCTAGATTGGCCAGTGCCAAAGGATGTGTCGGATGTCCGATCCTGTTGGTGAAAAATTGTCAGGCTAGGGTCCTCTTTAGGTAACCAAAAAAAGGGTATTGATTTAGTCTACTGCATTGGAATTTTCATCTTACCCAAAGCTCGACCGAGACATGAGAATTAGGGAAGGGTAAGAATAATTATTATTCATATCTACAAGTTATAAATATTACTACCATTCTTTATGTAAGATAGATTAACCCTATCAGAGTCTTTAACACCTCATAACCCAAGAAAAAAGAAAAAAGTTGTGCAGAACATCATAAATAAATTAATAAGAATCATGCATAATAGACAAAACATAATATCATTTTATGGACACAAAAATCATCATAGACAGGGGTCTCCTTTTAAAATTTGATCTCCATCATCCTTCTATTATACCATAGGTCTTAATCAAAATATATGCACAAATTATATCATTCATATACAAATTCATACTAGAGAGGACCAACCAATACATCTGAAAACAATACCATACCATAGCGTATTCTCTCTAGTCCCTTCCCCTTACTACCTCTACAGTAATACAAGACTAGTTCTCCTTACATTCCGCATCTTGCTCAAAAACTAGTTCTAACTACTCTACTCTCATTTTTCAACCTGATTGCAATAAAATCATTTCTTGTTGATTGAGAACCCGCACGATCTCTTCTTTTCTTGATTATGTTTCAACTGCTCCTTCCAAAATTGATTGTACATTGGCCTCCAACCGTTTTCCATTCCAGCACCTTTCTGTTGCGCACTCTTTCACTTATCCTTATTTTCCTTTATTTTATTGGTTATCTAAATCTGTGGTATCTTTTGAAACTTCTATTCATCAAAATGAAGGGCCCAATAGGCCCCGACCACAATCCTTGACTCACCCTGAGTTAAGTCTTTAATTCTTTCATGGTATCTCATTTGACCTGCGATCCTTCTGTGGCTTTGATTTCTTCTTCCACCTTGCTTCCATCCTCGACTCGATATTTTTCTACCTTGGCTCCTTCAAATAGAGGGCCCAACCATGGAACTAGTTCCATGGATTTCTCACTGATATCTTAAAAATGTTCAATTTTGTCTTGCCACTTCCTTGCAAGCAATGAGGCTTCTACTACAAAATGTTGAGTTGCATTGGTGTTGAACGCCTTTGGCTTTGATGCAATAATAACATTCCATTCTTCATCCACTTGTGTCTCCACCTGGTGCATTTGGAGGTATGTAGTTTGAACTACTAGCCAAAAGGATCTTAGTTCCATTTTGGCCACTATTTGAGCTTTAAATAGGGCATTCAAAGTATTTTCATCTTGTTGGATTTCCTAAAAATTTTCTTACTTTTCTAGAGGATCTTGTGATTTGGAAACTTCTTCATTAAGGGTTTGTATTTTCATTCACAATACTTCTAGTGCTTGGTTGCACTGATTTATCACATGCATACAATCATTGACTTCCTTGAATATGGTAGTGCACTTATGCAACACATCTCTGGCATTGTTTCTTTCCAGGACAACCCTTTCCAACTGTTGTTGGAGTTCTCTGGGTTGTACCTCAATCTTCAACTTCATTCCCTCCAACTTATCTTAGAGTTCCTCTTCTCATTCTTCCAACACCTCCCATGCTTCCTGAACTAATTTGAGTTGTTTCTTTGGCTCTTCAGTTGCATTTTACTCTAGCAGATGAGGTGTTTTTTTCTTGAAAGTTAGTTAGACCTCTATTAACATTTCCTTCATTTTCTCCATTTTCTGCTCTACATGGAGTTTTAAATACTACTCATGCATCCATTTTGTTTGTTCCACAATCCCTTCGTGTCTTCAAAATTAATCTTTCTTTTTGACTTGTTGAATTTTTTGCTCCATGTGATCAGTAGAGGTTCTGATCAAGCCTACTAGCTGCAGTTTCGACAACTGAGATAGCTCACTAGATGTGATTGTAGCTTCCTGTGGAAGTCTACATTGAATCAGAAGCCCACTGGCCATGGATTTATATTAGGGTATCTCAACCTCTTCTTATCCTGTGGATGGTCCCCGCATCTACTGGGATATTTTTTTCTTCCGAGACATTGGAAGTAAAGGGACAACTTATGTTTGCACTAGGAAGAGCTGTAACAGTTCTGAGCACTTTTGCAGATCCTGGAGTACTGGATCTAACTTCTCTTCCAATGATGTTTTTCTATGTCCTGAATTAGTCTCCTGTGGTGCTTGAGACTCTAGCTCTTGTTAAGTTGTTTTTCATTTTATAAGTGGAACTTCTGGGTTCTCGTTCCAAACCTGTGAAACCTCAATGAGGATATTTGGTCTTGGAGATTGAGAACTCAGGAGTGGGATGTGTGTGAATTGGGTGAGTTCTGGAATTGTTGACTGTTGGATCTCCTTAAATGGAAGCCTAACTAAAGTAGGAATAGTTGGAATATTTGACTGGCTCAATGTGACAACAACTGATAGGAGAAGATCTCCAAGGTTCCCAAGATTCTCTGAGATGTCTAGCTGCATGGCTTCTGGTGAGTTGGGTGGCAGTGGGACTGTGGTATCCTTATATGGTGGTGGTGGGTCTTTCTTGACTATTATGGTGGAATATGTGTTGGGGTCTGACTCGGGGTCATCAATGATATGAATAAAATTATTGGAATCATGAGTGTCTTATTGGGTACGAGGTAGAGAACTCGATAAGGGATGAGGGTTTATGACTTTGGTTGGGTTGACTGTAAGGGAAACATTGGCTCTAGGATTCTTAGTATGAACCTCACATGTAATGGAAACATTTAGGATGTCATTGATGGTCTTACTTGAGAGTACCTCCTCATCTAGAATCTTGGGGCATTCTGGTAAGGTCCTTTTGGACCGTTGGAGCTAGTTTTCTTCCTCTTCTTCTGAGACTGATGGTGTTGGAGACTTCGGAGGAAACTCTACTTTGTGCAAACTAGATCTGACTTCCTCTGTCAAACTCTTCTTCTTCAATAACTCTAGTGGAAAAATGTAATGCATTCTCTACTTGTTCGGGTATAGTTTAACTCTCATCTATGACATGACCTTTTTTTCCAATATTTATTTGTCCAGATAGTATGGTAATGGCCTTCTGTGCAAATCAGAGGGCTTCGCTTGTCTCTTCTAGACAAAAGTGTGGTGGTGATTCAAAGCGAATGAGATATTCATTGTTTTCAGGTTCAGTAGTATCTATGGTATATGCATCCTTTGGGAGGCATCAATCAGATGAGTGTACCACTTTAGGTACGTAGCATTATTAAATTCCATATTCTTGGAATATGACCTTACATGCCAAGGTTCAAACATCTTTGAGAGGTTCCCTTTTATCAACAAGTGCCAGTTTTCTACCTATGAGTTGCCACCACTTCAACATTATGAAGGATAGAAGCAAATATCCATCTGTGAAGGTGCCTCCCTTATCCTAAACTTCCTCACAAGCAATGAGGAACTCCTCGAATAGGTAACTAAACTAGTTAAAGACTACATTGTTTGTGCAGAAATATGCTACTAATAGGGAATCCAATGTGCATTATCCCTTGAAGTATGAGCGCATGACCTTGTTGGCAATTACATAGTAGTCCATTCTCACTGTTTCTTTGATAATTGGCTCAATTTTCACTGTACGACCCACACATTGGGTATGGAATCATTCATACAAGATAATTTCACTGTTCTTTTTACTGTTCTTGCTCGGACCTTGGAATCCTTTTGATACATCCTCACCTTCCAATGATAGTCCTATGAGCTGATAGATATCCTTAATGTGGATGGGATATATCCTATCAATCCATAAACTCCTATCATGAACTCTTGCTATCTGGAACTAGGTGCATTGCACAACTTCGACAGTGGTCCCAAACACTGGTAGATCCTGGAGGTTCATGATAGTGGAGTTGAATAGGTTAAGAAAGTCATTATTTGGGATAAATTGCACCTCCTTTGTTAGCTCAGAACCCATCTCCAAGAAGACATCAATGTTCGTCTGTGGGAATAACATTGTATCGATTAGATCAAGGTCAAGGAGTTTTTATTTCTCGACCTTACCTTTGACATCACCTAACACCTCAATTATAGGATCATAGGTGTTATCGGAAAAATCAATAAGTGCGGACACAAACTGATCTCCCTAGTTTCACCCCGAAACTAGAACAAAACAAGACAAAATATAAAACTTTCCCTAAGTTTTAATTATCAAGCATACTAACTAAAAAGAGATAAATGTCATAGCTTTTAAATATCACTTTTCCTCGCTAGTGTCATCCTCTCCCCATTCCAAGGCTTATGATATGTTGAACCTACAAAAAGACACAAGCAAACCGAAGTGAAACCAACAATGTATACTTAACCAAACCTGTGTATGTGATCAAAGAGTCATATAATAAAATAAGAACAATTTTATGGGAAAGAAATATATTACTATATTAAAAATATGAAAAGGAGAATACAACTAATGACTTGATGTTTTAGGGTCCCTTCCAATAGTTTTGTGCTTCCCACACACTTCTGCTCGATGGATTATGGGACTGTAGATTTGAAAGTCACTCACAATATCAACTTGGATAAGTGAAACTCAAAGCCAAGATAGGCTCAAACACTCCAAAATTTTGGCTAGACTAATATCTCATTAGCTATTCTCAAAATATCTTCACACCAACTAACCAAGGTCAAGAACTGTAACTCCAAGCTAGCTAATACCCAAGACTCAAGAACTCCAAAAGCTAGTTTTCCCATGAGAAATCCTCTCCTTTTATAAGATGAAAAGGATAGGGTAAGGAGGTTAGGATGATCCCACTAGATTAGGGATGTGACTCAGATCCAAACTGATCTGAGGCCACCTCACCCTCGAAGCTTATATTATAGAAACGTTGAGAAGATGTTATTTTTATTTGTACGGATGATCATCGGACCCTTATTACTAAGAAAACTATGACAACGTCACAGGTCACTTTGGTGCAACCTACGTCGATCCTAGATCATCGCATCATTAACACTGAGCAAGGTGTGATGATCCTTGTTTATAAGGTTTTGCACAAAGAAAAAGATAATTTCATCTCTCTAGGAAAATGTGTCTTCATTCTTCTTTAGGGATTAAGGCCATTGATCCTTCTAAAGACAAAGGATAGGTGTACATCATTAATAGTCATAGAGGTGACGAAATTAATGTGTAACAGTAGGGATCATATGGGACTGCTTCTTTCAAGAATGAGATTTGTCCTCCCGCTATTCTCGACATTTTCGATATGGAGCTCTATTAAACACAATGAATCGGGGGGCAAGGATGTAGTTGGGGATCAAGAGGCTTCTCAAAATGTACCAAGGTGTGGGAAACTCAAAAATAGAGGGAAACTAAGTTAACAGTGTGTCATTCTCACTAATCTTGCGAGATATTATAGATGATGTAATGGGATAAACCAATACTTGGTCATAAATGAGTGAGTGATTAAGACAACAATGCAATCTATGGTGCATACATCTGACGGGAATGATAACAGAGTAAATATCTAAATGAATCCCAACTTTAATGGGTGTATTAAACAACACCTAGCTGACGTGAGAGACTTACCATTTTAACGGTTGATAATTGTGGTAATAATATTGACATAATATACATGTACATGGAATTTTAAGACTTGATGGGACATTCTGACAATTTTTGGCAGTTAACCTAAGGGTTACAACTGGACTGACATAATTAATGCTTAGTCATTAATAAATTTCACATTTGATCCCCCCCCCGACCACAAGGATTTGCCGACGAATTTATGTGCATGATTGAGTGGATCGGTGACTCATCTAACAATTCACTGCTAAGTAAGAATGTCTGAAAATATCCAATCTATTCAACTGAGAAATATATGTCGTGGCACCACTGAGCACACTCCGACGTGATTACAACTAAAAAAAATTAAAACATATAATCAAAATCCAACTACTATGAAAGATCCTTTGGACTGGAGCAATTGTCCCTCTTTCAAGTGTGGGAAATGTAGGGATTCATGTGTTTTCCATTCACCCACCCTAGTTGGAGGATACCATCCAGTTGTGTTATCTTGACTGCACGAGACTATCAAATTTCAACAACTAGAAATGGACATAACCAATGCATGCACAACTTACCTAGATGTTTCTGATAATGACTATCATAGAGGAGTACCTTATCCCCTTGTCTTGGACTTAATGTGTCTGTCATGCCAAGATTTATTCCTAGATTTTTCCACTAACTAATGAAAATAAACCAAGAATCTGGATTCTCTAGGTTCCTGCAAGTCTGCAATCCTTTGCGCAACTGATTCATCATCTATCACATGTGTATCTTGTGCTATATAGAGGCTAGCAGTGATACATTCTATAGGTACAACAACTTACTTATCGTAGACCAACTGAAATGGGATATACTCGTACAACTTATTTGTAGTTGTCCTATAATTCCATAAGACTATTGGAACTCTATCATCCCATTACTCCCTATTTTCACAACACACATTTGTCAGTGTGCTTTCCAGAATCTCATTGAATTCCTCCACTGTTCCATTATCTTGTGTATGATAAGGATTTCTATTATGGTGTTGGATGAGAATTATTTTTGTCAATGTTGTGATTGTGTTTCTAATGAAGTGACTACCTTGATCACTGTTTAGGATCTGAGGACATCCAATGATGTTCTCAAATATGAATCTAGTAGTTGTATCTATTGAACAGTCCTGAACTACCTCTTCTTTGGCCCACCGAGTGAAATAGTCTGTTACGATGATGATATATATGGCCTTTGAATGCCTGGTGGGTAGATTAGTTGGTCCAACAAAGTCAAAAACCCACTTCTCAAAGGCCTACAATTCTCTAACCAACTAAATAGGTAATTCATCTCTATGTGATGGCTTCCCTACTTGTTGAAAAATGTCGCAAGATCTAGCATATGATTTAGCATCCTTGAATAACATTGGCCACCATAATCCATATTGAAGTACCTTATGTGTTGTAGCTTTCCCTCCAACATGTCCTCCTACAAATCCACTATGGAATTCCCACATGATATCTTTCCTTTCATGGGTTAGGACACACCTTATAAGAATGATATATATTCCCATATTATAGAGTAGGCCCGCAATTAGTTGGTAGTCTATTTCTCAGACCATGAGGTGTCTTTTATGGGTTACCTAAAAAAATTCTAGGAAGGTCCCTGAGATGAGGAAGGAAAAAATGTATTTAATACAGTATGGGATGTCTTCAATCCATAACAATTTCGCATCAAGGAGCCGATCGTCCACTGCTCCTCCACTTTCCCCTGATTCTAGTCTTGATAGGTGATCCATACCTACATTACATCTTCCAGGATTGAAAATTACCTTGAAATAAAACTCCTAAAATAGTAACAGCCACCTAAAAATCCCTCCCTTAAGGACCGACGTATTAACTAGGTACTTCAATGCAGAATGATCAATAAAAAACTTAAAATGAGAGCCTAGTAAATAGTGTCTAGTTTTTTGAAGTGCATAAATCATAGCTAAACCTTCCCTTTCAGTTTTTGTGTAGTTGCATTCATCTTGATAAGTTTTCTGCTAGCGAAGTAGATAGGGTGGTCCATATTACCCTCTCTTATTTGCACTAAAATGGCTCGCATGGCGATCCCTGATGCGTCCACATGTACATGGAATTCAATCTCCTAGTTGGGTATATAAGAATGGTTGTAGTACTGATTTTTTCCTTGAGGATATCAGATTCCTTGTCACATTCAACTGTCCACCTAAATGCTTCATACTTCTTCAGTAGTTTCTCCAATGGTGTGGTGATACTTACATATCTTCTGATGAACCTACGGTAGTATCATGTATGTCCAAGCATAGAGAGAAATTGTTTATCACTTGTAGGTGGTGGCATGTTTAGGATAACCACAACTTTAGTTGGGTCCACCAATAATCCTTCCTAACAAACAATGTGGCCTAGAATATTGTCATTTTGTATGCATAAAATACACTTCCTCAGGTCCATATATATCTGCAATTACCGACATCTATAAAACATCAATTGTAGTAGCCCTACATGCTCCTTGATCAAAATATATACAATCCAGTATGTTAATATTGTAACTAAAAATAATATTCTACTTATTATTGAGTTATTATCTTATAGAACAATCCCCTTTTGTGGATTAATCAAGTCGAGATTTGTATAAGACCAAATCCCCTTTTTTGGATTGGTCAAACCCTAATTATATGCCGATAATTAAGAAGTCATCCCCCCAGGCCTAATTAAAGTTGTTTTAACCAATAAATGAAGAATTCGTCCCTTCTTGATGAATATGTTGATTAAGATTGGTTGTCGTTGATGTCAACCCTTGAAGAAAGCCTGGTAGCACAAAGGTTTGGATAATGGACCCATGTTTGTTTGATGTAAAGATGACTCATTATTGTATTGTCATGGTTGATAATAAGTACAAATGGTTGAACTCCAAAGTGGTCCCCTTATGGTGAAATCCCTCATGGGAAGATGCTTTGCTGATTGAGTTATCCTAGAAGTATGGTTAGAGAAACCATGCTTAATTATGGAATAATGAGATGACAGTTAGTGAATTTGTCAGTGAAACTATCCTATGTGCATAGTGTTTGTCATGCCATTTCTGGTGGTATGTGGAATGTCACATAACTCCTCACGGTTAAAGATTTATGGCCATATGAAGTTGAAGAACCCTCATGAGTCATATAGAAGCCCCCAAAAGTCAAGTTTTTGCAAAAGAAATTATTTAAATAATAAAGTGTATGGAGAAATCCCTAAAATAAGGAAAGTGTAATGCTACATGAAAATATAAATAAGAGGCAAATCTCTCTCATTTAATCACACTTGAATATCATTGAATATCTATTTTTGTGAATGTTTATTTGGGTAGGTATTATTGATACAGAAAATTTGTAGCAAAAAAGGTGTGGCAGGAAAAATGTGGCAGAAAAAGTGCGACAGAAAAATTGACGTAGAAAAATCGCGGTAGAAAAAGTGCGGCAGAAAAATCACAACAGAAAAAGTGCGACAGAAAAATCGCGGCAACATGGTTAGGGTCTATTTATGAGATATATGGCACATCTTGTTTGAGGTATGTTTTGTGAGCTAGGGTTTAGATCTTGAGATGGTATTGGATGTTCAATATTGCTTCATATAGCATATTTGTTGAGGGATACAGTTGGTATTTGGCATATGAGTATTGGTCTTTTGGTTGTTATGTGTTGTTGAAGTTGTTTTAGCTTGACGTTACATAATAGTGAGGTTGTGGCACATGTTTTTATGTAAGGTTTTATGGTATTTTTCTTATGGATAGAGTGATGAACTGTTAGATAACTTTTGATGGTTATATTGGTGTATGGCTTTGGTATATGGTTCAGGTACATGTTGGGTACATGGTTGAGACAAGTAGTTGATGAGTTGGCACATACATGAGGTGTATAGTTGATGATGTTGGTACATATTGACGAGTCAAGGTTGATACATGGTTGATGCATGGTAAATGTTGGTTCAAGTTATTGGTACACGTTGTTTGGTACATGTTGATTGGTATAGGTTGTTACAGGTTATTGGTATAGGTTGACAGTGATAGGTTGACAGTGGTAGTGGTTGATTTAGTGACAATGAAATGTTGTATACATTTGGAATTTATATTTCATGGATGTTAGACAGGTCAAGGAAAGGTGGTTGTATTCACCTTCCAGTTGTAGCCAGATAAATTAGGGGGTTATAGCCTCCCTCTGGTTGTAGCCAGAGAATTGGGGAGTTGGAGCTTCCCTCGGGTTGTATCCTGAGAAACAAGGGGGTTGGAGCCTCCTTCTAGTTACAGATGGAAAACAAAGGAAGTTGGTGCTTCCAATGAATATAATTCTGCAAGACATATAAGAAAAATCTTTTTTGTGGTTTTCTCTCGCTTTGGGTTTCCATGTAAAAACATTGGTGTACTGTGTATTTGTATGATTTATCATTTTTTCATTGTTTATTTACTCTACAATTATTGGATGATAATGATAAACTGATATAACACTTACATTATATGGTTGAAAAGGATTAAATTTCTCTATTACTGATTCACCCCCCCTCTCAGTAATCCAACAATTGGAATCAGAACAAGTTCCTTCAGAAATTAGTTTAACCACTAAAAGGAAGATCATGGAGAGCAACAACTTGTATAAAAATGGAATACCACAGTTTGATGGACAAAAGTACGCATTTTGGATCATAAGGATGAAGACATATATACAACCACATGGATTTGTAATTTGGCAATCAATTCTAGATGGATACAAAGTACCGACAGTTCCTCCAACAAATGACAAAGCAGTGAAACTCAATCAGAATAATTCCAAAGAAACAAATGCACTTTTGAATGGTCTTGGTGAAACAGTATTCACCAAAGTTGCACATTTTAAATCTGCTAAAGAGATTTGGGACAAAATTCGAAATATTTATGAAGGAGATTCAAAATTCAAAGAAACAAAGATTCAATGTTACAGAGGTCAATTCGAACAACTTAAGATGAAGGACTAAGGAGATTCAAAAGTCAAAGAAACAAAGATTCAATTTTACAGAGGTCAATCACAATATTGCATCTTACTTGTTATGAGTTGATGAACCAATAAATGCAATCATAGGATTGGGAGAAGAAATCAAAGAATCTGTAATTGTTCAAAAGGTACTAAGATCTCTTCCTATGAAATTTGACACTAAGATATCAAAACTAGAAGAAAGAGCAGTTCTGAACTCAATAAGCATGGATGAATTACATGGAATCTTCATAGCATATGAAATGAGAACTGAACAGGAAAATCCAAATACAAAAGAAGGAGCCTTCAAATCATCCAAAAATTCAAAGGAAAAATAAAAATAATTTAGCAGCAGTAGTGACGTCTCGGAATATGATGAAGAAGTGGCCAACTTTGTCAAAAGATTGAACAAGGGAACCAATGACAGATATAGAGGTAAGATTCCTTTGATTTTTTTTAATTGTGATGGCATTGATCATTTTGCTAACAAATTTCCTCATAAGAAAAATATAAAGGATGAAGTTTACTCAAATAGAAAACAAACATATAAAGGAAAAAGAACCACAAAGAAAGTTTTCAAGAAAAGCTTATGCACCAAAGAATACATCTCATCATCAGATGAAGATGAAGTCAATGACAGTGAGACAGAAATAGTTCTATTCATGGCAGTAGAAGACTCTAATAAATAAGACTCTGAAGAAGAATATGAAGAAGTCGAAGAATAATATGAAGAGGCAGAAGTTGACTACCGAAAAGAATTGATGTGTGCCATAGAATTTATCAGAAGAGAAAAAAAGAACAAAAAGAAACTACAAGAGGAACTAGACAAGAAAGAAGACACTCAAGAACTAGAACAAATGATCACAAATTTGAAGGTTCAAATAGAAGAATATAAAATAATTGAATAAACACTCAAATAACAGCTAGAAGAAAAAGACGGGATCATTGGAAATTTGGAAGCAGAGATTGTCACATTAAGAAAAGATATTCAAAAGAAAAATATGTAGAACAACTCAAAAATTTTGGATTACATTATCAGTATTCAAAACTCTCATCATGACAAGTCTAGACTTGGATACAATCAGACAAAAAAAGGATCAAGCTGCAAAACAACAAAGAAAGAAACATATCCAAAAAGCTATGCAGAAACAATCAAAGGGGTTAGGAAGATCTACAAGGAAGATTATAGGGACACTCCTCCACCAAGAAGACTCATATTTTAGAATCACCAACGAACAAATAGACCTTGGGAAGAAGAAGAATTCATAAGATTACCTCCTTTTAGAAGATCTTAAACTCCTATGTATCAAACTATCTTTTTTGGTTTATTTTATGCATGTAATAATTTTGTACATAAATATTTGAATTGTAGATCTAACAGGAAAATAAACAACTTTGAAATTCATACACAAAAGGGTTATCCAATAAGACCTACTGAAACATATAGAAGAAGTTACAATAGGTTTGAATCCTTGAGCATTGAAGTGGAATGTTACAAATGTAACAACTTTGGACACATGGCCAAAGTTTGCAGAATGACAGTCCTTACTAGAGAACCACAATAGAATAACAACAGTCACAGTCAGGAACCTCAGAAAAGGGCATGGATAAGAAAGAAAAATCAATATAGGAATGAAGAATGCACACTCTCTCTACAAGCTAAGAAGAGGAAACGTGTTTGGTATGTTGACAGTGGCTGTTCAAAACACATGATAGGTGATAGACACAGGTTTCTTACTTTAAGAAAGGAAAGATATGGATCAGTCTTGTTGGCCCTTGACCAAGTTTTGAGGAATACTTGGTCATATTTGACCGTTTTCGGTACTCTGACATCCATTCGGAGAAGGAGCGCAAGGTGAAGAGGAGATCATAGGATCTCTGCCCCTTTTTAGGGCATTTTGGGATTTTTGGGAATATTATAATGGGAAAGGGATATCGACCCTTATTTAGGCCTTTTATATGTATAAATAGAAGGGTAGGAGATGTGTATAAAAAGGAGGGTGTGTGATGTAAAGTGTATATCTTAGTGCATAAAGTAGATCTATGTGATCAGACGTCTGTGTGATTGTAAGAGCTTTGTGCCTACTGTAAGTATTGTAAGTGCTAAGTGCACGGGTCAAGGGAGGACTTAGTGCTTGGATATACCCGGGGAAAGAGGATCTAGAGAGCTGTGCAGATCTCTTGTCCTAGGTGGGATAGGATCTTGAAGTCTTTATGCTGTAAATTGGTTTACAGAAGATAATAACAGAAGAAGACTTTGTGGATGTAGCCCCAGGGTGGGGGTGAACCATGGTAACTCTGTGTATTGTGTTGATGTGTTTTTCTTGCTAAGTTCTCTAATATGTTTAGATAGATCTATTGATGCTTTGTGATTATGAGATATGAATGCATGCTAGATATGATATATAAGATGTTAAGTGCTTAATCTATTAAGTATAACCTGTTTATCATTGCTAAGTGCTAGATATGAGTAATTACTTCGGTGCTCTGTACTTTCTGCAAAGTGTATTAATGAATGTATGTTAAGGAATAACTGATGCTAAGTGCGTTGTAAGAAAGATAATCATAGATATGTGTTCTAGCTAAGGTTGTATACATATAAGTCCTGCAACCACCCCTGCCTCTACCTTGGGTGAGACTTCATTTGTATCCCAGGTGTTGTCGAAAGGGCCAGTAGTTAGGGTTTTTTTGGTGCACTCTTGAGCATTGAACCCTGAGTCTACCCCTATGCCAACAAATGGTTCTGTTTCCGGTACCTAAAACTATGATTGTTGGGAACTGAAGAAGAAGAATCCTTGTGAAAAATAAGCTCTGTGCATAGATCTGTTTCCCTAGTGCAGAATGTTTTGTTTGACCTATGAAGCTTTATGCCGAGAAAGAGAGGTCAGATCTGAAGAAAATAGGTCAAATCTGAAGAAAGAGAGGTTATATATGAAAAAAAGAGGTCAGATCTGAAAAAAAGAAGTTAGGTCTACGAAGAAAGAGGTCAAATATGCAAGAAAAAGGTAAGATATGTAAGTTTTGTGCTTTGATAAAGGTAAGAATAATTAAAAGTCTTAGATCTGGAAGCTTTGTTCTCTATAGAAGTAAGATAAGTGAAAATTTTCTTTTCTAAAGCATGGATCTAGGTATGTTTGATAGATTTTGTCCTATAGATAAAAGAAATTTTGATATGAATAGATCTAATAAGTACAGTGATAGATATGTTATACCTATGCATCGAAAGAATGTTTGGAATAACAAGTGGATGCAGGATCCTAGAAAGAGTTTTTTGCAGGCTAGACACCATGATCCTGGTGCGTAGTACAGAAGGAGTTGGGGAACATCTAAATGAAAAAGAGGATTAACCCTTTATTATAGTTGCAGAAGACCGGGACATCTTGCTAAGGAATGCCCTGGGAGAATACCTAGTTGCCTCTATTGTAAGGCTATGGACCATGAAGTATTGGATTGCCCTAGAATGATTGTTAGGCTTGAGAAGATGAATATGGAGCAAGCAAACCTTGAAGGAGATCAAGAGACCAAGATTATAGCATAAACCTAGAAAGAATTAGAAAAGATATTGCTACAGATGAAAGATACCTTGAAGGACCACCGACATGTTAGGCTATCATAGATCTTCAAAGAAAAGGAGCAAATCGAAGCAAGAATAGGAGACTTTGAAATTGACTGTACTCTTGATGAAGAAACACAAGTGAACATTATGCCAAAAAGAACTTGGGAAGCTATAGGAAAGCCTACCATGATCCCTTCCCTATGAGGAACAAGTTTCTTCAGAGGAAAGATAGTAAACCTATGTGGAAGGCTTGCCCGGATACCTATGACTATCAATGGAACTTCGACAGAGGAAGACTTTGATATCATTAAATTTTTTGAAGACAGTGCCCCATTTATCATGCTCATAGGGAAACCTTGGATTGATAGAGAACAAGCCAGATGAAAAGAAGAAGAACAAGTTTTGGAACAGAAGAAGAAAGAGTTAAAAGACTTTATGAACAAAAGGATCACACACTTGATTGAAGAACATAAGAGAAGATCACAGATATTCAATATTAGCAACTCCAATGCCAAAGCTAAGAGAACACTTGAGGATCCATAGAACATCGAGTTACCTATTTTTGATACAAAAGAAGTATTATCAAGGAACCCTAGGAAAGACTTTCAACAGTGCGAAGTAACTAAGACCACAGAAGATAAACATCAGAATGGTAAAATCACTACTGAGACGAAGCTCACAAGGAAGAAGGCTAGGAAGTTAAGAAAGAAAAGGGCTAATACTGTAAGGTTGCAAGAGGTTCTAGAGGACACTTCACAGTAAGAAGAATTGCAGAATTGGAGCTTCACCGAGATATCAGGACAACAACATAGAATACTTCGTCATGTCGAAGCAATATAGTCGTTGAAACGGATATACCCATTCGACCACCACTCTAAATGGATCGAAAAGCAGTTATGGGTTACCACTAGACCATTGGATAGCACCATAATGGATAGAACGGAGTTAATGCAAGCTTTGTATACATTTCAAGCAGTTTGTTGCAGAGTTACTTACTTATTCCGTCGCGCCATGCCTAGAAGACACTTTTCCCAATTGAGAACTTGATCTTACAGAATACTCACGTTATGAAACAGTGATTACTCCAGTTTTATTCTCTATCTGATTACGGTACGGATAGTCCATTAACAACCCGAGACACTGATCCCAATCTTACATGTCCAAAAGAATTGGTGAGAGAAGTACTTGCTAGCTTAAGGATAGAAAGAATCATGTCAGAAAGAGGGATGTCCACTAGAGTCCAAGCCTTGTCATCGAGAGGTGTGGCTGCCTCCCCATCGAATGCTCGAGCTGGAACATCTCGAGACGACGCAAAATTGAGAACTAAGCATAGGGATGGCGCAACCAATGCGAAGTTAGTGCCAACCATCCTACCAGCTTACATTACCCCTCTAAGTGGTGAGATTAATAGGGAAAGTGTCCCTAGAGACTTTGAATACACCCTATTCCTTGCATATCTACCGAAAGGAGTTCGCACCTACTGCACAAATAAAGACAAGGTTATAGTGTTGAAGTTTTGTGACTTCAACTTGGGAGACCATAAAGCCTACAACATTATTGCATCATCTAAGTAGTTAACAAGGACTAAGGGCCGAAAATTGAAGATCGTCCCTCAGCAATGGATGATGAACCTTGCGCAGTCTACTCTGCTCAATGTTATGAAAATACCGCACTTCGGTAGACATCAAGAGGTGACTGCTTGTGTGAAATTGCTGCTAGCAAGTTACATGGAGGATACCTATGGTTAAACCGCCGCATAACTATTGATCTAGTGTTGATCAACAGGATTATCAGGATTATCACGCAGGGCCCTAATCCCCATGAGTACTACACTGGAAAGACCACAGACTGTGCTCTTTCACAAAAGATTAAAGAGGCTTATGGAAATGTTGAAAAAGGCATGCGAGGTTACAAGGTAGCCTCTATCGAGAGTGGTACAGTGCGCCTCTCATGTTAGTTGATATCAGGGTAGCTGGTACGTAAGAATAGACCTACAAAAGTATCTGAATTTGTAGTTGACCCCACAGGGAAGTGCGCGGAGGGACTACAAATGAATTGCGCAAAATATTTGGTCAATCAGCTAGAAATTGACTGTAGAGAAGCCCAGTACCAGGGGCATGAATTCCACTTTATCTAGTTTCTAATATTGATCACCTTTGTTGCATGGGAGCTACCAGAAGGCGCAACCTTCCCTGACCTCAACCCATTCGAACCATTAGCTGCAAAGTTCAGTACCTTATGGTACTCGACGGACATGAGAAAGCAGTGGAAATCAAATGCCATTTTTCACAGATACTATAACCAACTGAAAGCATCCATAGGGGGTGAACCTTGCCTAATCCCGAACACTTTAAAAAGGTTTCGACCTTTGATAAAGTTCAGTGCGAACCACCAGTTTATATACCTAGCTCCACGCGTTGATGAACACTAAGAACAACTTCAGTCCTATTATAAGTTGACCGAAGAATACCTAGAAGAAATCACCAAGGATTGGTCGACGGACCTCCTTGTTCCAGCAGAGCCAGTGGACATTTCAGATATTGACAGCCCATAAAATGTGCAGGACACACCTGAGCCCAGTAAGATTAAGAAGACAAAGAAGACAAAGAAAACAAAGAATCCTAAAGAGGTTCAATATGTAGATAGCTACTCTGTAAAGACAGCTTCCATCACACCTGATCGAGAAGGTAACAATGACAACCTAGAGGAATTCAAACAACAACCAGAAGAAGAAGTTGAAGCTCCAAAGAAGAGAAAAGGGTCACCTTCAAAGTCTTCCTCTAAGAAGAAAGCAAAAGCGACCATGACCAAGATGAAGACCATGCTCAACCCTGATGACTTCAACTTTCTCCTCGCAACTTTGAATGAATATATAGAAGAAATTATAGAAAATAAGGAGGCCAAGAAACAAATGATCTACAATAGAATTGAAGACGAGCTCCAAGAAGTGCAGTGAGAACTTCAGTCTAACCGCGCAGTCTCCATTGCACCCATGCTAGGAGGAACAATAAAAGAAGGAGATGAATCAGTTTAACTCTGCAGGATTGCCGACATATTCGACGTACACCTTCAGAAAGTGAAAGAAGAAGAAACGTAGGCCACCCAAGCCCTAAAGAAAGCATAGGAGGAAATCATAGAGAAGCTCTGAGATGCACAACAAGAGAAGGAGGCCATCCGTGAGAAATTTGATGGAGATAGAGAAAAAATCCAAAAGGAGAAGGAGTAGCTTCTTGTGAAGCAGATTGGAATCGAAGAAGTTATCAACAGAGCATTTATCTCTATTATCGTCTTAGAAAAAAAGGCCAAAGAACCCTTAGACCAACAAGTGATGAAGCTTGATGAAGTTATTCAGCAACTACAACAAAGAGTCATGGACTTAGACCTTCAGATCATCCCAAGTACCCCGCAAGAAGAGTGCAACCAGTGAGAAATAACTGCCCAAGGTACAGTAGAAAGGATTAAAGAAATCACTGAAGAATGCAAACAACTAAGTACCAGAAGTGCGTAGATACATGAGAAAATGACTGAGTACCCAGAATTACATAAATTGGAGTCGCAACTCCAGGAGGCAAAGAAACATGTAGATAGACTTCAGATGCAGTTGAAGGCCCTATAAACTATAGAGAAAATGAAGTGATCCCATGAGAAACGTGTCACACAATAGAAGATCCACATGATCCAGAGCAAGGTCATGGAAGTGATGCAACAACTTCAACCTTTGTAGGATAAGGCATGCCAATTATTTTTGAAGATTGAGAACCAAGGGACAAAGATACAACAAGTTGTGATTAGAGAAGAGTAGCGCCTAGAAGGACCAGTCAATAATGCACTCATCCAGGAGTTCATTGAGAAAGAGGAAATCTCAAAGTAGCAGGTCGGAGCAGCTCAAGCCAAGTTCGAGGTGTTCAAAGTGGAACTGGTCAGACCTGAGTGACTCAAGACAAGTCACAAGTGAGTGTTGGGGGCTTGTTGGCCCTTGACCAAGTTTTGAGGAATCCTTGGTCATATTTGACCGTTTTAGGTACTCTGACATCCAGTCGGAGAAGGATCACATGGAGAAGAGGAGATCACGGGATATCTGCCCCTTTTTAGGGATTTTTGGGATTTTTGGGAATATTGTAATGGGTAAGGGATATCGACCCTTATTTAGGAGATGCGTATAAAGATGGGGGGGTGTGATGTAAAGTGGATGTCTTAGTTCATAAAGTAGATCTATGTGATCAGACGTCTATGTGACTGTAAGAGCTCTGTGCCTACTATAAGTATTTTAAGTGATGAGTGCACGGGTCAAGGGAGGACTTAGTGCTTGGATATACCTGGGGAAAGAGGATCTAGCGAGCTGCATAGATCTCTTGCCCTAGGCGGGGTAGGATCTTGAAGGATTTGTGTTGTAACTTGGTTTACAGAAGATAATAACAGAAGAAGAATTTGTGGACATAGCCCCAGGGTGGGGGTGAACCACGGTAACTCTATGTATTATGCTGATGTGTTTTTCTTGCTAAGTGCTTTGATATGTTTAGATAGATCTATTGATGCTTTGTGCTTATGAGATATGAACGGATGCTATATATGATATGTAACACCCTATTTCCCTCAATTTGTAATTAATCATAAAGTAGGAATTACCATGCTAATGCATGAGGAAAATGTAAATGTATTATTGTTTGAGTTGCCAATAATTGACTGTGGGGGTGAAGCCTTGAAAGTACTGGCCATGATATCACTAGAGTAATAATGTGAAAACTATAAGAGAGGGTTCATGTATCAAATAACCCCAAATCTCCCTTGATAAGGATGACAAGCCTCCTTCGAATCCCAAGGAAAGAAAATCAGTCAATGAAGAAAGGACCGGTGGTTGAATAACTAACCACCCCCATGAATGGAAACATGGGATGTCAATCCAAAGTACCATAGGGACTTGTAGACTTGAGCTTCCTTCTGATAGAAGGAACCGGATAGGTCGGAAAAAACCTTCCCAAGTAAGAGGTACACACACATGGGAAAAAGAGGCACCAGATGAGGGTGAAATCTCACAAGGGAGAGGTGCGAAGCTCTCCAACGAATAACGAACAGAAGGTCGTGAGCTTGATGTTGAAGAGCATCTGAGAAACCTTGTTGAGGCCACAACCAAGTGAGAAAGCTCTGAGTTGCAGAAAACATGACCTAAACAGAAGCTGAAACAGAGAGAGAACCCTCGAGAACTGTGAGAATTCCTTGGTGATATCATGGCTTGGCACAGGGGTGGCCAGAGTGCTAAGAATGAATTCCACTAAGCCTATGGTCAGGTGGAAGGATGAACACCCACAGTCAGTTGGTTGGCGACAACTTGTAATAGATAAGTGATTTCCTACCCTATGTAACTTAGCTATGACTGTGTATGAATTGGTTATACTGTGCATGCTTTCAGGAATGTGAATTAATGCTTAATGGATATACTGTATCCCTTCTATTTCTATTTGGTTGTATAACTAGGAAAGTAAGGAATTATATGGGTTGGACATGACTTGTTCTCATAAATTCTGGAGTTCTGTAGCATCTTAAGCTAGAGCCATGAACTGTGAACTTGTCGACCTTAGGTGTAGCCGCATGTACGATGGTTTACTCACCTAGTTGTTCTGAGTCCCTTGGAGGATAGAGTTGGTTAAGCTCATGAGAGGTAGTGTCGATATGCACAGGCCCTCTACGATCAAATAGAACCCTAGAACCCCTTGATGAATAGTTGTACTGAAGACTCTTCTAAGAGTCAAGTCCAGGAGACAAAGCGCAAAGCTCTCAAGTCTTTCATAACTGGTGAAGCTCAGGAAGGGTACCGAGTTTCAAATACCAAAGGAGAGTACCCTTTCATTTGTTAGATGAATAGACGAGATCCTTTCAGGGGATATTAGGTTTGTCATGACCGTTAGATTGGAGGAAGGAACATAGGTGTTAATCCCTCGACCCCTTTTAGCCTTTGCAAGTAGCGAAGGAATTGGGACTGTAGATCCAAGGATCTGATGGAGCCCTATTGACCGTCGATCTTAGCCTTTGTATAGGCAGGAGAGTAGCATCTCGCTGACTCACGACTTAGAGTGGTCAAGGGTAGGACCACATGAACTCACGATTCATGAGATCGCGACATGATCATGACCATTGGATCTAGGCCACGAGAGAACTGTGGGATCAAAACTTTCGTGGTTATCGCCTATCGGGGTTTTAGAACTTAAGAGAGTTTATTTTCGACTGTAGAATTCGTGAAGTGCCGAGCACCGAGGGCTCATGCGAACACATGGCACCTCTGTTAGGTGGGGATTGCATGGTTGACAGGTGATGGACACATGTCATCTTGGAAAGAGTCAACCCATTGTTGACTTATTGTATCTCAGGAATTCGTGAACGAGGAGCACAAGGGCTCAACACTCCAACTCACGAAGTTGCGAGATGTGAGTAGCCCTAGTATTTATCTTAGGAAGCAGGTGACCCATTGTTGACTTATCATGGCTCGAGGTTTCACAGGATGAAGAAGTTGCACCCTGATTGTTAAGGCTGCAAAATTCCAAGAGTTGAGGTCACGTGTAATGGGAGACAATGGCATAGCTCGTGAGCAGAGTACAGCGAAGGAGACAAGTGGCGTGTGCACGTTTCTTTGGCAGAGCCCACGTAACGTTGACCTCTTCGTTCTCAGGATTTCACAAAGGAGGAGCACGAGGGCTCAACACTTCAACTAGAAAAGTTGAGAGTGGTGCTAGTGTTTGGCCTAGCCTACAGTTACATGTAGCAAGTGCTAGTGAGGAAGGAGCCATACCCATATTGTATCTTGGGTATCGACATTTGGAGAAAGAGGAGTCGAGAGCCTTGATTCCCAACTCATAAGCCGTGAAAGGTGCTTGCGCTAAGGCTAGGTTATGGTCGCTTGGAGGAGGATAAGGGAAGGGATGGTCTATGCTAGGCCCCATAGAAGTCTTGGGGATTCTGTCCCTCGAATAAAAAGACGAAAAATTCATTATGTCGTAGTGGGTCATTTACATGATACATAAGATGATAAGTGATTAATCTATTAAGTATAACATGTTTATCATTGCTAAGTGATAGATCTGAGTAATTACTGCAGTGCTCTGTTCTTTCTGCGAAGTGTATTAATGAATGTATGTTAAGGAATAACTGATGTTAAGTGCGTTGTAAGCAAGATAATCACATATCTATGTCCCAGCTAAGGTTGCCAACATCTGAGTCTTGCAACCACCCCTACCTCTACCTCGGGTGAGACTTCATTTTATTCGTAGGTGTTGCCAAAAGGGTTGGTAGTTAGGGTTTTGTTGGTGTTCTCTTGAGCATTGAACCCTGGGTCTTCCCCTGTGCCAACAAGTCTCCTTCAGAAATGATGATTCAACTAAAATCATTGGAAAAGGCACAATCAGAATTGGGAACAAGAATGCAAAGGCAAAAAATGTTCTACTAGTAGAAGATATGAAACATAATATTCTAAGTGTGACTAAAATGTGTGACCAAGGTCATAAAGTTACTTTCGATTCACAAAAGTGTGAGATAAGAAAAGAAGGTTTAGGAAAATTGATTGCTACAACTACGAGAACTTCAAGAAACACATGTGTTAAGTGAAATTGGAAATGAAAAGTGTTGTCTAGGAAAGGAAGATGAAATTTGACTATGGCACAAAATAATGGGTCAGATATACTTTGATAACCTTATCAAAGACAACAAAAAGGACCCAGTCAGAGAAATTCCCCAGATCACGAAACCAACCAACACTTTATGCAAGCATTGTCAACAAGGAAATCAAACAAAGACCAAATTCAAAGCAAAGGAATATTCAATGACAAGACCACTAGAAATTTTTCATATCGATCTAGTTGGACCAGCTACAACAAAGGGTTTAAAAGGTGAGGAATACTTTATGTTATTAGTTGATGATTATACAAGAATGACTGCAATTTGCATTCTCAAGAATAAGTCAGAAGATTTTGAAAACTTCAAGATCTACAAGGAAATGGTTGAAAATGAAATGGATTCAAAAATCAAATGTTTGAGATATGATAATGGAGGAGAGTTTGCTTAAATGGAATTTATGTATTGTTGTAGCAGTCATGGAATAAAAAGATAATTCTTCGGTACTAGGACACCTCAACAGAATGGAGTTGTTGAAAGAAAGAACATGACAGTACATGAAATGGCTCAAACAATGCTAATGGATTCCAAATTGACACATATGTTTTGGACACAGGTAGTGCATACAAACGTTCACATTCAAAACATATTAATTCTTAGAAACAACACTAACAAAACTCTATATGAGCTCTGGAAAGTAAGACCAACAAATGTGAAGCACTTCAGATTTTTTGGAAGAAAATGTTATATCAAAAGAGAATATGGCAAAATGGGAAAGTTTGACTCTCGTGTGGACAAAGGAGTACTTGTTGGTTACTTAAGTACAAGGAAAGCATACAAGTGTTACAATCTTAGATTGAACAAATTTGTGGAAATCATCAACGAAACAATAGATGAAACATGAAGACAAGAATTAAAGGAAGAAGAAAATGAATCAATGGAAAAACTTTACGAAGAAGAAACAAAAGATGAAAAAGAAGGGGACCTTGAAGAGGATACAATATAAGAAGAAGAGAAAGTTCAAAAAGTACCTGCAAAGATACCTAGCAGACAAGTACAGAAGAATCATCCTTCAAATCACATGATCAGAAACAAAGATGCAGGAGTTGAGACTAGAAGAAGAATGTGGTCACTAGAAAAAACACACCTAGCACTCTCATCTACGATTGAAACAACATGTTTTGAAGAGGCCAACAAGGATGAATTTTGGAATAAGGCCATGGATGAGGAATTGTATCAAATAGAGAAAAATGACACTTGGGAATTAGTTCCAAGACCAAAGGATAAGAATGTGATCAGCACAAAGTGGGTATACAGGAATAAATGGAATGAAGATGGACATGTTACAAGGAACAAAGATAGATTGGTATGTAAAGGATATGCACAGGTTGAAGGAATCGACTTTGAAGAGACATTTTCCCCAGTTTCCATAATGGAAGCAATCTGATTGCTTTTAGCTTATGCATGCTCCAAAAATATTATTTAGTGTATCAGATGGATGTAAACTTAGCTTTTCTGAATGGGGAACTTGAAGAATAAGTCTACATTGAACAACCAGAAGGATTTTAGTCGTCAGATAACGTAGATTATGTGTGTAAATTAAATAACGCCTTGTATGGTCTAAAACAGGCTCCTAGAGCATGGTACTCTAGACTAGATAAATATCTACAACATGCAGGGTTCAGAAAAGTAAGTGCAGAAAACAACCTCTACATCAAGGTAAGTCAAGATAGTATTTTGTTGATCAAAGTTTATGTTGATGATATTATTTTTTGTAGTGATGATGACATGTTAAGCCAGAAATTTGTAAAGGGTATGCAAAATGAATTTGAAATGTCATTACTTGGAGAACCATCCTTCTTTCTGGGACTTCAGATATGTCAAAGAAACCATTTTTTATTTATTTATCAAACTAATTATATCAGAGAAATGCTAAAGAGGTTCAAAATGGAAGATTGCAAACCAGTTATCACTCCCATGCAAACTGGTTTCAATTTGAGAAAAGATGATGATTCAAAGTCTACAGATCAGAGGCAATATAGGTCAATGATTGGTATCCTACTACATGTGACAACATCCAGACTAGATGTAATGTAGGCAGTTGGACAGGTGGCTCAATTTCAAGCATCACCAAAGGAATCACATGTATTAGCAGTGAAGAGGATTTTTAGATATCTCAAAGGAATAGAAGAGTTTGGATTATGGTATCCAAAAGGAAAGGATCTATCACTTATTGCCTACACAGATGCAGATTGGGAAAATTGTATTGATGACCAATGAAGCACTAGTGGAGGAACGCTATACTTGGGTGAGTTTTTAGTATCATGGCTAAGAAAGAAACAATCATCAATATCTTCACCTATATCCGAGGCAGAGTATATTGCAACAACAACATGTTGTACACAAGTTATTTGGACGAAACAAACTATGACAGATATAGAAGTTGAGTATGATGAGCCCATTCCAATATATTTCGATAATACAAGTGTCATTGGTATCTCAAAGAACCCAGTGATGCACTCCAATATGAAGCACATTCCAATCAAGTATCACTTTCTACGGGAACAAGTTGCATAAAAGAACATCAGAGTTGAGTATGTGGGCACAAAAGAACAAGTGGCATACATCTTTACAAAACCACTTCCATAGGAATCATTTAAGTATCTTCGCTCGAGACTCGGAGTTATTTCTAATCCAAAATGAATGCTTTTGAATTCTTATCTTATATGTCTTAGATGTACATGAGGAAGCACCATAAAGAGGACAATTCAGTTAGGGGGAGAAACCCCGGATGGAAAGATACATTTTCAATTGATGAAAAAGGGGGAGAGATTTATCAGATGCAGAGGACAGAGGAATGAATCCAAGGGGAGAAAATTTCATAGAGATGTAGAGGAAAGAGGCATGGTTCCAGGGAGAGCATGAGTGGCATGATTTCAGTATTGCATCAGAGTACTTCCATCAATGCCAAAGGGGGATATTGTTGATTAAGGTTGGTTGTTATTGATCTCAACCCTTGAAGAAACCCCGGTAGCACAAAGGTTTGGGTAATGAACCCAAGTTTGTTTGATATCAAGATGACTCATTATTGTCTTGTCATGGTTGATAAGAATTACAAATGGATGAAATCCAAAGTGGTCCCCTTATGATGAAAGCCCTCATGGAAGGTGCTTTGTAGATTGAGTTATCCTAGAAGTATGGTTAGAGAACCCATGCTTAATTATGGAATAATGAGATGAAGATCAGTGAATTTGTCAGTGAAACTATCCTAAATGGATAGTACTTGTCATACCATTTTCGGTGGTATGTGGAACATCACATAACTCCTCACGGTTAGAGAGTTATGGACATATGAAGTTGAAGAACCCTCATGAGTCATATAGAAGCCCCCAAAAGTTAAGTGTTTACAAAATAAATTATTTAAATAATAAAGTAAATGGAGAACTCCCCAAAAAAAGGAAAGTGTAATGCTATATGAAAGTATAAATAAGAGGCAAAGCTCTTTAATGCAATCACACTTGAATATCATTGAATATATATTTTTGAGAAAGGTTATTTGGGCAGGTATTATTTATAGAGAAAATTTGCAACAGAAAAAGTGTCGCAAGAAAAGTGTGGTAGAAAATGTGCAACAAAAAAATAGAGGCAGAAAAATTGCGGTAGAAAAAGTGTGGTAGAAAAAATGCAGCAGAAAAAGTGCGATAGAAAAATCGTGGCAGAAAAATCACAACAAAAAAAGTGCGGCAAAAAAATCACGACAGAAAAATCATGGTAGCATGTTTGGGGTCTATTTATGAGAGATATGGCATATCTTGTTTGAGGTATGTTTTGTGAGCTAGGGTTTAGCTCTTGAGATGGTATTGGATGTTCAATATTGATGCATATATCAAATTTGATGAGGGATATAGTTGGTATTTTGTTGTTGGTATTTGGCATATGGGTATTGGTCTTTTGGTTGTGATGTGTTGCTGAAGTTGTTGGTTAATCTTGAGGCTACATAACAACGAGGTTGTGGCACATGGTTTGATTTAAGGGTTGATGGATAGAGTGATGAATTTTTAGATAACTTTTGATGGTTTTATTGGTGTATGTCTTTGGCATATGGTTCAAGTACATGTTGGGTACATGGTTGAGACAAATAGTTGATAAGTTGGCACATACATGAGGTGTATAGTTGATGAGTTGGCACATACATGAGGTGTATAGTTGATGATGTTGGTACATATTTATGAGTCAAGTTTGATGCATGGTTGATGCATGGTACATGTTGGTTCAGGTTATTGGTACAAGTTGTTTGGTGCAGGTTGATTGGTACAAGTTGTTACAGGTTATTGGTACAAGTTGACAGTGACAAGTTGACAGTGGTAGTGGTTGATTCCATGACATTCACAGGTTTTTTACATTTGACATTTTTTACATTTGACAATTATATTTTAGGGCGGTTGGATGAGGAAAGGAAAGGTGGTTTTAGACACCTTCCAGTTGTAGTTGGAGAACTTAGGGCATTGTAGCCTCCTTCTAGTTGTAGCCAGAGAATTGGGGAGTTGGAGATTCCCTCAGGTTATAGCCTGAGAAACTAGGGGGTTGGAGCCTCCTTCCAGTTGCAACTGGAAAAAAAAGGAAGTTGGTGCTTCCAATGAATGTAATTCTTCAAGACATATAAGAAAAAACATTCTTTGGTTTTCTCTCTCTTTGGGTTTCCACGTAAAGACACTAGTGTACTGTGTATGTGTATGATTGCTCATTTGTCCATTGTTTATTTACTCTGCAATTATTGGATGTTAATGCTACACTCATATAACACTTGCATTATATGGTTAAAAAGGATTAAATTTCTCTATTATTGATTCACACCCCCTCTTAGTAATCCAATAGAAGATAAACCACCCTAGAACCTGCCAGCCAGAAAATAATGTCTAATTTTTTGCAGTCCATAAATCATAGCTAAACCTTCCCTTTCAGTTTTTGTGTAGTTACGTTTATCTTGAGAAGTTTTCTGCTAGTGAAGTATATAGGGTGGTCCATATTACCCTTTCTTGTTTGCACTAAAATATCTCGCAGGGCTATCCCTGATGCGTCCACATGTACATGGAATTCAATATCCTAGTTGGGGTATATAAGAATGGGTGTAGTACTGATTTTTTCCTTGAGGATATCAAATTCCTTGTCACATTCAACTGTCCACCTAAATGCTTCAGAATTCTTCAATAGTTTTTCCAATGGTGCGGTGATACTTGCATATCTTCTGATGAACCTATGGTATTATCCTATATGTCCAAGTGTCGAGTACAACTATTTATCACTTGTAGGCGGTGGCATGTTCAAGATAACCACAACTTTAGTTGGGTCCACTAGGACTCCTTCTTGACAAACAATGTGGCCTAGAATATTTTCTTGTTGTACAAAGAAAATACACTTCCTCATGTTCATAGATATCTGTAATTCCCAACATTTATCAAACATCAATTGTAGTATCCCTACATGCTCCTTCATCAAACTATATATAGTCCAGACTATTTAAATATTGGAACTACGAAGAATATTCTACTTATTATTGAGCTATTATATTATAGAACAATTCTCTTTTATGGATTGATCATGTCGAGATTTGTATAAGACCAAATCCCCTTTTGTGGATTGGTCAAACCCTAATTATATGTTGTTAATTAAGAAGTCACCCCCCAGGCCTAATTAAAGTGGTTTTAACCACTAAGTGAAGAATTTGTCCCTTCTTGATGAAGAGACACCACCCTAGCACCTTCCAACTAGTATAAATACAAGTGGAAGGTGACTCATTAGCTAACTCACTCAAGTCACTCATCTAGTGTGCAAGTTTGAAGGAAGCCACAGTTTCCATTTTTCGGAAGAAGGAAGAGAGGCGCATTGCTCAGTGTTGGATATTCTCTAATGTTTGGTTTATTATCTTGTCATTGTATTGGCTATCTATATTAAGGATTTTTTTGTTGGGTTTTCTCCCCCATGAGGGTTTCCTAGGATAAATGTTGTGTACCTTGTGATTGTTTATCTTTTAGTGATCCTACTTATGCCATTATTGTCTAGTAAATTGAAAAGAACTTAATGTATTCTATAAATTTAACATGGTATTAGAGCTTGACTAAATAGAGCACCTTTCACTGGGTTACCAAAAATGTCACTATTATCATAGAAGAAAATTAGGGATTTTTGTTGGAAGAGAATTTCATCCTAAAAAATACCTAGGGAAGTGCATCCTAGCCTAGAAAAATCATTGGAATATTGAGAACACATTTTTAGTGGCCAGCGAATCCAGAAAGTGAAACCCTAGCTTGCAATGGTACCAGAAAACCAGAAAAATTAGGAAACCAGAACGAGTACGAGAAGTACTAGTCCATATTTTTGTAGGCCCAGTTTCAAGGGGTAAAATTTGGGTTTTTAGAAAACATACTACACCAGGCTACTCACCTCAACCAAGAGAACCTAGTGGTAAGTTCATATTTAAATTATGAGCACTTTCAATTTTTTGTCATTCCCAGCTCTAGGTCAATATGTCTGCAAGCACCAAGATTCTTGACAAGTTAGAAGGTGTAGATAGATTTTGTGCCTGGATGTATAGGATTTCACTCATTATTGAAGAGAATGAACTTGTAAGATTCATTAAGGAAAACATACTTTAATCCACATATGTTACATCTAAAGAAAAGTACTAGAAATAAATGGTTATATCCAAGAGAATCATTGTAGACTCTATTAAATACCACTAAAAATAATACTACATGAACCCAACTCAAGAATACAAGATGCAGAAAGGAAAAATCGTTCATGACTATTTATATAGGGTTTCTCAATTCAAGGAACAACTAGAAGCAATTGGAGACAACCTAGATGAAGATGAACTTATAATGAAAAATCTTAATAGTATCACAAGACATTGGTATGCATTCATCCAAACTATTTGTGCCATAAAGGAGAAAATACAATTTGACATTCTTTGGGAAGAATGTGTTCAAGAAGAAGTAAGATTAGCCAACCAAGAAGCAATACTATTAAGGGATGAAGATCAAGCCCTAGATTCTCATACTAAAGGAGGAAAGAGAAGGTCTCACGTCAAGAAGGAGACCCACCCACATCAATAATCTCACCCTCCAAGGAGATTATAGAACTTTCAGAAAGGTCAAAGAAGAGAAAAGGATATCTCCTCTTACCAATGTTACCATTGTGACAAGATGTGACATATTGCTAAGAATTGTCCAGCTATAAGAGAAGAATACAAGAAAATAAATCAATAAAGACACCATGCCCATGCAGTTGAAGATGATGAGCCACCCACAAAGATGATTAAAGAAAAGATTGAAGACGATGTCTTATTCTCTTCCCTCTCAATATTAATGTCACTTGGAGATGATACTTGGATCATAGATAGTGGTGCTTCTAAGCACATGATAGGTCAGAGAGACATTATCTCTATCCTTACAGAAAATAACTTTCCCCAGAAAGGTACACTTGGATACGATTACCAGTACCCTATCAAAGGAGTGGGAGAGTCCACCTACAAACTTGATTCAGGGACCCCAATGAAGATGAAGGATGTACTATATAGACCAGGTTTGGGGAAGAATTTTATTTCTATATCATCTTTAGATAAGAAAGGTTTCAGGGTTGCATTCATAGATGGTGAAGTCCTTATGTGGCCTAAAGGAAAAACCATAGAATATGCAATTGTTATTGGAACATAAGAAGGTGGCCTATATAAATTAAAAGGTCACTCATATGCAACCTTGACTCACTCCATTGAGATTCCATGTGAACTTTGGAATAGAATACTAGATCACATCAATTACAAATCCTTACCATATGTGAGAAAAGTAGTTACAGGTCTACCAGATTTCAAGGTTGATCATGAAGGCGTGTGCAAGGAATGTGCACAAGGAAAAAACATAAAGAATTCTTTCACGAAGAGAAATAGTAAAGAAAAAGGAGTCTTGGATCTCATCCACTCAGATGTATGTGGACCAATTCCATCAACCTCTCTTATTGGGTACATATACTATGTGTCATTTATTGATGACTATTCTTGCAAGACCTGATTTTATTTCTTGAAATCAAAATATGAAGTGTTTGGAAAATTCAAGGAATTCAAAGCCATGATAGAGAATCTCTATGGAAAAAAAATCAAGATACTCAGGTCATATAATGGAGGAGAATACACCTCAAAAGAGTTTGTAATATTTTTCAAAGATTCCAAAATTAAGAGGGAGCTCACCACTCCCTACAATTCTCAACAAAATGGTGTAGCAGAAAGAAATAATAAAGCTATAATGGAAGCAATGAAGACTATGATCTAGGATCAAGATATTCCAATGCACTTATGGGAACAAGCAATAATAACATCAATATATGTACAAAACAAATTATCCCATAGTGCACTTGGGTTCAAAACCCTTGAAGAAATGTTCTCTGGAAAGAAGCGAGAAGTAATCCATCTCAAGATATTTGGTTGTCCAGCGTTTGTACACATTCCTAAAGATAAGATAACCAAGATGGACCCTTCAGGGAAAAAGGGAATATTTGTTGGATACTATGAGGTCTCAAAGGCCTTCATAATTTACATATCATGTTACTATCATATTGATATGATAACCTTTGATGAGATGCAACACTCAAGAAATCAAGGAGATTCCATATTGAATAAGTATACGAAGAAGATCTTGTAGCTCCCAGAGTTGCAGAACCCGTGAGGGAAGTCACATCTTCCCCTAATGATGAGATACAAGAAGATCATGAAATGATAGAATCTCAAGAACCTCCCTAGATGACGATCTCTCACAAGAGAAATCTAGCTTGGGAAAGGGAACTTATTCAAGATGGAGAGAAGTATGGTTCCCGAGAAGGAACCATGAGACAAATAAAAAAAACCTAAGCCATTCTCTAGTTATATGGCTTTGATGAGTGATATCATAGAAAATGAGCCTACTTGCTTGGAAGAAGTCATTCAAAAGAAAGAATGGGAAGATTCCATGACAAAATGATACCAATCAATTATAAATAATGATGTATGGGAAATAGTTCCCAGGCCAAACAGAAAATATGTGGTATCTTCCAGATGGTTTTACAAGATAAAACATGTTGCTAATGGAAGTATTGAAAAATATAAATAAAGGTTTGTATCTCGTGGTTGTTCTCAAAAGGAATGCATTGATTATGAAGACATGTTTTCTCCTATAGCCAGATACACTTCTATCAAAACCATCATAGCCCTTGCAGCTAAGATGAAGTGGAAGTTACACTAGATGGATGTGAAAAAAAACTTCTTAAATTGTGTTATTGAAGAAGAAGTGTATATAGAAAAAACTCAAGGGTTTGAAGTTGAAGACATAAAGATTCATGTATGCAAGTTGAAGAAGGCTCTGTACGGATTAAGAAAATCTCCTAGAGCTTGGTATGGAAGAATTGACAGTTTCCCGATGAGCTTGGGATTTACCAAGAGTAATGTTGATTCTAACCTTTACTTCAAGGTTATGAATGATGATTGCTAATGTATGTGGATGACTTGCTCTTAACTGGAGAAGAAAATAACATCATTGGTTGTAAGAAGAATCTCACTGCAGGGTTTGAGATGAAATACCTATGGCTAATGCATTATTTCTTAGGTCTTGAGGTTTGGAAGAACCCATAGAATATCTTCATTAACCAAGGGAAATATGTAGTTGAAATACTGAAGAGGTTTGATATGTTTGAGTGTAAATCCATGAAAACCCATGGAAACAACGTTGAATCTCCTGGTTGACACTTCGTGAGAATTTGTTGATGCTACATTGTACAGACAGATCATTGGATCATTGATGTATCTGATGAATACTGAACTAGATATATGTTTTTCTGCAAACACCTTGATTCGGTCTGGTAGAACCCAAACGTGTTCATCATGTTGTTCCAAAACATGTGATGATATACCTTAAGGGTACGTTGGAATTCGGTCTCTATTATAATAGAGATCATGATTTTAGACCAATTGGTTATACCGATTCACATTCGATTGGAAGTGCTTGTGATAAAAATATCACTTCATGATTTTGCTTTAGTCTGAGGTCAGCCATGACTTCATGGCAGAGTAGGAAGAAATCTAGTATTGCTCTTAGCATAGAAGAAGAGGAATATATTGTTGCATGTTCCGCCAGTGGTGAAGTCATATGGATTCAAAAGTTGTTGACAGTTCTATTTGATCTGGAGATGGAAGAAACCAGGATTCTATGTGATAACCAGAGTTGTATAAAGATGACAGAGAACCCTGTGTTCCATGACAAGTCAAAGAACATAAAAATATGGTATCACTGCATTTGTGATATGGTGCAGAGGGGATCTATAAATCTCCAATATGTTGGCATAGATGAGAAGGTTGTAGATGTGTTGACCAAGTCTCTATCTTGTGTAAAGTTTGAGCACTTTCAAGAAAAGATTTGTATAGTCTGAAAGATCCTCCCTTGAAAGGGGGAGTGATGTTGATTATACTATGGTATCCTAACCAACAATGGGTGGCTTAGTTAATATTTTATATCCTAGGGAGCTGATCATCCCTAGATAGATCCTGAAGGTCTGATAAGGACAATCTGCCAAAGTACCTGTGAATGTATATTCTAGTTGTGGTCAATAATGGTAGCTCTGTTAGGATTTTTATAATCTTAGGGAATATTATGATTCCTGGGCATAACTCGAAGGTCTGGTAAGGATGGTATGTGAGAGTACCACGTGTTAGCTATATTAGCATTTTATATCCTAAGGAATCTTATGATTCCTAGTAAGATCCCTAGGGACTATCAGAGTACCAAAACATGTTTTTGATACACCTGCCTCATTCTGTTGCTCCATGATGATGATGATGTTGTTGATCCATCCTTGTTTTGTGATGATGTTTTTTCTCCAACCTTGTGCTGTGATGATGTTGTTTCTCTAGCCTCGTGCTGTGATGATGTTGTTTCTCCAACATCGTGTTGTGATGATATTTCTCCATCCTCGTATTGTTGATGATGATGTTGTTGATGTTGTATTATAGTTTTTATGCTAACTAATGTTGATATTTCAGGTTCCAGCTTCATGCTATGAACGATGATGATGATGATGATGATGATGATGATGATGATGATGATGATGATGATTTTGTTCTAGCTTCATACTGTGAACGATTATGATGATGATGATGATGATTTTGTTCTAGATTCATACTGTGAACGATTATGATGATGCCATTCCATCTCCATGATGTGAATGATTATGATGATGATACTCTAGCTCCATGTTGTGAATGATGATGTTATTGATGATGAGAAAAACTTTCGATGATTTATAGATATTCCAGTCAGTGTTCCAGATGTTGTTGATGTTGCTACCCTCTCTCTCATAATGATGTTGTAGAATACCCTTCTTGTTAAGCGGGAGTGTTTAAATATTGTAACTGCAAAAAATATTCTACTTATTCTTGAGCTATTATCTTATAGACGAATCCCCTTTTGTGGATTGATCATGCCTGGCTTTGTATAATACAAAATCCCCTTTTGTGGATTGGTCAAACCCTAATTATATGTTGATAATTAAGAAGTCACCCCCCGGGCCTAATTAAAGTGGTTTTAACCACTAAGTGAAGAAGTCATCCTTGCTTGATGAAGAGACACCACTTTAGCACCTGCTAGCCAATATAAATAAGAATGGAAGGCACCTCATTATATAACTCACTCAAGTCACTCATATAGTGTGCAAGTTTGAAGGAAGTTGCAGTTTCCATTTGTCGGAAGAAGGAAGAGAAGGGCACATTTCTTAGTGTTGGATATTCTCTATTGGTTGTTTTATTATCTTGGAATTGTATTAGATATCTATATTAAGGAAGGTTTTGTTGGGTTTTATCCCCCATGAGGGTTCCCCAGGATAAATTTTGTGTACCTTTTGATTTTGTATCTTTCAATGATCCTTCTTATGCTATTATTTTCTAGTAAATTGAAAATAACTTAATAAATTCTCTAAATTTAACAAAGTCGTCCTTGTAGACTTCTACAAACTTGTGTATGAAGTCACAAAATGATGCTATAATGATCCTAGAGAAGACTGCGAGGGAATTACTTAAGAAAAAAAGAATCACATCGTACATGAAAGACACCCACTAAGTTATGAATGTGGTCTTGTTCTTTTCTTATTCTGAAATTTCGACTTGGTGGTACTCCAAGAATCCATCTATAAACAAATAAGCTTCATTCCCCACAACTTGATCTAACATCTCATCGTTGAAGGGTGTTGGAAATAGATCATGCACACATGCATAATTAAGACTCATGTAGTCAACATAGACCTTAATGTCTTATGTATCCTTCTTGCTCTGTGTTACTATGGGACTAACCCATTCTACTGCAACCAAAAATTTCAGTCCTTCCACAAGAATTTTGTCCACTTCCTTCTTTACCTTTTATTTTACCTTTGGATTGAGACGATATGGTCTGTGCTTCATAGGTTTTCATTCAGGTTTCAACTCAATCTTTGTCTCCCCCGTGACTTCTTTTATGCCTTTCATTTATGAGAACGTTTTTGGGAATAAGTCCTCATATACCTACAAAAGGCTCTGGGCTTCATTCATGGATTGAAAATCCCATTAATCTCCTATAGACACCATTTTAGGATGCTCTTCACTCCCTATATTTACTTTCCACAACTTTAGGGGATGATTATAGGAGATACAGGTATGACTAGGTATAGTGTCCTAGATTTCCATGGTACCTACAATTTCTTTGATATTTTTGTTTCTAAATTCTTTTAATTCATTAGATTCTTCTAGGCCTTTATCAATTTACAAAAATCTAAAGGTATTATGATAGGGTTGTGACCTCGATTGGACTAAAGAAAATGGATATGATAAGAACATACTACTGGGATTGATCTATTCTTACAAATTCCAGTAAATGACATCTTCTGAATTATTTGAAGGACTAATTGAAGCTCAAGGGACTTACCACCGAAGGAGAAATCTCTGCAAAATTGGTATTTTAAGGTTTTCCAATAGCTTGTTTGTATTATGGTCTCTTCATGTGTGTACTAGGATTTTGGAGTTTCATTTAACAAGTGAAAAAATAGCTAAACCCATAGTCTAGAAGGTATTTCCGCACCTCGCCATTTCTTTAAGTAGTGCTCAACATGGATTTTGGGGTTAGACTTCCCATCAAGAAGTTGTGTACCTTGAAAATCCATGTTCATATCTTTTGTCAATTGATCACTACTGAGAAATTTGCATCAAATAGCTCTATTTGTGTCCTCCCAATCTAGAATTGAGGCTTTATGAGTGTCCCACCATCTAGCCGGGGTATCCTTCAAAGCTATATCAAAACCTGATATTCTTTGATCTGGCGCAACTCTTCCTTCTATGTTAGTGAGAAATTCATCCAAGTCTGAAGTACCATCATATGTTGGGTGATTCCTTATATCAGTTCCAATCCATCTAGTTTCCTTGATATTTGCACAATATTGAGAATATTTCATATGAACCTTGATGTCGGTTGTCAAAAGTGAGTTCTCAGTCCTCATGGGATGATTGTATACTCCTCCAACATACAAATCCATCTGCAGTGGGGTTAATATAATATGGCCTCATCCCTATTGTTATGGCGTATAACTGGTCAAGAACTTCTGACTCCATGTTATTATCCACTTGCTCAGTATATCTAGGTCCCAAGTACAGATCTAAAGGTTGGACTACCTTTATTCCATATGCCTCAAATGTCATGGTGTCCCTCTTTAAGTCAATGACAACATAATTTTCATAGGCCTAGTCAATTCCTAATAAGGCAGGTGTTGATGATTAAAATTGCAACAAAGTTTTTCTCGCAAAGTGTTGCTAAAGCCTATTATTAGAAAAGATAAATAATAATAGTAGGTGGGACCCCTTGTAGATTGAAGATCAGTTCTGGCATTTATTTGATGTTTTTCTATTGTTCGACGTTGCTTACATGGTTAATGAGGTCTTGTTTTTATTGGCTATGTATTGGGCTTATGAAGTATTAGTTCTTTATGTTACTATGAACTATGTTATTCATTGATACCATTGCTATTTGTTCTTGGGACACCTGCACAATAGACATGTTAGTAACAATACATAAAAGGAAGTTAAAAAAAAAAACAATAACAAATACAAGCAATTAGGAAGAAGTAAAAACAATGCAACAAATGAAAAGGGAAGGATTTGAACTATGCTATATGCTATACTACATCCACGGAAGATTAAAATTATTATGGTTAAATCCTAGCTAGCAAGTAAATGGTTATGCTATTTGTTGAGTTATATGGAACGTGGTCGATTTATGTTATGGAATAAGTTAAAGAATATGATATGGTCGTGCTATTGGCTTTTAATGGGTGATGGTTTCAATACATTGTTTGAATAATGGTGTTAATGAAAAGCTTGTTGGCATGTACTAAGGAGTTAATGAACTATGGGTGGAGGTGACATGCATTTACTGCACGTCACCCTTACTCCTTCCATTGGCTGCCACGCTAGTCGGTCTATTGTTCAACCTTGTTTCTGTGGTTATGCTCTGATTTCTTAGCAGAGAGGAACCGCTTGACCAACTCGCGTTTTAAGGTGTTTGATTATAGGTATGTCATTTTTGGCCATTCATGAATCTGCTCTGGTTATGAAATGGATATTGGCTCAGGTGTATTGGTTTTTTCTTTCTTTAAGTATTGCAACTGTGTAAGATTGTGATTTTGAAATGGACCATTGATGGTTTTCTCTACAATAATGTTGAAGTCATAGTGTTATTGGTCATCCTGGGTATTAGCAGCCATAAAGGCTCTCTGTTATCCTTGCTGGTTTAGTTGGAGAGTCTTTGTTTTGGGTGGTTGGTTGTATTCATGCATTCGTATCGTTGCATCCAGTCTTTGGATTTTATGGGTTTTAATGGTTGGAAGCACCTTGGTTGCTGCATTTTTTTCACTTGGGAATTGGTTTTTTTTTCACCACTAAAGGTCGCACAGTGGGTTATTTTGTTCTTTCTTAGCACTGTATTCACCTCAGCATTGTGGTTGTTTGACTGGAAAAACATGATGGTTATACCCTTTGTGTGTTAACTATCATTACTAGGCCAAATTGAAGCCTCACTCCTCTGTTATAGCCTCTCTTGTCACAGGTTTTTGTCACCCTATCCACGAAGTAAGTTGTGGTGTCCTCTATATATGCATCATTGGTCTCAGTGGTTCTCACCTTTGAAAAGAGCTGGCTCTAGTTTTCCCCGTGTTGGCCACAGAGAAAACCCTTAACTCCATGCATGATTTTAGGGGCTAAATTTCTCTCATGGGATAATTTTCCATGGTTTTTCCAAAAATGATATTCGCTATTTTAAAAATGATTCGCCCAAATTCTATAGGATAAAATTATTTTACCTTAAAAATCGCTAAAATTTTATAAAAACTTTATAAAATCATTATAAATTTGAATATTTTTACAAAAATATCACGAAAGATTTATAGTTGGCATATGAAGGATTAGTAAGATTCGCCAAGGTTTCTACATTTTAAAATAAATTTCCATCCTTAAAATCATCCCTGTTTAACTCCTCCAGTCTGAAGGTTGATAGAGAAGACTGTCGGGCCTATTGGGTTTACTATTGGTTATTGTTGATTGGTATGTATTGTCGACACAATTTAGTACAGGATCGCCCAACTAGTTATGTGACAATTGTGTTGGTTTTGGGGATCTAGCCACTACCTGTGTTATTACAATGGATACACTCTGCATGGTTAACTGGACATATCAAATACACAATAACCCTCCTGGTGTCTTGATAACCCAATATTGTTCTTAATTGAGTGAGTCACAACGTTGCTTCATTTCGACACATGGGTATGTGTGGTTTCCACAACATGTTAGGTCAAGTTGTTATGACAGTTCAACTATAGTCTCATCATTGAATTAGTTATTGAATATTTGGGTTGATACACACTCATCGTCTTTTGCATTGAAAATTATTGGGATGTTAAACTCGACATTACTTACAATTGTTTATTGATGTGCGCACGTAATGCATTTGTATGTGTGGTGTTCCTACACCATGAATAAATGGTCACTTTAACTATGAATTTTCTTTTTTGGGGGGGCAGATGGTTATTGCAACCGGGATGACTGTAGAAACTCCATCCACTGTATGCATTATGGTTATTTAATTACGACATTAGGGATGAGCCCGAGTTTTACACAACATGGTTGATTGTAGTTTGATTAATTTGAAGAAATACTGTATTAAGTTGATAGCTCAACACGATGGGTTGAGTTAATACTATGACTGTGTGTTTACAAGTGTAAAATGAAAATGTTGCATCGTGGTGTTTTGGGTGGCTGCCCACTGTGTATAATATGAATATTTTGGGCTACGGACTCAGAGATAGTCACAGAGTTTTAAACTTGGCCTTGTTGCAATTTGATTATTTGTATTATGGAGTTAGATATGCTTTGTTGCCTTGTTGTGTTGGATGATTAACCCATCATTTTAAATGTTTAGATTCAAGGAAAAGTTTGGACCTGTATAGTCACAGGAATAAAATTGTGCTTTGTCGAATGGTTGTTTATTTCCCAATTTAGTGTGAGTTAAAATGGTGATTGGTTATTTGGGTGTTTAAATGACAAGCCATGATCTTTGCAAAATGAATATGCATCATTGTTTTGAATTTCAATTGGGTATGTTAAATGAATTTCATGCACAATGATAGGCATGAATGTTGTGACAGTAGGACGATAGTGAAGTTTAATTATTAAATAAATGTAGAGACATAATCGAACATGTTTTTTTATGCCCGCATTTGATGAGAAAAGTGAAAGTAATTAAATGTATATTTATTGGAAGTTGTTTATGGATAAATGGGAGAAAACAAATCTCCCCTACAGATTGTTGTGGAATGCTTATTTTTTTGATTGATTGGCACTGTGTGAATATTTGGTAATGAACAATGAACTAATTAATACATAGTAATTGTTATTGGGTCACAATGATCATTTGGTTGGTGTATATCCTTTTGATAGAATGATTATATGGATTACTTAATTAATTTTATGAAGAATACCCACTCTCATTCCCCCACCATTATTTTTCTTTTCGCTAATTACAACCCCATCGCCTTCCCACATTCATTTTTCACTCCCTATTCTAAAATCGATTACAGTAAAGAAAAATTTTGTGTTGAAGAAGTTGGCAGTAGCAGTGTCTTGGCTGAACTACAATGATGTTTTCTTCGGGTCACAGTTGATTTTTGTTGTCTTTGAGTGGTAATCATATTTTTTCCCCCTCATCATATCATTTTCTGCTCAATACAAACCGCTCACATATCCCAAGACCCTTCATTCACCCCCTTCTCATTGACAAACAATAAAACAATTTGTATCGATTGGATTGCATGAGTTTGATACATTGTCGAGCCAAATATATTTCATATTTTTTATTTTTTTTTAACTAGAACGGTTATGTTTCATTAATCGGCTTTCTGGCAAGCCTGAATTAGAAAGTTACATATCTGACGAAGGTTGGTGACCTCTAGCAGTGCTGCCAACCTTCTTGTGAACGTCTTGGGAGGCCAATCCCATTTGCTTCTTGAACTAATTCGAGAAAATGACAAAAATTGCTTACATGAGTAAATTCTCACAAATTGTGAGCATAGTAGAAGACAAAAGCAAAGAATTAAACCGAGGGGGATGAAAATTTCCCCTTAATGTAGGGGTCCAACTTTTTCTGAGAACCTAAAGAAATGTTGGAGGCCGCCTCCTTTTCTCTGTGCACTTTATTGGTCTTTCGCCCTCGGGTAAGGGGTGGAGATGGAACTGAATTGTCTTCCGATTCAGAAGTTTCCACAGAGACTGAAACATCCAGGCCTGCATTGGCAGAAGGTTCCGGAACTGGAGCCCGAGATTCTTTTGCTGCCATTGTTTCTGGGGGGGTGGAATCCGGAGGGCTTTCGTCTGCCGAGGGGTCTTCCTTAACTGTTGTTGCTTTTGGATCCAGGGCTTCATCCTCCTTCAACGCATCAAATCTGTTTTTAGTTTCTATAGTTGCCTCTGTCGTATGGGTGTCCTTTGGGGCCTGGGCTAACGGATCCTTTCGCCTTGGCTACCTTCGACGGTTAGTGACTGGATGAAAATCATCTTCTTTGACTGGTCCCGGCTCCTCAAAGATTTTGGGACAACTTTTTTCGAAATGACCGTAAGCATGGCACCGGAGGCACTTAAAAGGAATCTTCTCGTAATCCAGCTCTTGGATGTGGCACCATTCCCCCAGGGAGAGATTAATGGCGTCCGGAAGTCCTTTTTCAAGATTTACCTCAACACAAATACGAGCGCAGGTAAATTGTTCCCCCTTCGGCTCCGCCCTGTCCAGGAATCGCCCAAGCTTATTTCCAATGTCCTCCAGAGAGCTTATCCCCCAAAGATGCAATGGGAGGTGAGGCAGCCTAACCCAAACAGGAGCTGCTGTGATCTTAGCTCCGGGGTTAAAGTCAAGAGTCCATGGGGCTAAGAACAGCCCTTTCGACCCCATGAAATAGGGACCAGATATGAAAACTAAGTCACGGTCCACTTTCCTCGTGAAGCTGAAGACAAAAAAACCCTTGCCTACTGCGTATAGAGTGACATTTCCCTGTATCAACATCTTCCAACGATCATCCATCCATGCCTCCACTGTTTTGGGGCTTGGCCATAACCCCGTAAACTTTTCGATGAGAGCATTTTCTTCTAGAAGGAGGGCCATCTTGCAAGGGTCCTCTGAATCTAACTCCAGAGAAGGGATATCCTCCATCTTCTTAACAAATTTAGACGAGAGAGAAGGCTTGGATTTAGGTCCTGCTGAGCGGACTAATGTTTTGAAAGTATCCAAGGGGTTTTTTTCCATCTCGGCGATCGGAACTGGGGCCATCATAGAAGGCGGCTACCACCAGTAAGAAAGAGTACAAAACACATGCCAAACAAAGCCACAGGCGAGCGGGAACCGCGGCCCTATATTCCCCAAGTCGCTGCTCCAGACTAAGACGCGGCCCTGCAAAAAAAAACGCATCCAGTACGTTGTTCCTTAGCCCTGCAATCGTCCCTGGTCGCTGCTACAGTCGTAGGCGTGTCCCTGCAAACAAAACCAGCTCGGAGGTGGCTACGGTTTAGGCCCTAGCCGCATGCTTCCGTCTCGCTCCGTCTCACTCCATCCGCTTATCAACTCATAAAAAAGTTGGGGTGCACCAGGCTGGTGCTGTAGTGCAATGCACAAGCGACGACCGAGAGCCCCAATAGCAAGCTATTGTAAGTGGGCCCTCCCCCTAGAAAAATACATTTAATATCATGTGGTTCTATGAACCACGTATCAGATATTAAACTGATAAGAACAGATACTACACTTGATCTTAGCCAAAAGGCCGAGAAAGGTATATAATATATTTCATATTTTTAAGAGTTGTGATGTATGGTTATTTAAAAGACTATTTTCTAATTGATCATGCATGCAAGAATGAGTTTTTTCAGCCAAGGTAGCCATGTCTAAGGAAACAGAGGGAGAGGTAATTGGAACAGAGGCCCAAGAAGGCCAGGTTCTCCATACATTTTAATGTTGACTCACGAGAGCTTGTCCAGTTGTTTCATGCCAGATTTTTCAATTGGATTGGGCAAGGAGTGGTCAAACCAAGGCCCAAAAGGCCTCCTTTCCAAGTTCCATAAGCCCCTAGTATCCATGTGCCTCCTCACATCTCATTGCAACCCGAGGTTCTTGAAAATGATGGATGACAAGAGATTGTCCACCCAATAGTCTCCCAACATCGTGGCTGGCCTAATTTATCCCTACCTTCTCCTCCACCTATTAACCCCATTATCCAAGATGCCCCCCACTCATGAGTGCAATCCTCCCATGCTAGAAAGAGATTGAAAATTGAGGCCCATCATGCCCCTGACAAAGGAAAATCCATTGCTTCCCCTTCCTTTCCCTCCAATGGCTCTGACAAATCCATGTCTTCCTAGATGCATTTGAGGGACGATTGTTCCCATGTGATCAATGAGATTATGCCTAAAGGCTCGGCACAGCAAAAGTAAAATTCAGGAAAATAAAAGGGTGACAACATCAAACAAGAAAATATTGCATCAAAGAGTGGGAAATATCGCTTTTGAGTTTTTATTTTTATCTATTGTTGATGACAGTTGACTTTAGGAATCTTTGGACAACATGTTTTATTTTTGGATATATGAGCAATATTTTTTTTTAAATAATTTCAAATATCATGAGTTAAATTTTCAAATGTGAATATGTGATGGGAGTCGCAAGGAGGTGTGTTTTTATTAACTAAATAGTTATGTTATGAGCTAAAGGGAGTCACAAGGGGTCCCACCTACTAGTTATTCTTTATTTTTTACCCATATTATGATTATTACTTTCCACCCTTAACTAAAAAGTTGGTTGAGTCTTTATTTAACTTAACTAATGAGGTGGTTCAACTACCTCAACCAATTCTTATTTGCTTAATGGAAAAAGGAAAGCGAGGAACAAGAGGAGGATAGAAGCAAAAGCATACTAAGGTTTGCTCTTTGAGATTATGTTGAGATAGTTCAGTTTTCATTCATTCATTTATTCATCACAAGCCTAATTCTCTTTGATGAAAGAAAGGTCTTATTGTAGACAACAATATTCAGTGTTGAATTACATCATTCAGACACTTGGTTTTCGGAGGTGTTGATCTATCTTTGATAGTCTATGTAGACTTGTTTGTTTGTGAATTAGTTTTCATGATTGACAAAGGCTATTGTGCAGAGTCGAGTGGGAAGCAATATGTGGCAAGATAATCCACATTTTAGAGTTTAGTTTTGGTTTTCTTTCAGAGGTCCTTTTGTATGTTCCATCAGGGATGTCTAAGTTTGACTTTGGTCCAAAATTTCTATATGAGATTTTGTAAATAAAATGACTCTTTGGTGAATCAGAATGAAATAAAGGATTTATTTATGTCTCATATGTCTTGATTATCATCTTGGTGACTTTAATTCTATCTTTACATTTATTTCAGCAACTAATATGTTCAGAACATTACATAAAAAGTAAATTTCCAACAAGCTTTTTTTATTGATAAAAGACTAGCCTAAGCACTCATAATTAATACTTGTGAGTTAGGATGTTATTTTTGTTGGCTATAAACATAGGGTGATATTCCCGTCTATTTTTATTTATCCACAAAAAATCTGAAAACACTTGAGTAAGATCATTTCATATCTTTTCCTCAACGTTTATTTGGCGACCATACTAGGGAGATCTTCGATATCTCTCTGGTTAATTTTTATACTCGATTTTCATCGATACATATTTTTTTTTGAAATTGATTCTTTGATTGTTTTATTCTTAATGATTTTTCATGTTGTAAGGAAGCCCAATATTGAGTCGGGTCTTCAAGATTAGACCAACATTGTTTTGAATCTGTTTAATACCATCTTAGACACTCCCAACACCCATGCTAAGATTAACCATTCTTGGGTAGCAATTGAACGATATATCAGTTCTCAAGAACAATTGGAAGATAGACGTAAACAACCTAGAAATCATCACCAACCCTTTTGTTTCTTCAAATTTTTGGCCTTTCTTTCATGTCCTTAGATTCTTGCGCTTCTAGAAGAAGAAGAGGTTTGTCACCTGAAATCAATCCTATTGTTGAAATAGGAAGAAGAAATGTTGTGTTATCCGCCCAACAAAGTGCTCTAAGGAGAACTTTATCTGATTTATCTATTTCATCTTTCTTCCCCTCATCTATCATCCACAAGATGCCATCTAGTGGTGACTCTGGTGCCACTGGAAGTGCTCCATCTTCTCAATATTCATCGTCATCAGTGATTGGTAGCTTATATAGCCACCATATCCCTGCACAATCTACCACAAACCCCACCAAATTCATTAAAAAGTATGGGCTTTTTCCATTTGAAGAAGACGCCACAAGCACACCATGGCATGTGTCCTCTCTTCTTAACCTATCGCCTGCTACTTGTCCACTTCCAAAGTTTAAGGAGCACCTGCCTAATTTTTTAGGAAATAACATTGTCAGTACAAACCCACACCTAGTGGCATTTTCTAATGCTTTTCATAACATAGGGGCCAACTACAATGACACTTTCATGCACTTGTTCATCAATTCCTTGGAAGGAAAGGATGCGACCAAATTCTTTGACCTTCCTCATAGGATTCTATCTACTTGGGAGGAGTTAATATATTGGTTCTGATCCACTTATGGGCAATCCAAAAGCCCCACTGAGAATTTAAGGGAAGACAATAATGTCACCTATAAGGGTGGTGAGACCATCAAGTCTTTCAAATTGTGTTTCACCAAGTTATACAATCAAATCCCCAAAATTATCCGCCCTTTGAACCAAGCCACTTTCATGCATTACTACAATGCATTTCCTTCCCCATACCATAATAGGCTTGAGGAAAAATCCATTGATAATATCGGTTCCACTCTGCATGCTTTTTCAGAGTATGAGGAACATCTTGAAAGAAATAGTCTTTCCTAGGGAGAATCGGTTAGACAAACATACATGTACACTCTCTTACAACTAGTACAATATATGAACAACTGTATGATAGTGTTTGAGCGGAACAGTATTGTCTCCCCTCTCACCCCTGGAGCTTCATCCTCTTCTGCACCCCCCTTTAAGAATCTGGTTGAAAACAGTTTTCAGCCTAAGGCTATCTTGCCTCAGATTTGGTTTAAATTTTGCAAGGAACACCATGAAGAAACCACATGTGATGTAAAGAAGAGTGCCAGAGATAAGATCTTTGGTAAAATACTAGAATCTACTATCGTTGTCCTAGATTTTGCAGAACCAGAGGATTTCATGGTCATCGATACTAGGAACAAATCCTATGCTCCCAAGGGAAAATTTGATCCTCCCCTCAGTTCTTCTGGCCCAAGCTCATTCTCAACCACTTCTACTCTCTAGGTTCCTAAGGTTCCCAAAACTCAAGGAATCAATCCTCCTCTCCCCTCTTAAAAATACAATATCTTGAATCATTTGGCCAACATCAAAGAAGATGCAACCCTTCTAGACATGGTTGTCATCCCTGAACAACATATGCATTTGAAACAATTCATGGAGGTAAAATCTTTTGTTGTAGCCAATCTTTATGAAGAGGTAAATGAAGAGGATTCTTCTATAAATAAATTAGGTGTGCATAACTTTAGATACCCTGTAAAAAATTACCCTTTTTATATTTCTGTAAAGATTATGGATAAAATTTCCCATTGTTGCCTCATTGATGGTGGTCTAAGCCCAAGTGTGATGTTGAAGGTTATTATGGAAGAGATAGGCTTGTCTTGTACAAATGAAAATGCTAGAAGCATGCTCTCCTATAATAGTCCACAACAAACAACCATAGGCTAGATTAAGAATGTGACCTTGGTTTTATGCGCTCATTCTGAGATAAGAACAACCCTCAACATTTAGGTAATTGATATGCCTATAACAAATTACTCAATTATCTTTGGAAGGGATTGGAAATCCTTAACAGGTGGATACCTCTCACTCAACATGACACATTTATCCATTCCTTAGAATGGTAAGAACATTATAGTCCTTAAAGAGGGAAGAATTTCACCCTACATAGAGAGTGTTCCACAATATAACGTAAACTATATCGAAGAGGACCTAGGAGTGTACTCCATATTTGCTGAAGAGGATAATATTCCTTTCGAAGGAATCAATTTAGAAGATGATATGTGGCATATGCACTTTTATGGTTCAATCTCTAATGAAGGAAATGGGGATGGAATTATCTTGGATTCCCCTACAAGAATAATTCATAATCTATCTTACAGGTTAGAGTTTTCTTGTACAAATAATGTCACTAAGTTTGAAGTTTTATTATTAGACATTGAAAATGCTCTTAATCTAGGTTGTGGTCACCTTTTATTTTTTGGATATTCTGAGCTTCTTTTGAATTCGATACGAAAAATGTGTGCTCCTAGAAACAAGTTGATGGAACAATACTCCCAAACTATTTGGGTGCTTATCTCGAACCTTTTATCCTTCAACATCACTCATGTTAAGAGGGAGTTAAATTTAATGGTTGGTCGGTTAGCTATATTTGCATATTCTCCTAATCAACAACTTTTTCCTCATAGTCCTGATTGTTCCTTTCAGTCTCTATATCATCCGTACATCCATGACAATGTAGAATATTGGCAGGCCCTCCCTAACAATGAGATCGTTTGTGATTTCATTCAAGATGAACCTTTTAATCTTGAAGATATTATATACATAGAAAACAATAAAATTCCTGAGAACTTGACTCCTATTGAGAGTTCATTTTCATTGAGTGATTTAGGCAATAGATAAAAATAGAAATAAGAGGAGTTACAAAAGAAGGTGGTTGAAACCATCTCCATGAACATTAGGACACCTAAATCTTCAACGAATGTTAAAATAAATGTCCAATGTTCTGATAAAGAAGAGATGAGGTCTGTCGAGCTACTCGGTGGATCTAAAAATGTTTTTTCTTGGTCTTATGAGGATATTCGTGGTTTTTATCTCGGTATTATTCAGCATACTATGAAACCAGCGAGGAAAAAACAAGGACTTGTTAACTCTACACTGAAGGAAACCTTTCAAAGGGAGTTGGGAAATTTCTTAAGGTCTAGGATTATTTCTTTAGTCCACCCTGAACAAGTTCCAAATTGGGTACATGTTTCAAAGACCACAGATCATATTAGAACCTACATTCATCTTCTCACCTCCAGTCAGGATATTATGAGAAATCCTTCTCTCCCCCCTCAATATAAAAACAATTCTACAACAAGTTGTAGAGTTACAATTGAAGCCCTTACTTGACAAAATTCTGGGTTACAATAAATTCAAGGCAAAAGGGGAAAATGTTCACAAAACCACTTTTATTACTAATTGCAATACTATGTCTTAGAAATTCTTGTTTTTTGTCTTACTTGATGCAAGTACCTCTTTTAAAAGGCCTATACACACAATTTTCGATGAATTGGTCAGTCTCCATATCTATCTTGATGATTTAATTGTGTGCGTCAAGGCGTTGATAATTACATTAGAGTTCCAAGTGTTGGACCCTTTCCAAATTGATTTTGTCTTGGACACTAACTCTTACATTTTGAAGGATTTACAAAAGCAATTGTTTTCCTACAGCACCAACAATCCTCGCTTGAAATATTGCGAGGGACCAACGTGAAAAATTCTAATGTTGATTAGATTTTTTTGCATATTAATAGCTTAGTTATATTTTCAGTTGCGCTATTTTTCTCTTCTTCTTATAGTAGATGATTTATGTTTTCTGTTTAAATATTTCCTACTGCTTTTACTTTTATGTCACTTTATTTCCGCTATTTTAATTTTCTGCAATTTTATTCTGTTAGATTTTGCATTTTGTCATATTTTCAATCGAGAATAAGATGTTGGATCAATTATGCCACAGTGAAACTCCTACATGATATTGTTAGTCAATAACAATCAGGCTTACATGACTATTACGATGTTCCCCTGAAGACACATTTGAATTTTTTATCTACCTTCATTGTTGTCTTATAAAGAGATTGGTTATCTCCCGCTTCTTATTTCCAGTTCTTCATCCATTTGAGAAATAAAAGAGCAGATCCATTATTTTATTTCCTTGAAATAAGAGCCCATTTTGGTTTAATGATTATGCATACAAGGATAACCCCCCTCATACTTAACGTTTTTCATAAGTTATTCCCAAATTCCTAGTCATTTCTCCATTAAATTCACTCACTTCCCCTTGTTGCATAATTATTCTGGTTTCATCTTCTAAAATCACTATTCTTGGTCTGCAAACCATGATTTCTGAGTTCTAAATCTATTGAAAACAAATTTCCCTGAATTCTCTAGTTTGTTGATGATTAAAATCACAACGAAGTTTTTCCCGCAAAGTGTTGCTAAATCCTGTTATTATAAAAGATAAATAATACTAGTAGGTGGGACCCCCTTGTAGACTGGAGATCAGGTCTTGTGTTGATTTGATGTTGTGCTACTATTCGACATTGCTTACATGGTTGATGAGGTCTTGTTTTTATTGGATATGGATTGGGACTATGAAGTATTGGTTCTTTATGTTACTACGACCTATGCTATTCATTGATACCATTGTTATTTGTTCTTGAGACACCTTCACAAAAGACATGTTAGTAACAATACATAAAACAAATCTTAAAAGAAAAACAATAACACATACAATCAATTAGGAAGAAGTGAAAACAATGCAACAAATGCAAAGGGAAGGATTTGAACTATGCTATATGCTACACTACATCCATGAAATATTAAAATGATTATGGTTAAATCCTAGCTAGCAAGTAAATGGTTATGTGATTTGTTGAGTTATATGGAATGTGGTCGGTTTATGTTATGGCATAAGTTAAAGAATATGATATGGTCACGCTATTGGCTTTTAATTGGTGATGGTTTTGATACTTTGTTTGATTAATGGTGTTAATGAAAAGCTTGTTTGCATATACTAAGGATTTAATGAACTATGGATGGAGGTCACGTGCATTTACTGCACATCACCCTTGCTCCTTCTGTTGGTTGCCACCCTATTCGAGCTATTGTTCAACCTTGTTGTTGTGGTTATGCTCTGATTTATGGTGTTTGATTACAGGTATGCCCTTTTTGGCCATTCATGAGTCTGCTCTGGTTATGAAATGGATATTGGCTCAGGTGTATTAGTTTGTGATTTCTTTAAGTATTGCAACTGTGTAAGATTGTGATTTTGAAATGGAGCATTTATGGTTTTCTCTGCAATAATGTTGAAGTCATAGTGTTATTGGTCATCCTGGGTATTAGCAGCTGTTGGGTTATGAAAAAGGTACAAATATCCTCCTTATTCCCACAATTCATGATGTGATCTTGATTGAATTTTATGTTAATTAGGGATAAATAGGATAGAAAATGATTAATATGTCTTCTAGCAATATTATTGAGTTATATTAAATAAATTCTAAAATATGATTGGAATTGTTTGATTTTCTTACAGGAATGGATAAAAATTGTCAAACCCTAGATAGCAAAGGAGATCTTGAAGATGCGTAAGCTATTGAAGGTTAAGGACTTTTGGCACAAAGCAGTTTTGAAGACGATTGATTTTCTATATTGTAACTTTATAATAGTAAAGCGATCCTGAGGATCTCTCGATCCTCAAGATGGCTTAATTTACCCATATTATTGTAATATATAGAGGGAAATATGTCGTAAAAGAATAATTGAAAATATTGTATCCAAGTATTCAGAACTCAGAATTTCTTTGCGCAAGTAGTTTTTTCAAATGTTGTACCAGCTATGGAATCAATAAATGCTTTGAACGTTTTCACCATTTCTACATACTGAGTTTCTAGTAGAAGTGCTTCTGAGGATCGAGGGCCCAGTTAGAAGGATTTACTGTCTCAATCTGTAATTATATCAGTTTGATTTATGTTCTGTGATTCAAATCTCTTTCACAATAGTTAAGATGAATGCACAGGTGTGTTAATGATTTTATGTTTTTTGCATACAGAAGATAGATGTTTCCTTTGAGTGTTAATGATTGTTATTCCAACTTCCATTATTGTAGTTTACTGCTTGACAGTTCCTCACATTTTCATACGTGATGTTCCTTTTACTTAGATTCGCAATTGTTGTTCCTTTCCATTAAGTTACATTTGTTGTTCCTTTCAATTAAGTTACATCTGTTGTCCCTTTCGATTAGATTAAATTTGTTGTCTCCTTCCACAGATAGAGTAATTCGTTATTTCCTTTCCAACAATTTGATTCATAGTTGATAGTTGATTCTACAAGTTTTTACTTAGATTCAATTACTGCATCTTAGTTAAATGAATTCAACAGATTAGTTAATCCATTTTCATTCATATCATGTTATTAATTATATCTCAATTTTGTTAAGTAGGATCTTAGTCTCAGAATTTTTAATGAACATTTGAGGAACTTTATTGTTGTTAAACTCGGATTTTCTTTAACTACGAGATTTTAACCTCTATAAGCTATATGCATAGACTTTGCCAATATTCTTGAGATAAAAGATGAATCCTCGTGTTGATAAATTAATTTTAAACTAAGGTTGTTTTTAGGACATTTTTGGAACCCAACATTTTGGCATCGTTGTCAGGGAGAGTGTCAAACGTAGCATAGGTTGTGTCTTTGGAGGAAGAGGTATTGAAGACAGAATGTAAGAACCTATGCAGGAAATAAGTAAGATGCTTATGCCAACGCTTACCTCCATATGACACTTAGAGGTTATATAGGTGTTCTCTTGAATTATTTTTGCGTGAAGTGTGTATGACTAAGAAGAAAGATCCTAAAAAACCAAAACCCTCACCAAAAACTACCAAAGCCCAAGGCTCGATGCTCCCTGGGAGAAGGACTTTCATAGACGACATCATCTGAAAAGATGAATCTCAAGCTTCGGTTGGACCTAGGAAAGGATCTACCTGAATCCCTCAGGTAGCAGTCTCATCAACTGTAGCTCACACTGAGATTCAAAGAAAAACTGAAGGGACTGAGAAAAACTTTCAAAGAACAGATCTTCCACCCCTCAACCCTTTAGAAGAGGGAAATTCTAATAATCTGGAGGAAGGAGAAGGAGAAACCAGTGGGGTTTCCAAGGCAGACCCATCAACACATCATGATCCTGAATCTCCTGTGAAAGGAGAAGGCATACTCGAAATCCTAGATAGAGGGAGTGAAATCAAGTCCCCTAGGGGATCAAGTAATCAATCGAAAGAATATCCAGGGCAAGAAATTCATGAATATTATTGGCAGATCTTCGACCAAATGGCGTAACCAAATCAACAATGACCCCAGAGATCCATGTTGGAATATCCAATAGTTGATCCAATTGCCAATGCCCCCATGAAAGAAATCCCCCTATAGAACCTTCCAACCTTCCATGGATTGATCTTAGAAGACCCATATGCATTTTTATTCAAATTTGATGTCCTATGTAGAGGGCATGATTACACCTCTGAACCCATAAAATTAAAACTGTTCCCCTCCACTTTGAAGGGAGAAGCTCTACGTTGGTTTATGGGATTGGGAGGTGGAACTATAAACTCATGGGATGAGATGAAATAGGCCTTCTTGAAAAAATACCAGTATTATTGTAGAACTAAGGACCTAAAAGATGAAATATTTCAAATGAATGCAAAAGAAAAAGAGACATTAGAAGAATACGTTGAAATATTCCAATATAATTTACAAAGGTCTCCTTATGGTACATTACCAGGTGAGGTGCTCAAAGACACTTTGATCAAAGGAATGAAAGATGAATGGGAAGAAACATTGAATTTAATGGGGAAGGGTGAGATTTATCAAGAAACTTATGATAACATCGTTCTATTGTGAATCAAGTGCTCATGAGGAAGTACATGGACTAGATCAAGAATGCAGACTTCCCTCACCAGAAATAGCAATATTACCAGTGGGGGTGTTATGCGAGCTAAAGTTGGTAATCTCTTAGAAAATTTCAAAATAGATATTCTGAGCACTCTGACTACACAATTGGATGTATTGCAAGCCAAACAGAAACAAGCAAAAGTAGAACAGACTTTGGCCATATTTTTCCATAGATGTAGAAAAAAACATAGTCCAAGGGAATGTCCTTTGGATGTGGTTCGGTTTTGCGTTATTTGTGCCAAGGATCACCCAACAGAGCAATGCCCATCACTACCTAGACTGAAAGCTATATTTAGAAAAGAAGAAGAGGAAACATAACCATTATATCTGATGGCTCAGCGTTGTCAATGGAAAGCCCGACCTCCAAATACACTCGAGGACCCCTCCTCTTTATTTTTTGGACAGTATAATTAGTAGAAAAATTCTAGTAACACATGGCAGGGCCACCCATTTACTAATCAGAATTGGAAGCCCTAGCAATACCCACCTGCAAATCCCACTTGGCTGAACCAACCCACTGCAAATCCTATCTAGAAGAATCAACCAACTCCAAGTTCCACCTGGCCTAACTCACAATACCCCACCTCATCCTGGAAAATATCAAATAACAACCCCTACCCTTCACAGTGGCCCAACATGGCTGCCCAAAACCCAAATTGGAACCAAAATTGGCAGCACCCCATGGGGATAAACAATCAACCCATGGGGATGGCCCCTCAAACCCAACCCACATTGCAAGCTCCACTCCAACTGCCCCAAAACCCTCAATCACAATTGTGCCCTAAATTACCAGCCCAACCCCACCCAAATCCTAATAATAGATTGACTCAACTCATCCAGATTATGGAGAATGGGGAAGGGGAAACCAACTCAGTAAGGTGCAATGAAATCTGGTTGAGATTAGGGCATATAATATCTCTTGAAGAAAGTAACGATTTCCAAGAGAAAGAGAATGAAAACAACAAACAACCAACAATAATACCCTTGACTGTGTTAATAACAGACGAAATAGAGTAGGGAGGAAACATAGTCAAGTCATAGGATCCTAATAAGGATACAAATCCACACTCCCCCATTCCTCGAAAGATTGATGATAACAAAACCTGTCGTGTATCCTAACTTTCACATCATAGGGGAACTCAAGAATTTATATGTCAATATCCCACTCCTACATGATGTGCAAGACATCCCAATTTATGCAAAGAAAATCAAGGAACTATGTGGGAGGAAGCCTATTAGGAAAATTAAAAATTCATCATCAATAGTTTGTGTAGTGGGAGCCTTGTCTTATCTAATTCTAGGTGGACAAGAACTAGTCAAATATTGATATCCAGGGAACCCCATAGTAACATTTTAGATATAGGGTTGTTCTTTCCAAATACACTAGTTGATTTGGGGGCGGCCATCAATATCCTGACTATGGAAACGTGCAACACCCTCGGTTTTGACTCCTTCGAACCTACCCCAATTATGTTACAATTGGTTGATCCATCAGTGGTTAGACCAGTCGACACACTACATGATATATCAATTTCAGTCGATTCTTGAGAATATCCAGCATGTTTCCTCATCATCAACCCAAGGAGTGGACTCAAAGGGAATATGTTGATATTGGGAAGACCATGGATCGCAACAGCAAATGCGTACATAGGATGTTGAACGGGTAATATGACAATTACTAGAGTAGGTGTCACAAAAAATATCATCTTATATCCTCCATCCAAGACAAGCCCAACTTTCATATATCCACAATTGCCACCACAATATCCAAAAAAGGATCTATGAGCCCCTCTCATGCTAGAAGAAGCTCTCAGACTCAAGAACCAATTAGAGGATGATGTACTCAGTGGGTTTATTAACAACCTAGCCATCATGGGTAACCCAACATGTTAGATGCTCAAATTTGTTCTAGACTGTCAAGCATAGGAAGACTCACTGGAAGATTTAATGGAACAACAAATGTCGACTACTGTCATTCATAACAGTAAATCCATTGAGATTGCAGCAGGGAAGTCTCTAAACATTAATGCCAATCTAGATGAGCAACAACAACAAAAACTGATTCAAGTCCTCTCTAAATATCATCAAGCTTTTGGCTGGTAATATTCTTTCATGAAAGGTATTAATCTGCAACTCTGCACACACTGCATCTATGTTGAGAAAAATGCCCGACCTATACAACAGTCACAGATAATATTGAATCCCCACCTCATGGATATTGTTAAAGAAGAATTACAAAAAATTTTGGACATAGATTTTATATATCCTATCTTAGATAGTCGGTGGGTTTCCCCATTAGTGATTGTCCCCAAGAAAAATGGAAAATGGAAAATCTATGTCGACTACAGATAACTTAACAAAGCCATTAAAAAAGACCACTTTCCCTTACCTTTCATTGATCAGGCCCTGTATACTTTGGCAGGGAAGAAATTGTTTCTTTCCTAAACGGATTTAGTGGCTACAATCAGATCCAGATTGCCCCAGAAGATCAAGATAAAAATACATTCACATGCCCCTGGGGTACCTTTGCATATATAATACTTCCCTTTGGACTATGCAATGCTCTAGGCACATTCCAAAGGGACATCCTGAGCATATTCAACGATCTGATTAGTGAAGGGATTGAAGTTTACATGGATGATTTCACTCCTTATGGTGACGACTTTGATCAAGCATTGAATAATCTGAAGAAGGTACTAGAATGGTGCATTGCTACCAGATTATGTTTAAGCCACAAAAAATGTCACATGATGATGATGGAAGGTGTGGTACTAGGGCATTATATTTCTACAAATGGAATTAGAGTAGATCCAACAAAAATAGAGGTAATACTTAATCTACCTACACCATGGACACAAACTAAGGTACGTAGTTTCCTTGGTGCTTCAGGATACTATCGCATATTTATGGAAAAATTTGCAAGAACCGTTGCAGCTTTACATGCTTTGAATGGTAATGTGGAGTTTCAGTGGTCTCACAAGTGTGATGTGGAATTTGTAGGACTCAAGAAGCTAATCTCGATGACACCAGTGTTGAGGGGACCAAATTGGAAAATAACATTTCACATCTCCATTGATGCATCAAATATTTCCATGGGTGTTGTCCTTGGACAAAAAGAAGACAAGAAACCCTACACTATTTATTTTATTAGAAAGAATCTTACTGCAGCTAAATCTAATTATACAGTAACAAAAAAAGAATTTCTAGATATTATACATGCCATCAATAAATTTTGTCATTATATAACAGGTTATCTGGTCATTCTTCATATTGATCATTCTGATATTAAATATCTAGCTAATAAACATATTACTAATGGATGGATCACTCGGTAGTTATTATTATTGCAGGAATTTTACATCACCATCAAAGATCGACCCAGGAGAGAAAATCTTGTTGCAGACTTCCTGTCTCATATACCCAAAATAGATGAATCCTTGACAGTTGAAGATCAATTTCCAAATGATCATTTGTTTGCCATCACTACAAGGCCACCTTGGTACGTTGATGTGGAAAATTATCTGGCAGTAAGGAAGTTACAAACACATCTATCAAAAAGGGAAAGAAAACAGATCGTCCAGTGTAGTGCACGATTCACTTGGATCGATGGATATATCTTCCACATAGGATATGATCTCCAAATCCACAAATGCATACGAGATGACAAAATCTACGACATACTGAAGGTAGGACATGACGATTCCTATGGCGAGAATTTTACAGACCGCAGGATTGGACACAAAATTTTACAGATGGGCTACTATTGGCCCTCAATATTCAGAGATGTGAGGAAATATGTCCAGACCTGCGACAGTTGTTTGTGGATGGGAAAAATAGGCCAAGATGATCAAATTCCCTTGAAATCACAAGTAGTCACAGAACCATTTGAGAGATGGTCACTAGAATTCGTTGGCCCCTTCAATCCAAAGTCAAATCAAAGGGCCTATATTCTAGTTTCAATGGACTACATGACCAAATGGGTAGAGGAAAAATCCTTACCAAATGCAACAGAAGAAGTAGTCATCAAATTTCTTTTTAAATTATTTGTACAATATGGGATACCAAGGGAAGTAATCACTGATGGGGGGTCACAATTTACACTCATAGAATCACCACCACCCTAAACAATTATCATATTAAGCACAAAGTTACTTCCCCATACCACCCACAGGAAAACAAGCAAGTAGAAAGCACCAATAAGGTCCTTGAGGCAATCCTGAAAAAGGCTGTCTCAACAAACCGACAGAATTGAGCTACTGAGCTCCCAAATTCCTTATGGTCTTATCGCACAACATGGCATAAAACCACTGGCTAATCTCCTTATCACTTAGTATATGGTAAAGAATCCATATTCCCAATCAAATTTGAGATCAAGACCCTAAGGATGGCCCAGGAAATTGGACTGGATCTTACAGAAGCACATAAATAGCGCCTTTAGTGACTCAACGAGTTGGATGAAGCACGCCTATCTACTTTGGAGCACACAACTATTATTCAGCAATAGAGAGAGACCTGACATGACAAACATATCAAGAATAAATCATTCAAGAAAGGTTTTTGGGCACTTCTCTATGATTCGAGATTTCAGAATTTTCCTGGAAAATTGAAAACACAGTGGCTGGGAACATATGAAATTAATGAATTCCATGATAATGGCACGGTCACTTTAAGTACCATCGATGGTTCTAGATCTCCCTTTTTGGTCAATGGACATTGGATATGACTCTACTATCAACCGTCTTCAAAAGAATATTTCTACCAAGAAGTAAGTAAGGACCCTATCGTTCAGATTTTGGTTGGCCAGGAAGGTAACCCAACCACTCCAACTCCATAAATGATGAATTTTGTTGACACTATACATATTGTATATAGTTGTTTTTTAGATCTAATTGAGTTGTTAATTTTTCTTTTTTAGTTTTAGGAAAGTCACATGGGAAAATAAGAACTAGGGAAGATGACCGTAATGAACACAATTAGCACTCTTTTATGTTCCTTACTCCTGCTTTATCTTATCACACAGACCCTGTCTTTCATAGAAAAATGAATATGTCATGTTTCGCAACATATATCAGGAAACTATAATGAACTCATGACATTAACAGACCATCCAATACTTGATTATGAAATAAAATAACCCATAACAATTGAATGAATTTAGTTGATGACTAATCAGCCTTAGATTAAAAAAAAGTATATTTCCATGGGAGGTTTCCAAAATTACCTAATTAGATGGTTAAAAATTTAACAGATGCCATTTCTCTGTTGTGATTGTTGTTCCTTTGAGTGCAGTTTCCATTCATTTGAACAGAACAAATGTCGTTCCCTTTGCATGGCTAATGCTCCTTTGAGTATCATTGTTGTTCATTTGAATGGAACAACTACCATTCCCTTCGCGCGACTATTGTTCCTTTGAGTATCATTGTTGTTCATTTGAATGAAACAACTGTCCTTCCCTTCGCACGACTGCTATTCCTTTGAGTATCGATGTTGTTCATTTGAATGGAGAAATTGATTTTTGTTCCTTTCTATCATGATATTAAAATGTTATCCATTCCTTCAGGGTACGACTTTCACTAATTAATTTTCACCAGCATTATTTCTAATTATCATCACAGTGATATGTCATTATTTTGTGGACTATCTCTCATACCTTATCAAAAAAAATTTGGATTAATTTCTTCAAAATATCTTAAATATTTTTCATAATCAGTAACCACCATAATTCATTTATTTTCCCTATATACATACAAATATACTGGAATGATAATTCACCTTCATATTATAATAAGGAGTATTAAGCACACTTTTACTTGGCATCCTTACACTTATTTACTCCATCCCTTAATCTTAAGGAGTAGATGAAGCTCCCTTAATAGATTTCAAAAAAAAATTGATGAAAACAAATATATATATATATATATATATAAGTAAAAACTTCTCCTACAAAGAATAGGGGGTCTCATCACGAGCCAACCTACCATGATCATAGGATAATAACGTAAGTGACATTCACACTATGGATACCACACCAGGGAAATTATCTTTGACATTTTCTTTGTCAAAGGACAAGGGGTCTTATCACAAGCTGGCTTGTTAAAAGGCAACCCTGTTGAGGCTATGGACACCTTCTGGTAGCAGTGGCTCTATCTGTGGTATGGAAGTTTACCTTAAAAACACCAAGTTTCTGTGTGTCTTTAGATTTCGTTTACTCAAGAATGAGGCTATCATTTCAGTTATACTCAATAACTGGGGGAAAAGTAACAACATTATGATATGTGGAATAGTTTTAAAATGAACAGATTTTATTTATTTGGCTTATTTTTCCTTAAAAAATTTTTAGCATAGGTACAAAAAATTCGAATTTCCCACGAAAATTGACTATCGTTTATGATTATCGTTAAATATTATTTTTGAAAATTATACATGATTGTTCCCCGCCAGCGGTGGCAGCGTAATTATTACCTCTCACCTGAAATACCTACTCTCATTACATCCACCTATGCTCACGGTCAAGGTCGACCTCTACATTAATGAGGGGAGTGGATGCTCGACACATTTTCCAATAAGATTGTAATGATTGTAATAAATGGAAAACCCACATTTTTATACACTTGTTGTTCTTTGATATTTTCTATTTTTGGTAATATTTTCTCCAAGCTGGTCTAACCAAGTTTGCAACCAAGATCGACAGTCATTCTCATTTTTCTCAGAAATATGGGTGGCCGAAGCATGCACCAGGAGCCAACATTACTACAGGTAATTGATAAGGAAAGAGAAATCCTACACCATCTAGGGTGGACGGATTACTTCAACCAGTTGCAAGGATATGATACGAACATCACACTTGAATTCTTTTAGAACTTGCAAGGATAAATATCCATGGTTTGATATATATGAATTTCAGTTACTCCGCAAATCATAGTAGAGGTTACAGGTATCCCTAACATAGGCATTCAATGGACAGGAAGATATACAACACTCAAAGAAGTTGTAGAATATTTTGTAGACCCTGGAGAGGAATTGGATAAAAATGGAAAGGGACTTAACCCCATCACTCTCAACGAACCATGGAAAGAACTGGTAGGGGTAATTCAAAGGTACATCACATGTGATGGATGATACGATGTGATCCGACCATGCCACCTCAAACTGCTAGAAAAACTCAAACAATGGTTAGTAATCAATTTACCATTCTTTATAAATTTCTTGTTACATGAGGTTTCTTTAAGAACATAGAAAGCCAAAGATCCCATTACTATCATCAACCACCATGTATTAGTTAAACTGATAGTAAATAAGGCCCTGAGTCAAACTCAATTAACCTGGGGTGATATTATCAAGGCCAATAGACCTCTAAAACTGGAACAACCTGAATTACACCATGAAGACCCACCATAGGAAATTGAAGAGACACAGAGGCAATTGCCCAATTAGAAGTTCCACCTCCTCAAACTGAAGTCGAGATAGACCCCGTCCAAATTACAGATACTCAAACCTCTCAAGAAGAGGCATCAATGAGAAAGAGAAAAAAATAAATGGATGTTCCTAAAACCCCCATTAAGAGGAAAAGAGGAAGCATATGGAAAAGATATCCTGAAGAAATTCAGGAAATGATAGAACAAATCCAAGAAATGGATGAAGAAATCCAAGACACAACAAAATAGCCTGAATAAATTTAGGACATTACAGAGAAGTCCTTACAGGAAAATGTTTAGGGAACTAAGAAGACAGAACAAACCTCACAAGGAAATAGTCAGAAAGACACCCAACCAGCATTAGGGCACCTGACAGAACAATTTTTGAAAATCTATGAGGTAGAAATAGCTCAAGTTTTAGGGAGTTTAGGGACCTCAATTAATAGAGACACCAATAGGCTAGAAGAATACCAAGAATGAGCCTCTTCTTCAAAACCTATTGAAAAATTTCCTTAGATTGAAATGTCATTACCAGAGGATGCAGAACAGGAAGAACCTCATCCTGAGGTAAATAGCCCTCTTGAACAGACAAAGAACTTGGAAGGAAGAGGGGAACAAATACCTATTGACCAGAATGAATAAGACCTTGAGACCCCTCACAAATAGAAATTAGGAAAAATCCATAGGAGAATAAGAAAGCTAAAAAAGGAAAACAAGTTCTTGAAGAGAAGGGATAAAAAGGTTGAAGTATTAAAGAAGAAGTTTGGCAAACTCAGGGAAATTATTAAAGAGTTAAGAAAGAAGCTAGAACAAGCCGACAAAGCCCATGAAAGAAATAAAAAAAAAGGCCCAGAGTGCAAGGAAGAAACCCTTTTCCTAAAAGAGAAGTCACTACAAACTCTACGGGGACACAGACAGACCCTGAAGAAATAACAGCAGAAGAAATGCTCCCTGCAGAAAAAATTGATGCTAAGGTACAAACAGATACCCTAATCTCAGAGGAAACATCTCAATACCTTGAGCATGATGCTACTGTTGGACACACCTACCACACTTAGAGGGGGGGGTGAATGAGTGTGGGGCTCTTTTTCCCAAAACTTCCCTCTTGCACAAAAACTCATCAATTAGCATTCAACATTTATTCATTACCCATTGTTGTCATTTATAACTAGT
>ML787411.1:491759-552883 GCA_009831015.1 Picea engelmannii
ATTTCCTTGATCTTCATCTCATTATTCCTCATACAAGCATGGGTCCTCCAACCATTCTTCTAGGATAACTCAATCCGTAAAACGTCTTCCCATGAGGGCTTTCACCATAAGGGACCACTTTGGAGTTCATCCATTTGTACATCTTATCAATCATGATAAGACAATAACAAGAGCATGGGTCCTCCAACCATTCTTCTAGGATAACTCAATCTGCAAAGCGTCTTCCCGTGAGGGCTTTCACCATAAGGGGACCACTTTGGAGTTCATCCATTTGTTTACCTTTGCATCGATTGGTTTCCAGTTGAACATAGAGCATTCTCATCAAGGGAATCATATCAATCAATTACTTGACATCAACCAATGACATCAATCAAACCAAACCATTTACATCAATGACATATGATCCAACAATCTCCCAAGTAATCAAACCATTGGCATCAATGACAACATGATCCAACAGATACCATTAGGAGATTGGAGGAAGATTTGAGGCAGTCCCAAAAAAGCCCGATTCAAAACAGAAATGAATTGATGACTATGGAAGAACATCAAACACCTCAGTCTCAGAAACAGAGTGATATCGTTGATAGACTAGAAGCAGATCTTACACAAGCCCAAAAAGAATTAACTCAATCTAGAGATGATATGGATGCCATGGAATAATATCAAGCATCTCAGTCTCAGGAACAAAATTCCATCATTGATAGGCTAAAGGCGGAGCTTATACAATCCCAACAAGCATTGGCTCAACCCAGAGAGGAGATGGTCACTATGGATGAACATAAAAAGGTTGTTAAACAACTAAAGGACATATCAACAATAGAAAGTGAGACTTATGTTGAGCTCACCAAATCCAAAGGGAAGGTGAAGAAGGTACAAAACCAATTGGAAAAACATTTGGAGAAAATCAAAGATATTTGTAATGTCTACACTGATGAAATCAATTGCAGAGCTCCTGCCACCAATTATATTGTATTCTTGCTGGAATTTTACCTGTTTTTGAGGGTGAAATCCATCAGGGCAGGTAAGCCAATTACATTTAGCACTATCCCTGAGTTTATTTCATGTTTCAGAGAGAAGGAAGAGAAGGTACAATACTTTATGTGTGAGTTATACTTCCATAACTTCATTTTGGAAGATGATAGAAAAGATAACCCTGGTCCCTTTATACATACAGTTTCATCCATTCTTGTCCTTTACTAAAAACCAAATCAGGTGGGCTAAAGCTCACAAAACCTTCATAAAGAGGGAAACTGGGTTAGATCTCTGGATCAAAGGGGAGCCTCCAAAGTCCTTTCCATCCATTGTGCGCCATAAAACATTCATGAAAAGGGAGGGGTTCATGGGATCTTTAGCCCCTATCCATCAAGAGGTTATGCGTTTAGGCACCATATATTTTAGAGAAATCGAGGAAGAATCCCTTGCTGCTTCCAAATTAATATGGGATGCATCCTCCAATGAAGTCAAAAGTAGGGAACCCTTTGGTTTCATGAATTTCTTTGCAGCTACCTTCAAAGTGGAAAGGTATTCCAGAATGCTCCAGGAGGAAGGACCTGCTTGGATTGGGTGTAGATATAGCCCCCCTATCATTTGGTTTCCTCCAGAAAGTTACCAGAAACATTATCAAATTAATAAGAAGATGGAGGATGCTTCTTTTGGAGAACTCAAAAGAAATAATGGGTTCAAAAGACCTGGTGACCCAACCTTTCCTCCTTACAAAATTACTTCTTTACATGTAATATCTCAGCTTGCATGAGAACAAACAAGAAGGTAATATGTGGGGTATGTTAGGTTATGAAAAAGGTACAAATATCCTCCTTATTCCAACAATTCATGATGTGATCTTGATTGACTTTTCTGTTAGTCATGAAAACTAATTCACATTGACAAACAAGTCTACAGAGACTATCGAAGATTGATCAACACCTCTGAAAAACAAGTGTCTGAATGATGTAATTCAACTCTGAATATTGTTGTCTACAATAAGACCCTTCTTTCATAAAAGAGAATTAGGCTTCTGATGAATAAATGAATGAATGAAAACTGAACTATCTCAACATAAACTCAAAGAGTAAACCTCAATATGCTTATGCTTCTATCCTCCTCTTGTTCCTGCCTTTCCTTTTTGCCTTTAAGCAAATTAGAATTGGTTGAGGTAGTTGAACCACCTCATTGGTTAAGTTAACTAAAGAGTCAACCAACTTTTTAGTTAAGGGGGGGAATGTAATAATCATAATACTGGTTAAAAATAAATAATAACTAGTAGGTGGGACCCCTTGTGACTCTCTTTAGCTCATAACATAACTATATAGTTAAGCAAAACACACCTCCTTGTGACTCCCATCACATATTCACATTTGAAAATTTAGCTCATGATATTTGAAATTATTTAAAAAAAAATATTACTCATATATCCAAAAATAAAACATGTTGTCCAAAGATTCCTGAAGTCAATTGTCATCAAGAATAGATAAAAATAAAAACTCAAAATCCATATTTCCCACTATGTGATGCAATCTTTCCTTGATTGATGTTGTCACCCTTTTATTTTCCTGAATTTTCCTTTGGTTGAGCCGAGCCTTTAGGCCTAATCTCGTTGATCAAGTGGGAACAATCGTCCCTCAAATGCATCCGGGAAGACATGTATTTGTCAGAGCCATTGGAGGGCGAGCCCAAGGTCACATGCGATATGGGGCTAACAAGAAACGAGCTCATGCCCACAATCATGTGGTCACGTGATACCATCGCCCAAGGTCACATCGTTGGAAAATAGGGGAAGGAGCTAGCACTGCTAGGCTCCACATCGAAGGTTGTGCATTGAAAACTAAAAAAATCCTATGTGTGTATAATCCATTGGCGCTAATCAAACAAAATCTGATCGAAGGGTTGTTTTTTCATCTCGTGATATCTTGATCAGTTACGATTTAGTTACACTAACTGAATCATTGTTCCCAAGCATTGGAATCTTGACTCCTGAGCGTTTTTTAGATTCCCAACTTGAGAATTGGATATGTAGAGTGTAATAGATGATGAGAGCAGGAATAAAATAAAAATTCCATGACATAGAGAGGTTGTTGTTTCTCGATAAAACAAATTGAACTATATGTGATCAAGGAGACAGTAGGAACAAAGCATGAAATATGCAGAGATGAAGAACATAAGATGGACAGAACAAAAATTATGAAAACATCAGACTATACGAGAACTTAACCGCAAGACTATGCAAGCAAGAACACACTGATGCAGGCAGAGTAGAGCAGTGTAGCCAAACAATGATGAGACTGGTAAGCCATTGATAAATACTGTATCACTGTAATAAATTTCAAAAACAAAATATTTATGTCTTAGCGTGGTAGGGTGGTGCTAGGGAGGACTAATGTCCTCAGAGTTTCAAGTGGGTTCTTGAACACATGGAGTTGTATCTTCCATATGGTTGCAGCCAGAAAAACCAGGGTGGTAAGGCGGTGCAAGGGAGAACTATTGTTCTCTGTTGTACAAGTTGGTGCTTATGTGACTAGAAGTTGTTACTTCTATCTAGTTGGTGTTGGAACACTCAGAGAGTTGGTGCTGCCTTCTAGTGGGTGCTAGAGAAACCAGAGAGTTGGTGCTCTCAGAAAGTTGTAGCTTGTAAAACAGAGGTGGTAGCTTCACATTGAGTTGGTCCTCAAAGATAGGTGATGTACATAACATAAAAATACCTCCTATAATTCGAAGAAGAAGAGGTTTTCTCCCTTTATGGGTTTCCTCAGGAATATATGTTTCTGTATACTTCATGTGTGTGATTGATGTTGAATACTCTATTGCTTACTTCCCTGAATTGTTATGATAATCATTGAGTGTTCTATAATGAGTTTAAAATGGCTATAATTTTTTAAGCACAGTAACAACTGATTCACACCCCCCCCCTCTTAGTTGTCTAATAGATGATTGGGATTTGAAGGTATCAACAGTGTTATGGGTGTACAAGACTACATGTAAGAATCTTGTAGGACAAACACCATTCATAATGGTGTATGGGTAGGAAGTAGTGGTTCCATTTGATTATTTTGTACCTAGTCTATGAATTACAGAAATAACCAACATGACTAAAGAAGGTGTTGCACAAGAAAGATTGGATCAACTGATGGAGCTAGAAGAAGACAAAAATCTAGAAGGATTTCACCAAGAAGTACAAAAAGTGAAGGACAAAGATTGGCATGATAGGAACATAAATAAGAAAATATTTAAGGAAGGAGATATATTTATCCTCTATGAAATAAGGTATATACAACACCCTGGAAATTTTAAGATGCATTGGTTAGGGCCTTATCAGGTAGAAGCCATAAAAAATGGAGGTGTTGTGAAATTGAAATATCTTCCAAGGAAGAATCTTAGAGGACTGGTGAAAGGAAGCCAACTAAAGTTGTATCAAGACAGTTGACCTAACAACCTAAGGTAAAAATAGAAAAAGGAGGTATGATTGTACATATTGTGTATAGTAGATGTTAGAAGAAAAAGACAAAAATCCAGAAAAAAAAGAATGTAGTAAAAAGACAAAAAGATAGGAGAACAATAGAAGGTTTTGATGTGAGAATTCTTAGCATTAATAGTGCACCGCATAAAAACTAGTGTTGAATACATTGTGCACTAGAAAGTAGTTCACATTTACAAAAGTGTAGTGCATAGGAAAAAGTGAAAAAGAGAATACTTTCAGTACAGAAAAATTGTTAGTATGTCGTCCCACTATAAAGTCGGAAAAAAGGGTGAAAATGAAGTCACTTGTGTTTTAAGCTAAGGAGAAGAACAAAGAGAAAACCCTAAGCGCAAGAGTGAGAATTCTCGATAACAAGTTGATATTTTTAGCGCAATAGTTCGGATTCGAGCAAGATGTCACCACTGTGAGTTGGAGCATCGAGTAGGACTGGTCAAAACACGAGAAGCAACGCTCAGGAGATGAAAAAAAGGACACGGAGCATGTAAAAAATAGTTGATGTGGATGAAATCCATATGCCAGAGTATGAGACACATAGCACGCAGGTGGAGGAGGAAGAAAACCCATAGCAGGAGGTCAGGCATCTTGAGGAAGATGTTAAAATAACAAAGTCTGACACATCGAGAGGAAAAGGGACACATGAAAAAGAACAAGACATGGGTTCAGTGCAATAGGACCTAAATCTAGAAGAAGAACAAGAAACAAATTAAGGGGGTGTACCATAGGTTGGGTCTTCATCCCCACAAGGGAAAAACAAACCTCAGGATGAAATCAGTGTGCAGGGGATACCGCACGCACAAGAAAAATTGGCAATTGTAATGCCAAAGATCCTGGATGGAGTGAAAGTGGATGATGCAATGATAGGAGGTGTGAACACTTTAAAGTACTCAGAACAAGATGTAGCAGATACCATCAAATTTTCAGATTTGGCATAGAAAAACTACATGGAATGTAAAGGAGAGGGCCCATTAGGTGTGTCATTGTTGGAGTTGCACAATGGATCCTAAGGCTCTATAAAACATGTACTATGAAATTATTATATATACCGCACTTTGGGCGTGGTAAGTACATCAATGGATGTGTAAAATAGCTCCTATCAAGAATGCGTGGAGGTGTCTTATGGATTGACAGGCCAGTTCCTATCAATGTGGACTTGATAGCAACAATTATTGGGCTACCCATGGATGGGGAGAAGCTAGAACAATATCTGGAGGATAACACTAAGAAAAATGTCATTTCTGATGAAATTAAGGCGAAAGATGGGATAGATAGAGGGAATAGGGGGATCAACATCAGTGACATAAATGATTTGGTGGAAATATTTGCCACAATGTTGTTAGGATGTAAGTTAATATGAAAATGTAGGAAGGAATAATTACCAGCAGGGGTGGTAGTGGTTGTAGTGCAGTGCACGAAAGGGAGCTCAATGAGATGGGCCTCTTATTTGCTCAATTCCTTCCTGGATGAATGTAAGGATACACAAGACTAGGAATCTAAGTTCCACTACTTGTGGCTACTCATCCTCATTGCACTTGTAGGTTGGTAAGAATTGGTGTATACAGTTTTTCTTTAGTTATTAGGAAACTGTGGTGCAGCCTGGTACACTTCCCTAAAGAGAACAGTAGAACCGAAGAAGAAGACGGTGAATAGTGATAGATTTTCATTGTACCTTTCAGAGATCCAAGACCACTTATCCGACACATGGAAGATTTCACTGGAGATAGTCCAAGATTTTGGACAGATTGCTAACTGTTAGGCCATATGCCACAATATGTTGTTGCAGGCTAATAGGGATCCAGCGAAGGAATGGTTAATAATGAGTTATTGCGTGACAAAGCAGGATATCCACATGTAGGTCCAGGAGTGGCCTAAGTAATGGAATTCTCCAATAAGTCTAAGGAGAGTGCCAACAGTAAAGACACAGACATAGGACATAATAGTTCCTCTGCAATGGAAATGTAGAAACAGTGTGAGAAAAAAGAAGAATACAACACAAGGCCAAGTGGGGGGAAGCAACCCACCTCCAAATAAATGAAGAACATAGAAGAAACCACAGGGTGTTTCCACATAGATTCCACCATGCATAGGGAAGACATCGACATTTACAAGAGAAAAAAATTGCGCAGAATAAGTGAGGACAAAAACACAAGATATACCTGTGGAAGAAGAAGTTAGAAAGGAGGCAGGGGTGGATACACACATGCCAAAGACATATGAGCCAGCAGATGCCCAAAATAAAATAACAAGGGAGAAATCAAGTGTCTCAAGGAAGAAAGTGAAGGCCTATATTACACCACCTCACACATCACTAACAATAGAGCATGTCGAATTAGTAGATACAACCATTGAAGATCGACTATCAAAGGCTTGGGAGAATCACGAGAAGTATATGTCTTCAATTATTGAGTAGGTGCAGGAGGTAAAAACTGCACTAGAAAAGTTAAATATCAGGGCAGAGCAACAACAAAAAGACAAACTAGGAAAGACTATGGAAGGAAGGCTAGCAGGGGAAACAATGAAGATCATAGCGGAGGTGAGCGCAAAATTCATGATAACAATTAATGTGATGTACATTGGCGAGGATGAGACACATAAGCCTATAAAGGAGATAGAGACATTGGACTTGGCATTGCCGAGGATCCCGACAAAGGTGCTGTACAAATTTCAGATTAGTGTCGCACAAGAAATCCAGTCCAAGGAAATGTTGGATTTGACAAATTTACAGACAACATAGGAGGAACACATCACATTGAAGGAAGCAATTATCCAGGAAGGGTAGGAGAAGAATTTAGCATAGTAGAATATATAAGAGATGGAGAAACACATTGGCATAGTGTTTCAAACCATCCTAGACAGCACAGGATAAGAGGAAGTATCACCAGAAGAAAAGATGAAGAAAATAGATCAGGATTTGGAGCAGTATAAGAAACAAATAAAGGAGCTAGAGGAGTCTGCAGTACCCACTATTCCTCTAGAAGTAAGAGCGCGGTGAGATCAAGATGTAAAACAATCTTTAGAGAACATAGCGCAAGCTATACATAAGATGACAAAGTTTTTGGAGAAAAGTGGCCGACTGTGGATAAAATTACAAGAAGATGGAATCTTGTAGGAGATGAAAGGAAAAGATGATAGGGTCCACATAACAATGGTATAATTGAAACATAGATAGAATATGATGTGGCTACTTGAAAAAATTTAGAAAGTTGTAGAAATGGAGATTCTACAATTAGAAGAAAAGGAAGTGCAGGAAGAGACAATTGCAAGGCAGGCTCAAATGGAGCCTCTGTAAGAAAAGGATGAGTAGTTGGTTAGGGTTATCAATGCAGAAAAATCAAAATTCAATAAGATAGGCTTGGAGGGGAGAGAAATATTGAAACCCCCATTCACCATGAAAATGGTAGAATCCATGGAGTAAAAGAGAAACCAGGCTCAGGGTCAATGCTAGTGAGCAGCAGAGATGTATGAAGCACTGGCATAGGCACTGAAAGATGAAGGAGTCAATGAGTGACTCCAGATGAGTGATGATGTCATTGTTGGGGGACTATTAGCGCAGGCCAATTTTGGGAGAAAATGAAGGAATTTTTGAAGGAATCAAGGAATAAATTAGAAAATATAAGGTAGCACCGGAAAATGTGGAGCGCACCAGAAACAGAGGAAAAACAACACCGGAAATAGAGGAAAACCAACATCGAGGAAAAGAGGTTACAAAGTGGAAAAAATACTGTGAAGTAGTTGAAAAGAGGACAAACCTAATCCTCTTAGGGTTAGGGATTTTGTAAGGGCTTTGTCCCATTTTTTGTATAAGTAGAATGTATTAGGACTGTGAAAATTTTTGTTGTTGTTGGTTGGTTAGAATTTTTCAGTTTTGTTAATACTATCATGGTTTATGGAGATCGATTGTAATGGAGGAATAATTGTATAGTGCACGACACTGGATTTTGCATGAATATTAATAAAGAGTTAAAGCGACTCATCTTTGTGGACGTAGCCCCAGGAGGGGGTGAACCACACTATATATGGGTTATGTGTGAATGTTTGCAGTACTTGTGATTATATTTTCTTTAATGCGTTTTATGATGAACATGTTGAAAGGATAAAGGGAATAATATTGTGCACTAAGGATAAACTGATGAAATATATAGAACAAGACTAAATGGATGAATGTCATAGTTAGTATTCATATCTCAATCTTAGGTTGTAGTAAATGAATATATGTTGTTGTGTATATATTGTTATAATGGTTAATGAAGCTTTGTTGGAATAGTTGTGTCATTGGTAAAAACTAAGATCCAGCTAGGTTTAGCATAATAAATGGGTATTCGAGTGGTAGTAGTTGTGTAGACTTAATGCCCCCGAGAGAGATTCACATCTTGTCGCATGGTTGCAGACACCTGAGTCCTACAACCACCCATTAAATCCATCTTGGGTGATATTGTGTAGTGCACTCTCTACGTTGTGTTTCCTTCTAGTATCTAGAAGGTTCGATGGTCGAAGGGTTGTTAGTAATATTGTAGTTAGATCCTAGTGTTATCACCGAAAAATCTTCCAAAACAATAAAAAAATTGGTTGAAGAAAGACAACAGTTCCAACAACAATTAGTAAACCTACAACATTAAAACCCATCAAAAAGGCATAAAACTATATACTTTATTCATAAATCAAAGTGTGAAAATTCACCAAAGGAAGCATGTGCACTATACGCAGAATGTGCGAGCCAACACAACCCTAATTGCGCACTGTGCACAAGATGCACGATTGTCTACGAGAAAACCCGTGCAATTCTAATGAATGACACATTTATGAATCTTTTAGGCCCCTCAACCACTTCCAGTCCAACCCCCAACACGATTTGACACTCAAATCTAAGTGAAATCTAGCTTGGAGGTTGGTCAAGGGGTAGGAAGTGCCATAAAAGGCCCCTTGTTCACATTATGAACTAGTTATATCTTTACATGAATGGAAACTATAAATATGTGCCATGGGTGTGCTGCAAAAATAAGAATTTCAGGGTATTGTTATGTTGCAATAATTCTTCTTGGATAATCCTCATTTCTCTTTGATTCATTCAAGCACTATAGCAAGGGCCATTCCACTCACCTCTTGAGAGGATTGACATTATATTTCTTCACCATTGTTACTTTCCATTGTATGAAGAGAAGAGATCTATATTATGGAACTCAAGAGCCCTCCGAAGGAGGAAGAGGGGATTCATAAGTTTCTTCCTTTCTCTATGGTGTTAGCCTATCAATACATTGATCCATTGGTAGCTATATGATTGTCATTTTCATTTTTCATGGTTCTAGTTCTTGCAAGTTTTTCTAACATTTGTTTCCTTTTGTTTTATTTTTTCATTTCATGTATGTTTGATTATCTAATCAAATCACAACCCTTTGTCTTGTTTAGTTGACTTAACTATGCAAGTGAGTGTTGTGTTTTTTCTCACCCATATGACAAAACTAACACAACAAATTGGCTACCGCGTTGGTGATTGGAAATCAAATTCCTCCCTATTTAACTCTTGAGAGAACTTATTTCTAATTGTTTGGCTATGCAGGTACCAAAACCAGCCTAGTCCATCCTTCCAAATTTAGAATTCAGAGCTAAGTCAAGAGAATTTCATCTTGAAATTTCTTTCCCAATGTGTGACAGGAAGTGTGTGACTTTCAAAGCACATAGGCATGCATTCTACAGACTCTGCGTGTTGTGCACATAAGAGATTTCATAAACCCGTTCATACTTCACATTCTGTGCGCTTAGCGTGACTGACAGAACTACAAACCACACACAAGTTCAATTTTTTGCAAATTGTAAGGGTTTTTTGAGTGGTTTGAGGGCCCCTTGCCTTCATATTTTAATTTCCTACACTTTGTAAAGAATCACACTTCACTTATAGTCCTCTCTCACAAGAAAGGTTAGCTAACATAATCACATAGGGGTAAAACTAATCACAATTCTTCTCTTTTCTTTGTTTCCACATGGATGGCTCATTTGGCATTTAAACTTTGAGTTAAAGTTATTTATTTTTCAAACACAATCAACTAATTTGGGACTAGAAATAAATTTTAAACACCCAAGTATGCTCTTTCCCCGCACCCAAGTGTGATATCGGGAATCAGAAAAGGTGGTTGAAAGGAAATTTCATTTCCCTTAAAAAATCATTAGGAGAGGACAACACCTCCCTGGGATACCTCTTAGCTTTGAAAATTATCTTAAAATCTTTGTAATGGCCCATACATTCCCACATGTTTACAATCTTATGATAGTTTCTAAAAATATTTCTTAGTCTAGACAACACTCTAGGAAAGTTTAAAAGATAAAGTAAGGGCCCATACATGCCCACATGTCTACAATCCTAGGATAGCTTCAAAAGATTTTCTAGTACAGATACCATTCTAGGGAGGTTAAAGGATTAAGTAAGGACCCATATTTCCACATTGTTAGTTCTTTAGGGCTTTAAATATTCTTCAAGGTTGTACTAAATAACTTAGTAAGCTAGGTAAAAATATTTGTAAGGACCATAGGAAGTCCACATGCTACAATCTTACACTTAACTTATTAAAAATAGTTTTCACACTTTTCACTTTCTTGGACACAAATCCACTCTTCACACACATCATTTCTATTAGAATAGTGGAGTTTGAAGTAAGATTTTCTTTTTAGTACCCACAGAGTGATTCAAAGGAACTCTGAAATACTTGACTACTTCTTTAGAAATTATCCACACCAATTAAATTCAAACAATATTGTTCCATGACCCCAATCTCTCAGCCCACTCCATCTAATTTTTTTCTAAAAACACACTAAAGTTTCCTCCACAGGAGGTGCCTCAAAATGTTTTTTAGTCCAGGTAGGATCTCGGGGGTAAGCATACAAATAACCCCTTATTATCAGGTTCTCACATTTTGAAACAATAGAAGTTGAGAATAGGGATCCTTCAAATCCTCCAAGTCAAGTGTTCCTATACCATAAGGAAGGGATATAGCCATGAAGGGTTGAAGGCCGAGGTCTGGTTGTTTTGCGCATCCCTGCTTGAGTCACCCAACTATTGTGAGGGTATCCAGCCCGTGACCCATTTTTTAGGCTGAAAATCTAAATGCCTCACTTTGACCAATGTACTTAGTGGGCAAACATAATATATTTACCTAGGTGGTGGTTTTGGGCTGCAATCGCACCTTGGTCAGATTTTGTGTGGATATTGGGAAATGTTGCCAACTCTTTCAGGATATGCATTCTCTACCCCTCATTATAACTGACTACTTCAACATTCAATAGTTCCTCTTCCACTGTATTTAGAACCCACTGTTGAGTGCTATTGGAAGACCCAATGATAAATTGAGAGGAAGGACGATAGGTCTTTTAGGAAACGATCATTTATTTTATTTTTTCCCCACACAGAAAAAATCAACCTATCCACATGCTTGTTTATTTTACAGTTGATGTATTATGTTCATTTGATTACATGAAATTATGAGTTATACTATTTTTTGAAGGTCAAAAATATAAAAATCACTTGTTCATTTATTTCTCTCTTGTCACCATTTGCACACATTCACTTTTCTAGTTGGAACCATAGGGGAACCACATAATCCTTGTCATTCTAGATGCTTGCAAAATATCCTTCCTATTTGGTGTAGAACCCCTTCTCTTCCAAGTGTTGCGCGACCTTCTGATCAGGATCTTCGATTGGTAATGAAGCTACCAATAATGTTCAGAAACGATGTGTTGGATTGGTACATGAATTTAGCAATAAAAAATCCACAGGGTGCACCAAGAATAGTAACAAAGATCAAGTAGACACTGATCACAAAGTTTCAGAGGCCAAAATTAGAGGATTAGTTTATGGATGAGATTATTGAGGTTAGATAGAAACCATGAGAGTCTATATGGGACATCGATCAGAAGTTCAATAAATTGAAACATAAACTGATGTATCCCATTTCCAACATGAGGCAAAAATAATTATTTATAAATTCTCTATTACCACATTTCAAATATCCATTGAGACAATATAAATTTCAAACCCAGGTAGAGGCACTGCAAGAAGTGATGCAGTTAGAGGAGAATCATTATAATCAGATAGATCCGCCTATAGAGGATCTTAAGGAAGACCTAAAGAACTTGATAGTGCAATTAAATCAAAATAAAAGTAGGGAGAAAAGAGAAGCAATGTGGTGTACCCTAGGTAGATCATAGCAACATCATAATAATGAGTGTCTAAGATTTTCACAGTACTTGGGAGTAGGACTACCAAATACATTGCCTACAGGAGGACCTTGGTGTGAAATATGCAATACACATGGGCAGGATCCTTATCCCTGCCCTATGATGCAGAAGTATAAGACATAACTGAAGAGTACTTTCTGTAAATTTTGTAAGTCGGTGGGACATGAATAAAATTTTTTTATAACCCTAGATTTAATGAAGGAAAGAACCTTAGATGCATACAGGATGTAGGCTTAGTTGATGGCAAGACAGAATACGCCATAGTTTGACAATGCACAAGAATTTTGAGTAGTTCCATAGTTTCAACAACCCCTGTAGTATAATCAAGAACCACAGTATCAGAACATGGATCCACACGGGAAAAGAGGAGGATTCGTAGGTAGAGGAAGAGGAGGAATGGGCAGAGGAAGAGGGCCTATTATCTGCAATAATTTTCAGCATCAAGAACACTATGCCAGAGATTTTCCTCAACCAACAACAACACGTATGTATTGTCATGCTTCATATCACGTGACAAAAGAGTGCCTGAAGTTAATGACGAAGATTTAGGAGAAGAGGAATCTAAATAGACAAAATGTTCAATGGATTTCTACATAAATAAGGGATCCTGGGAGGAAAATCAATATAGTGACTAGAGGAGGAGTGAATAAAAGAGAAAATGCACATAATTAGAAGGAATATCAATGATGGATTCAGAAGAACACTTAGCCACAACAACAATTTGATGCAAAGAGGGAGAAGGAAACTTGAAGGAAGCAAAGAAGGAGTTCATGAAGGAGAATGTAGCCTCCACATTGAATACTACGCCGAGGTATGATACTCCTATTTTTTATATTCCTCAGTCTTTAGATCATACTTGCAAAGGAAAGAAAACAAAGAAAGTAAGTAGCTTAAAGAGTTTCCTAGAATTTTGCTTTAAATTACTTAATGATAAGAATTCCATGGATTCGTTTAAAAGTATGCTTGAGAAATATTGCATAGAGGAAGGGGTAGGAACATAACCAAATAATATTAATCATTTCCATAGAAAGAAAAGAACTAGAAGACAGTTCAAATTGAATGAAAATATAGGACACTTTAACATGGGAAATGTAATACTAGACTTAGGATTAGATGTCCACATTTTTCCAAAGAAGAATTGGGAAGAAATGGGAGAACCTACACTAGACTATTCCAATATCCAATTGAAGCTATAAAACTAGGAAAGAGTGACTCCCATAGGTAGCTTGAAGAATACAACAGTGAATATAGATGGTGTGTGCACCACAACAGACTTTAAAGTGATGTATATGGTGTATGAGTCTATACCATTTCCAATACTATTGGAAATTGATTGGGCCTTTGATAATCAAGACATAATTAATATAAAGACTAGAAAGATGATATTTGAAGCTGGGAACTTTAGGGTAGTAGCACCTTTAGATCCCTCATATTGTGAAAGATATGTATAACTTGTTCTTGGCATTGTTCTACAAGATGATGTGAACCAATTCTATAGGACTACCGCACAAGATGAAGACTATGTGAATCCAATTGCAAATTGAGTACTCAGTTGAAGGAGTATTAATTCTGACATGTCATACTCAGATACTGGAGTATAAAATTGGCAGTAAATATTGCATGAAGTCTCTACTAGGAGGTGAACCAAAGTTACACGTGTAGTAAGATGGTTTGGGACAGAGGTAAGATAGTTTCCCACATTTACTGAAGAGGACAATTTAGAAAACTTCCTGAAAATTTTAGAATCATAGGTTTTGGATAGTTAGATATTATTAGTGTTGGATATATCACTGAGGGACACAACTGCATGATGGTGGGGTGCACATAAGAAGATAGCTCAGTACTAGTATCAATGTAAGTGACTCATGCCCATAAGATTTGGTAGGAGTCAACATGATAGACTCTTACAAAATTATGATGGAAGAGGGAACCCAAGACAACACATATATTATTGTGTCACTAACTGGGGATTGATACCACCAAGGGCATGGACACATTACTTTATTCATACATTAGAAGGAATACCTAGTAATTGGTACAAGGAGAAGGAACTACACAGAGAAACTACAAGTTGGGGTGTTGTGCAACAAAACTTTATTAGGACCTTTGTATTTGAAAGTGACAATCCATGGTTGGATCTATCATTACAGAGGATCAAAGGGAAGATATTTGAAGAGTATGGAGTAGATACAATGATGGTAGACAAATATTACAAAAAGGAAACATTAGAACAATTAGTTTACTGTTATCGGGTCATAGAGGATGAAGAAGAAGAGGAAAACCCATGTGACATACATATATTAGAAGGGGAAGGAAAAATAAGGTTGGAAGGACCCATGTTACAATAAAAATATTTTAATGCACCTATGATGATTAAAAATATTGATATTGGGACTGAAGAAAATCCTAATATAGCCAACATTAGAGATTATTGGGATAGTGAGACAATGGAAAAGATAATTGAATTACTGCGTGAGTATAGTTACATATTCGTAGCAACATTTTAAGATATGAAAGGGGTAGAAGGAGAAATTTTGGAAATGAATATACCCCTCAAACCAGAGGAAAGACCAGTTAGACAGAGACCATACAAATTAAACCCCATATATAAGTAGAAGGTAAAGGCATAAATTGACAGAATGTTAGAATCAGGAAGCATAGCATATGTGGAAGAATCTGAGTGGATTAGTCCAATGGTGGTCCAGGAAAATAAGACTGGAGGGATTAGGATATGTGTGGATCTAAGGAAGTTAAATGATCCATGTCTGCATGATCCCTTTCCTAATCCATTTATAGATGAGGCTTTAGAGAATGTGGGACGATAAGAAGTGTACTCTTTCATAGATGGATTCTCAGGTTACCATCAGATTAGAATTTCTCTAGAGGACAAGTACAAAACTACATTCGCAATAGAGTGGGGCTCATATCAATACACAGTAATGCCATTTGGTTTAAGGAGTGCACCAAGAATATTTTCTAGAGTAGCAATAGTTGCATTCAAGGATTTTATACATGAATTTTTAGAGGTTTATCTGGATGACTGGACAATATTCAGTTTATTGAATGACCATGTAGAAATTATGAGGTTAATGTTAGAAAGATGTAGGAAATGTCATATCTCATTGAACATTAAGAAATGTATATTTAGCACACCGTTTGACATCTTAGTTGGACACATTGTATGCAAACATGGATTGATAGTAGACCCTACGAAGATTGTTGTTATTGTCAATTTACCACCACCAAAGTCAGTGCGCCAGTTGAGAGCAACATTGGGCCACATAGGGTACTACAGGAAATTCATAAAGGGTTATTCAAATATTATTGTGCTCATGGATAATTTACTAAAGAAATACATTAGGTTTTAGTGGAATGATGAATGCCAAGATAGCTTGGACATACTGAAAGAGAATATGGTGGAAACACCAATTATGAGCTTTCCATATTGAACAAAATAATTTCATGTGCATGTGGATGCTTCATCCATTGCATTTGGAGGAGTTTTGGCACAACCAGGTGAAGGAGACATTGATTTCCCAATATCTTTTGTGAGTAGAAAATTTTCTGAGTCTTGGCATAACTATAATACCACAAAAAGGGAAGGTCTAGCTATGGTATATTCCCTACAAAAGTTCAGTCATTATTTAATTGGTGAATATTTTAATATGTTTTTAAATCATTCCTCTTTGAAGTACCTAGTTAAGAAGCCAGTGTTGGGGGGGAGGATCTGTAGATGGCTGTTAATGTTTCAGGAATTTGATTTTGAAATTATAGTAAAACAAGGGAAGATGAATGCAGGACCAGATCATATGTCAAGAATTACTAATGGAGAGGACTTAAAGAACATGGAGGAGAATTTTCTTGATTCTTACTTATTTTCTATTCAGATTGTTGATGATTATTTTTCTAACATTGTTGGATTTTTGAGCAAAGGAATGGCTCCTAGGGAATTTACCGTTACACAAAAAAAATAGTTGGTAGTGCGCACAGTAGACTATCAGCTGATTGCAGGTTATTTATACAAGTTAGGTGCATATGGAATTCTGAGAATATGTGTGATGGAGCATGAACGCTCCATGGTGTTAGATGAATCACATGAAGGTATAGCTATAAGGAACTATGTAGGAAAGACTACAACACAAAAGGTGTTGTGCAAAAGATTATGGTGGCCTACAATACATAAGGATGCAAAGGAATATTTTCATACCTATGATGCCTATCAGAGGGTGGAAAAACAATCCAAAAGGGATGAAATTCCACTTATACCGCAAGTAATTTTACAGGTATTTGATAAATGGGTTGTGGATTTCATTGGACCCATTAAACCACCAACAAGGAGGTAAAGATCCATATACATCATCACTTTGAAAGAATACCCAACCATATGAGAAGAAGGAGCCCTAGTAAAGGATTGTAGTGCAAAAACTACAACGCAATTTCTCTTTGAGAATGTGGTGACCAGATTTAGATGTACTAAAATTTTGTTGAGTGATCATGGAACTCATTTTATTAACAGTACAATCAAATCTAAGACACAATAATTTGAGATACATCATCAAAAGAGAACACCTTACCATCCCCAAGAAAATTGTATAGTAGAATCTTTTATCAAGATTCTAGAAAATGCATAGACAAATATTTGCAATGTGAATAGGGATGATGTTGGCATGTTTTACAAGAAGCGTGTTCTTGTCATTGATGGAAAGAATAGCAGAGACGATGGAAAACAAGAAAATCATAAGCTCAAGAGGAGAAGTGAACAGTATGCAGAGATCAAAGCTCAGAAGGGAAAGCGTAGTACAAAAATGTGATCCAGATCAAAATCCTTGATCGTGGATCTCTTCGAGTGTCTTCATGACCTTTGGATCAAATTAAGTGATGGATAGGATAAACGGGGAGCAAATTTTGATATTTGAAATCCCTGAAGTCCAGAGAGCCGAAGAGCCAGAGTAAATTTCAGTTGTCAGATCATTCTAAAGTGGAAGGACAGGATAAGTTAGAAGACCCCCCCGACCTTTCTTCCTTTAACCATTGGGGGGGGGTCCGATTTGGTGGTATTTACCATGTGGGACCCTCATACATGTCACCTTCCTGTCAACTTGGACCCCCCCCACTCATTACCACTTACCGCCTAACCCCCCCTCCGATTAAACCACCAAACAACTCATACATAACACCTTCGCGCTCTGACGTCACACTCCACTACTCGCTACATGTCACACTCCACTACACTGCCTACATGTCTCACCCACCTCAACAAAGACACATGGCACAGTCAAATAATGACAAGTGTCAAGCTGAAATCGAAATTTCAGGTATGTGAAAATCATGAATCTAAGTGACATGTGGTAGACACTCGGCTCGTGCCATGTCATCAAGTGACGTAAGCAAGTTACGTCACTCTGGGAGTTTTACTTCGGGAGTTTCACCACCAACAGATTCCTTAAGTCCCGAAGTCCCAAACGTCGACATCCCGAAATGGACATGAGTCGTATTATGTGAATATCACTTCAGGTGCTTTCTCAACCGTTGATCTAATACAGTGGAAGGACATTGTAAGTGGAAGTGTTAACCGACAACAAGTGGTCTCCACCGTCTATGACCTATTTAGCAGGTGACCACTCAAGAGGAGAATGAAGCAACGATCAGCCTAAAGTCCCAAAGGGACAAAGTCACTTATGATCGTTGATTGTGCAGGAGGGTACGTGTCAATAGATCGTTGACTGCGGGAAAAACTGCTCTAGGAAAATGCGAAGGAGAAAGGATTGAAATTGTCAAAGGCCGAAGTCTTGAATTAAATGAGGACCATTGATTTGAGGAGGACATGTGGCAGGAATCTTTGTACTCTAGCTAAAAGTGTTCTGGGAGAGCGTGAAGATTGAGAATTGAAATCACTGAAGCCCAGAGTAGCGAAGGAGGTCTCGACCATTGAATCAAGTAAGGGGCTGTAGAACCATTGATCTGGTTGAACGGTTAAATTCTTGAAATAGAGGCTAAGCCATCGATTAATAAGGAGAGGTGTCAGCAGATCATCGACTCTGAAATATTGGTGTACGGAGGAAAGAAGGGTTTGATATTTGAAACTCTTGGATCCTGGATCATGAAATAGATCACAGTCATTGATTTAAGAAGGTTAGATCTAATCTGTCAGTTTAGGAGCACCGTCAATATCATGAGATCGATGGTCTCGTTGCATTGTGGGGATTGAAGGTGCACAAACTTTAAAAATTTAAGGGCGAGCTACAATTGAAACCATGGTTTTGGAGAAGGGGTATGTGGTAGCTGGAGGTGGATTGCAGGGAGAAAAGCGGTTGATCCAAAACCACTCTTGGATGTGCCCACAATCGTTCACTTATGCAAGGACATAGCCCGAGGTCACATGCAACAGGGGGCTAACGAGAAAATATCTCACGCCTACAATCACGTGGTCATGTGAGACCATCACCCAAGGTCACATCAACAAAAAATAGGGGAAGGAGCTAGCACTGCTAGGCTCCACATCGGAGGTTATGCATTGAAAAGTCAAAAAGGCCTCTGCATGTATAACCAATGACTCTGATCAAACATAATTTGATCGAAGGGTTGTTGTTTCATCTTATGATTTCTTTATTAGTGATGATTTAGTTACACTAACTAAATCATTGTTCCCAAGCAGTTGAATTATTGTTAATGAGCGTTGGAATATAGATTCCTTAGCGTTTTTTAGATTCCTGACTTGAGCGTTGGAGATGTAGAGTGTAACAAATTATGAGAGTAGGAATAAAAGAAAAATGTTGTGACAAAGAGAGGTTGTTGTTTCTCGATAAAACAAGTTGAACTATATGTGATCAAGGAGACAAGAGGAACAAAATGTAAAAGATGAAGAGATGAAGAACATAAGTTGGACTAAGAAGAAATGGTGAAAACAACAGACTGTATGAGAACTTAAGTGCAAGAAGATGCAAGAAGGAACACATTGATGTAGGCAGAGAAAACTAGTGTAGTTGAACAATGATGAGACTGGTAAGCCATTGATAAATATTGTATCACTGTAATAAATTTCAGAAAGCAAAGATTTATATCTCGGGGTGGTAGGGTGGTGCTAGGAGGATTGTTTTCCTCAGAGTTTCAAGTGGGTGCTTGAACACATGGAGTTGTATATTCCATCTAGTTATAGCTAGAAAAACCAGGGTGGTAGGGTGGTGCAAGGGAGAAATATTGTTCTCTATTATACAATTTTGTGCCTGTGTGACTGGAAGTTGGTGCTTCCATCCAATTGGTGCTGGAACACTCAGGGTGTTGGTGCTTCCTTCTAGTGGGTTCTAGATAAACCAGAGAGTTGGTGGTCTCAACAAGTTGCAGCTTGTAAAATAGATGTGGTAGCCTCACATTGAGTTGGTGCTCAAAGATATATGATGAAAAAAACATAAAAAGACTGCCTATCATTCGAAGAAGAAGAGGTTTTCTCCCTTTATGGGTTTCCTCAGGAATATCTATTTTTGTATACTTCATGTGTGTGATTGGCACTTATAATCTTCCAAGGAAATGTGGGACAAACTCATTAGTAGTTATGAAGGTAATGAGAAGGTAAAGGGTGCCAAGATTCAAACCTACATATTACAGTTTGAACAGCTAAAGATGAAAGAGGATGAAATTGTTGGGAAGTACTTTCTGAGAGTCGAAGAACTAGTAAATGCAATAAAAGGACTTGGTGAAAAAATTGAGGAAGCCTCTTTAGTTCAGAAAATATTGAGATCTCTACCAGATAGGTTCAACCCAAAGGTCTATACTATAGAATAACTTAATGATCTAAAAGTTTTTCCTATTGACCAATTCCTATGAACTCTCACTTCTTATGAAATGAGGATAGGTAAAGATAAACCGACCTCTAGAGAAGAATCATTTAAAGAAGATAAGCATGAGGATTCTGAGCTTGATGAAATTAAAGAAAAATTTGTGAGAAGAATAAAGAAAGGATCAAGAAAGTACCAAGGCAATTTGCCCTTCAAATTTTTTAACTATGTCAAGACAGGTCACTTTGCATATAAGTTTCCACACAAGAAGAAGGATGAGAACACTAAAGTTGAAGAGAAGTACAAATCCAAGAGATTTGGTAAAAAGAAAAGTTTATGTGTAAACAATGATGACTCTTCAGGAGACACAAATAGTGATTCTTCTTGTGAAGATAAGGTTAATGACTTTGTGCTTATGGCCAAAGAGGATTATGATAATAAAATAAAAGGAATTGATATTAATGATGAAGAAGTTGTGGTTGACTTGGAAGGATAACTAATCAGTGCCCTAGAAGAAATTGCTAGACTCGGATTTAAGAAGAAAAAGAAAAAAAAATATCTTGATACAGTATGAGAAAGACAATAAAAAACCTGATGAAGACTTTGCCTTGCTAAAAGTGAAATTAGAAGAGGAAAAGAAAATAGAGGACATTCTGAAACAAAATTTATCAAAGAAGAAGGCAAGATGTGAAGCCTTGGATGAAGAGGTAGTAAAAACCTGAAAAGAGATGGAGAAGTTTAAAGAAGTGTATCTCCAAAATCTTCCAAGAATTAAAGCCTCAGAAGAACTAATTGACATTATGAGCAAACATAGATCTCCTTTGTTGAAGACTAGTTTAAGCTATGTAAGTGGTCCAAGCAGCAAACAACCTGAAAGCAAAGAGCTAGTAAATATGATCAAGTTCCAAGTCAGCAGACAATCAGACCATGTGAATACTCTACCACCAAAAGCTAATAAAGAAAAGATGATTCCTGATCAAATTCAAAGATATCAGAAGATGGAGAAACAAATGACAAGAAGAAGGCCATCCTTCAGGTACCAAAATTTCTTCCATGGTTATTGTTTTTACTTCTCTAATTTTGGTCATAAGATTGCAAATTGTCAAATTAAGTTTAGAGACATGCAACTGAGGAGATCAAGAAATAAACAATCTTTGCAACATAGAACTAAACAACCAATGAGTAGACAAAGTTGCACCAATCACTTTGACCTATTGAACAATGAGCTCGAATGCTATAATTGTCATAACTTTGGCCACAAAGCTACAAACTTCCATCTGAAGAATTACAAAGCAAATCCAAGGATAAAACCCTTAGCTAGAAATGCCAACACATGGAAAAATAAAGATAGTGAAAAATGTGGTCTAGTACTTTCATCTCAAAAACAAAAAGACCCCTGGTATATAGACAGTGGATTTTCCAAGAACATTACTAGAGACAAGGATAAGTTTATGTCTATAAGTAAAATCAAAATAGGAAATGTGAACTTTGGAAATGATGAACTAGGTAAAATCAAGGGTAAAGGGATGGTGAGTTTGAGTAATGGTAAAGGAAAAGCCCGGTATGTTCTACTTGTAGATGGGACGAAACATAATTTTCTCAGCGTAAGTCAAATGTGTGATAGAGGATGTGAAGTGGGACATAAAGAATAATAATGAAAACCTTGGCAAGTGTGATGGCAGGGCTGATGAAGGCATCTTCTTAGGATATTCTACCAATAGTAAAGGATATAGATTCTTTAATAAAATATTGTATAAATTAGTTGATTTCATTGATTTAAAGTTTGATGAAGGAGTCCCAGTAAGAGAGGTGAGCAATATTGAGTCTACTACAGAGGACACAGTTGAAGCTGAAGATGAACATGTCCAAGAATCAGAAAAAGAAAAATCTGAGTTAGATGAAGATACAAATACTTATGCATACTCAAATCAACAGAAAACATCAAATCCTTCCTCCATAATTACTCAAAAGAATCATCCTGCAAGTCACATAATTGGTGAGAAAGACAAAGGTGTACAAACTAGGTGAAGGACAATCAAAGACGTCGAGAAATCACATATAGCCTTCATATCCACGGTGGAACCCAAGAACTTTAATGAATCCAATAAAGATGTAAATTGGTTAAAATAAATGAATGAGGAACTGGATTAGATTGAGAAGAACAATACTTGGGAGCTTGTTCCTAGACCTGCAGATAAGAATGTAATTGGATCCAAATGGGTGTTTAAGAATAAAATGAATGAACAAGGACAAATTGTTAAGAATAAAGCCAGATTGGTCTTTAAGGGGTTTGCACAAGTTGAAGGATAGGATTTTTATGAAACCTTTGCACCAGTGGTAGGATTTTGAAGCCATCATAATATTTCTTTCCTATGCATGTCATAAGAACTTTAAAGTATATCAGATGGATGTTAAGTCCACATTTCTTAATGGATATCTAGAAGAAGAAGTATATGTGGAGCAACCTAAAGGATTTTCACTGACAAATAATCCTGACTATGTCTGTAAGTTGAAAAGGACATTTTATGGACTGAAACAAGCACCATGATCCTGGTATTATACACTAGACAAATTTCTATAGGACAAAGGGTTCAAGAAAGGTATTGTTGACAGTAATTTATACATTAAGTCTAGAGGTGATGATTTATTAGTTGTTTTGGTTTATGTAGATGACATTATTTTTTGATGCACTAATGACCCTTCAGTTCAGTGGTTTGCGAATTCAATGTAGATTGAGTTTGAGATGTCCTTGATAGGAGAACTGTCATATTTTCTTGGTTTACAAATCAATCAGAGTTCTGCAAGGCTATTTATCTCTCAAGAAAAGTATTTGAAAGAGATGTTGAAGAGATTTTAGATGGAAGATTCCTCTCCTGTTAATACACCTATGGTGATAGGCTGCAAGCTCAGTATAGATGATATTTCACTTGATGTTTATCAAAGAACATATCGATCAATGATAGGCAGTCTTCTGTACAGTACAACATCCCGTCCTGACATAATGCAAGATGTTGGAATGGTAGGTCGTTTTCAATCTTCTCCTAAACAAAGTCATTTAGAAGCTATCAAAAGGATATTCAAATATTTGAAAGGTACAATGACTTATGGTATCTAGTATCCTAAAAATCAGAATTTTTAATTAACTGCATATTCAGATGATGATTGGGAAAACTACTTAGATGAAAGAAAGAGAACCAGTGGAGGTGCATTCTTCTTAGGTGTTTCATTAGTAGCATGGCTTAGTAAGAAGCATGGATCTATTTCATTATCAACTACAGAGGCAGAGTACATTGCTTCTACTACTTGTTGCACTCAGATCTTATGGATGATACAAACTCTTGCAGATTTGAAGGTAACTTATATTGATCCCATTCCACTTCATTTTGATAACACCAGTTCCATTAGTGTCTAGAAGAATCCTTTTCTCCATTCAAAGACGAAGCATATACCAATAAAGTATCATTTTCTCAAAGAGAAATTTACAAACAGAGTTGTTCAGCTGAATTATATTCCTTCCACAGAACAAATTGCAAACATCTTTACTAAACCCCTAGCCAAGACACCATTTGAGTATCTCCGTCAGAAGTTGGGTGTCATACCTTCTCTCACCTAAGAGATTCCATCCTATCAGGGGGAGTATGTGTTGGTTGAATATCTGATACCTCCGAAAAAGTATTGCAATAGCTCAAACAAAACATGTTTTCTTTGACATTGATGTCAAAGGGGGAGAAAAGGTATGGTTTGGATCCTACAGTCAGAGCTCTAAGAAAAATAGTGCATCCTTTCAGGGTTTCCATCAATGCCAAAGGGTGATATTTTTGGCATGTTTTACAAGAAGCGTGTGCTTTCCATTGATGAAAAGAACAACAGTGACAATGGAAAACAGGAAAAGCATAAGCTCAAGAAGAGAAGCTAACAATATGAAGAGATATAAGCTCAAAAGGGAAAGAACAGTACAGAAATGTGATCCATATCAAAATCCTTGATCGTGGATCTGCTTCGAGAGTCTTCGCGACCATCTGATCAAATTAAGTGATAGATAGGATAAATGGGGAGCAAAGTTTGAGATTTGAAATCCCTGAATTCCGGAGAGACGGAGTAAATTTCAACCGTCAAATCATTCTAAAGTGGAAGGATAGGATAAGTTAGAAGAATGTCATGCTAATCTAAGCGGCCGATAGTTGGGAACTCAGATATACAGTTGATAGGGCATATCGGACCCCCCAACCCTTCTGCCTTTAACCGTGGGGGGGGTCCGAGTTGGTGGTATTTCCCATGTGGGACCCTCATACATGTCACCTTCCTGTCAACTCAGACCCCCCTCACTCATTACCACTTACCCCCTAACCTCCTCTCCCAGTAAACCACCAAAAAACTCATACATTCCACCTTTTCTCTCTGAAATCACACTCCACTACCCGCTACACGTCACACTCCACTACATTGCCTACATGTCTCACCCAAGTCAAGAAAGACACATGGCACAGTCAAATAATGACAAGTGTCAAGATAAAATCGACATTTCAAGAACGTGCAAATCATGAATCTGAGTGACACTTGGCATACACTCAGCTCATGCCACGTCATCAAGTGACGTAAGCAAGTTATGTCACTCTGGGAGTTTTACTTTGTAAGTTTCACCACTGTTACACATTATTCTCATCATCCCCATTATTGTTAATGATGTAAACCTATATGTTGCCTTCATAGGGGCTACTGGCCTGAATTCCTGAAGAAAGAAAGGAGAAGAACTATCCCTAAGAGAAGAAGTTGTATTTTCCTTATAAAAACCCTATTAAGGAGTATTTTCGCAGGATGCTCTATACACAGGTGGAAAAAATGCTTGATTTCCACAGGCTGCACCATAGATAAGATACGGATTTTCCACAGGTTTCTCTATAGCTAGGGTGCGGTGACATTCGTGTGTGGGAAAAAAAAGCATTTTCTTGATGCTTCTAGAAGGAGAAGCTTCTATGGTGAGGTGGCCTCTGAATGGTTTGGATCTTACTCACTTTCATGATTTAGTGGGATCATCCTAATCTCCTCACCTTATCCTTTTCATCTTATAAAAGGAGAGGAGTTCTCATGGAGAAAGTTAGTTGTTTTGGCTTGATATTGTTAGCTTGGTTATAGTGGTTTTGAGCTTTGCTTTGTCAAGATAGATTGTGAGTAGCTATCAGATCTATGGTCTCAGAATCCTTGGAGCAAGAAGTGTATGGGAAGCAAGGAACTATTGGAAGGAACCTGACAACATCAAGGCATTTGGTTGTATATTTCATCCACATTCTTTAATACAGATATACTTTTCTTTCATATATGAATATTATTTGTTCATATTGTATGATTCCTTGATCACGTACATAGTTTCATATCAAATAGACTATGTTATTATTGTTGTCGTTGGCTTGTGCTTACTTGCAGATATTTCTCATAAACCTCGTGACGAAACTTGGATTGCATTGGAAAAGTTGGATCTTCAATATTTAAAAGGTATGTTCTAGATCCATTTCTCATTTGATAGTTGAAAGCTAAGGAAAGAGTAGTGTACTATATTGTTTTTTTCTAGTTTCATAGTGAAGCTAGGGGGATTGATTTGTGTCTGCACTTAACAATTAGCTTGATAAAAAAATTGGCAACTCCACTAGGGAACATATTATTTTCCTAGTTTGTATTGCTTTCTTTCTTTGATTTCTTGGTTTCTATTTTTTGAGTCACTGGGAGATCCATCTTGACTCTCTAACGATTAAACTTCACTGGAAAACCTTCTTAATTCTTTAATTTTTTCATTTTTGTTTGATATTCACACCCTACTTTGAGGGACAGTGCGGCGAATTAGGATTTCCACACCCTACCTATTTATATCAGTGCGGAAACTCCTCACCCTACCCATTTATGTCCTACGACGATCAAGGATTTTCGCATTGTTCTAGTCTTCCATCCTGCGGAGATTGTGAAAAAAAATGTTTTTTGGTGGTTTTACCTGCCCAGATCTATGATGCAGTTCTGGGGTGATTTGTTGGGTCTGATTATAGTCTTCTTGAAAAAAATTGAATCTACTTTTGGCCATATTTGCCTTATTTTTTCTTTGTTTTCTTTTGAAATATTTGATCTCTTTCTTTGAGTGTCTTTCTATTACAAAACTTTTTTTTTCCTTTAGAATTGTTTGGTGAAAGAACTTATTTTTCTCTTATTGAATAATTCATATTAAAAGATAATTGTTTTGGGTTGCTTTGTTTTATATAGATTTGTTATTTCTTTTAGTTGTCTTTAAAACAAAAAGTTTTCATTTCTTTCTTTACATTAGATTGGGGGCATATTTGCATTTGAAGTAGAGAAATTGCATGGTTTTTGGTAGTTTTTGGTCTTGAATTCTGAAAAATTTTGGTGTACAGTCTCTTTGTCTCATTTCTTGTATTGGTGTATAGTCGCATTGTCTCATTTCTTGAAAATATTTATATTGATGAATTTAATAAATTTTTGGGACATTGTGCATCTGGGAATGATAAACGTTTTCTCCTTCTCATAGCATAGCTTTCATCGAAATGAAAATATTGCATATTCATTTCTTTGAATTGTTTAGAGTTGGTCAAAACATCATTTCATCCACGCAATCTTCATTTTGAGTAACAACAACCTTAAAAATAAAACACTTATAAAAATTGATTAGACATTTTTATATTTTCTGGTAGCAAACCTACATTAGATTAGTTGTAGGGCTTTGGAATAGGTGTGAAAGATAACTTTCCAAAGCTGCAAAAAAGCATAGAATCTTGCGTTAGGGAGTGGTGAAATCCACTTGCTACATTTTGTCCTGGGAAGCCCTTCTCACACAAGGGTCAAACCTGAGGTCGCATTGAGACTGGAAAAGTTACTCACCCTGCTTTGTTGGTCTTGGTTTAGAGATTGCATGTATTATGGGGGTTGCTTGAAGGTATACCCACAATGATGAGTGGAAGCCTTTCAAGTTGATTTTGGACTAGATATTATGCCTTTGCACGTGGATTGGACTGTGGATTGTTTCCCTAGGTGTCACTGTAGTACTTGGTAACCTTAGTGGCCTATCTCTTTAGGGTATTTACACGAGGTGACCGTGGATGGGAAATTCTTCACGGTACCTAGAATCGACGTTGGTCAAACTCACTCGAGCTCCTTAGAGGTTATACCCATAATTATGTGTGGGAGCTTGCACCAAGGCGTAATTTTGTTAAGTAGGTCATCAACGTAACTTTTCCACCCGCTCTATCTCAAACCTTTCTTACTTTGTCCTTATGATGTTGGATTTCATCACCAACTAGTGTGCTCATTATGAGAAAGTTTTGTTTTCTTGCTTGTTTACTAGATTTTTAGCATGTGTTGTTTGTTTTCCCTAGTGGACTCTAGGTTGGATTTTTGTTTTTAATGGCGTCAGTTCCCAGAATGACCAATGAAGGAACCTCTTCTCTAGAGGAACCTTTTGTTTTTCCTTCTTACGAATACATTGGTCCTTCTCACATCTCTACTTTGATCCTTCCAGGTCTCACAATTGGATTACCAATATGGTTTTTTTCCACTCAGGTAGTCTCGAATGTAGTTAGTGCTTCATTTGTAAGCACTTCCCCCCAAGAACTTCAACCTCTTGTTGATCCTTCACCTGCTTCACCAATAAGATATTCGTCACCTTCTTCACTTGCAAGGTCTTCTTCCATTTCATCTTCTTCGTCGAGTGAAATCTCTAAATCTAGTAACTCAATAGATAAGAAGAAGAAGAAACAAAAGAAGAAGAAGAAGAAAAATAAACAAGGGTCCAAACTTCCAACCACTATCAGACATGTTGGAAAGAAACTAGTTACTGTTAATCATGTTGGGAGTGTTGATGATGCCAATATCATCAAAACAACCCACAAGCCCAAGTACCCTTGTAGGATTTGTCAAGGTAGGCATCTTCTTAAGGATTGCCCTGGTCTATCCAGGGTTATAGAAGCATGGTCTACACACCCTTTCCAACCCATGTCATCAACCTCTGATGAACTCCCGTCAACTAGTCAAGATATTGTTGGGAAGAAGAAAAGTAGAGTCAAGTTCCCATGTATGTTATGCAAAGGGAGTCATCTAACTCACCTTTTCCCTCGTATGGATGAAGCCTCAAAATTACTAGAAGACATGACTATTTCACAGCCCCAAATTCCAACTGCGTATCACAAGCTTACTCTCGACCCACCTGTAGTTGATGGAATGATTAATCTGGTCCCTTCATCAGTCAATCCAATTGATCATGTCATCAATATGGTCATGTCCTTAGTTGAACTAGTTGACCAAGTGATCGATCTGATCCCATTCTCAGTTGATCCCACTCTCTCATTAGATACCGTAACCCAAGTGGTCGATCTGATCCCATCCTTGGTTGATCCCACTCTCCCGTTAGAGAGTGAAACCCAATCGGTCGATCCCTTTCCACCCGTAGATACCATTCTCCCCTTGGAGAATGAAACCCAAGTGGTCGATCTAATCTTGTCATCGGTTGATCCTACTCTCCCGCCCGAGAGTAAACCCGATGTTGCCCATGTTTTTCTCGTTGATACAGAATCTACCGTGTTGGGGAGCATTCCTCCTTCTCCTGTGGAACCTCCTCCAAGTAATGAGGCCATCCTTTTTAATTGGGGTGTTCTAACTGGACCTCGTCTTCCCTCTCACATTCTTTTCCAGATTACAGTACAAGTTTGTGTTCGGGAAGTTCCTCATATGTTGATAGATGAAGGTGTGTCCATTAGTATTTTTTCCTCTATTGCTTAGCAAGATTTGGGTTGTCCTCAGCTTGTGCCAGTTACGTAGAATTTGCTATATTTTAACAGAAGAACCAATCAACCTTTAGGGACCCTTCCTCAGTTTCCTGTAACTTTGGGTAGGAAAAATGTCTTTATTGACGTTATGGTAGTACAAGACCTGTTGGATTTATCTTTACTCCTTGGGTGGGATTATGTCTATGCCATGAAAGCTATTGTGTCCACTCTTTTTCATGTGATATCTTTCCCTCACGATGGAAGAATTGTGACTATTGATCAACTTTCATTCATCGGTCCTAACTAGATGACCTCCCTAAATGGTTCTTATATGCAGATGGTATTCCCACTACCACAGGTCAATTATGTGGTGTTGTCTCCCAGGCCTTCAAATACTAATGAAGATGAGCCTCTTACTATAAGCTTGGTCTCTTATGACTTAGATCTGGTAGTTGACATGGTGATCTCTTCGGTAGGGCTATTGGAGCCTGACCTCCTTACCCCTATCGCAACCCTCGACATCTGTTCCTTCCAGAGTGTGTTTCCTCCATCAAATGAAGATCTCTTGGAAGCCATGACCGAGTTTTGTCCCTTGACATGGTGTCCTTCCAGAGAAATATCCTCTTGGAATCCATGATCAAGAAACCAGCTTTGAGCGTGATTTTATGATTTCAAGCTCGTTAAAAAATGAAACCAATTACAAGGATAGGTTTTGCATCTCTGTGGAAACCTCGTTAAAAAATGAAACAGAGGTTAAGAGAATAGTTCCTATTTCTGTTTCAAGATCATTAAAAAATGAAACAGAGGTCTGGGGATTGAACCTTGATTCTCAATCATAATTCTTGTTCATGTGCCAAGCTCGTTAAAAAATGAAACAGATTCTTCCCCCTCTCTGTTGAGTCAAGTCCTTTGTCTAGTATTTGAATCTTCATTTCATTCTCCTTTGCAGTTGGATGAAACAGAACTTGGGGGGCATTTGCTTCGAGCCTCTGGACTTCATACTGAAGTTGAGCTGCTATCTTTTTAAGCTGGGGCTAAGTACCAACCATGCAAATTCGTGAACCATGCATTGGGAAGTCACAAGCATAGTTTTCTATTTTTCAAGCTTGTGTAAAAATGAAACAACTTACCTCAAGCATAGTTTTCTATGGTTCAAGCTTGTGTAAAAATGAAACCAGGTCCAAGCATAGTCTTGTTTAGTTTTAAACTTGTGAAAAAATAAAATCTATCCCAAGCATAGTTTTGTTTTGTTTTAAAGCTTGTGTAAAAATGAAAACAATCTCGAGGTTAGTCATTTTTCTTTCTTAGGATCGTAAATACATGAGAATAAGTTATCAAGCTTAGTCTTTGTTCTTTCTCATGCTCGTAAATACATGAGAATAAGTTACCGAGCTTAGTATTTTTTCTTTCTCGTGCTCGTAAATACATGACAATGTAACCGAGTATACTTTTATCACTTTTTCAGACTCGTAAATTTTATATGAAAAAGGAACCCCCTGGAGTTCCCTTTAAGATCTTTTCAGACTCTCTAAACATGAAAATATTGTCAAGCGATCTTGTTCTTTTCACGCTCGTTAAAGTATTAGAAAGAACATCCATTGAGCCATAGTTTATCTCTTTTTCGGTCTCTTCAGACTAACTTTATGAAAAAGGAACTAAGAGAGTTCTCTTTAAGTATTTTTTAGACTCATCTGAAGGATGAGCTTACATCTACAAGCATATGTTATCCTCCTCAAGCTTGTGTAAAAATAAAGAGGTACTCGCCATAAATGGTGGGGGCAAATTGGGAAAGAAACATATCTAAACCTGTATTCTATGGAAGAGTCGCTTTTGAACATGACACCCTTTCACTTGCTTTGTGTCTAGGTTGGAAAATCCACTTGTCTCTTGATCATACCCCTTTCTAAGATTACAATTTGGTCTGTGATCCCTGTTGTTGAGTCATTGTTTTCCAAGACAGTAGTCGTGTCGTCAATATGTTCAAAGAGAATTTCAACCCGAAAATCCTTCTATTGCGTCGGCCATTTATGCAGTCCTTAAGCCTTCTATTGCGTCGGCCATCCGTGAGTCATTCCTCAATCATTTTTTACTCTGATCTACTTCAAATCTTATTACTTGTTTCATGTCATTGATGGGGGATACATTAAGTCCCTCCTGTGATGAGTCTTTTCCTGTCAACTTCAACTCATTATCTAGGAATTAGACTTAGAAACTAATCAATACCTTGGAACTTGCATGCCTCAATGGTAGTTTTCCTCTCTTTCGATAGTGGGTTTCCATTATTGACCCCTGATCAGGAGATTCCACCGAGTGTTCGACTTCAACTCATTAATTTGCACCCATTGGATTGTACTAGTGTACCTTGGGAGTCATTGACATTAATGGTGATTTCCCTCACACTTGTTAACGGTTCTCATCATTGACCGGTAATCAAGTGGTTTCTACCATGTTCAACTTCAACACCTGTAATCACATGGCTAGATTCGTACTATAGAGTGGTGGAGATGAAGACCCTGGATCTTTTCTGATAGATTCAGGTTGCGTTGGAGTATATTCATTTTGTATTGTTGCATATATCCACATCGTATGTCTCATGTCTATGTTCAAATTTGAGTCTTTAACACATAGATCCACAGTGTAGTTTTGGTGGTTATGTTCATATTTGAGTCATATTGGCATGGATCCACAGTGTATGTTTGGTGGCCATGACCTGTCTTACTTGACATGGATCTTCGCATATCAAAATTTATGCTTTGATTCATTTGTATTCTAAGAATGGGAATTCTTACCTCAGTGATGATATATTATTGTACTGTATTTCCTTGTTTGTTGGCAGGTTTCCGACCGACTGTTCCTTGTTCCCTACACACACTCGACAAAGTATTTCAGCTATCACTTTGTTCTTACTTCATACTTTGGGGGGCTCTCTTTTACACATTATTTTCATCATCCTCATGACTTTTAATTATGTAAACCTATATGTTTCCTTCAAAGGGGTCAGTGGCCTAAATTCCCGAAGAAAGAAGGGAGAATAACTTTCCCTAAGCGAAGAATTTGTATTTTCCTTGTAAAAACCCTAGTAAGGAAAATTTCCACAGGATGATCTATACACAGGGTGCAGAAATGCCTAATTTACATAGGTTGCACCATAGCTAGGCTACGGAGTTTCCACAGGTTTCTCTATAGCTAGGGTGCGACGGCCTTCATACATGGGAAAAATGAGCATTTTCTTGATGCTTCTAGAAAGAGAAGCTTCTATGGTGAGGTGTCCTCCGAATGGTTTGGATATTACTCTCTTTCATGATTAGTGGGATCATCCTAACCTCCTCACCTTATCCTCTTCAGCTTATAAAAGGAGAGGAGCTATCATGGATAAAGTTAGTTGTTTTGGCTTGAGATTGTTAGCTTGGTTAGAGTGGTTTTGAGCTTTTCTTTGTCAAGATAGATTGTGAGTAGCTATCAGATCTATGGTCTCAGAATCCTTGGAGAAAGAAGTGTGTGGGAAGTAAGGAACTATTGGAAGGAACCTGACGAAATCAAGGCATCTGGTTGTATCTTTCTTCCACATTCTTTAATACAGATATACTTTTCTTTCCTATATGAATGTTATTTGTTCATATTGTATGAGTCCTTGATCACGTACATAGTTTCATATCAAATAGACTCTATTATTCTTGTCTTCGTTGCCTTGTTATTATTTGCAGATATTTCTCATAAACCTCGTGACGAAACTTGGATTACATTGGCGAAGTTGGATCTTCAATATTTAAAAGGTATGTTCTAGATACATTTCTCATTTGATAATTGAAATCTAATGAAAGAGTAGTGTATTGTCGTGTTTTGTTCTAGTTTCATAGTGAAGATAGGGGGATTGATTTGTGTCCTCACTTAACAATTATCCCAATAACAACCACCAGTAGATGCCTAAAGTCCCAAAGTCCCGAACGTCGAAGTCCCGAAATCGACATGACTTGTCCGATCTGAAGATCACTTCGGGTTTATTCTCAAATATTGATCTAGTACAACGGAAGGACAGTGTAAGTGGAAGTGTTAATCGACAAAAAGTGGTCTCCACTGGCTATGACCTATTTAGCAAGTGACAACTCTGGAGGAGAATGCAGAAGCGATCAGCCTAAATTCTCGAAGGGCCAAAGTCACTTATGATCTTTGATCATGTAGGAGGGTAAGTGTCAATAGATCATTAACTCGAGGCGAAACTACTCCAGGAAAAAATGAAAGAGAAAGGTTTGAAATTCCCAAAGTTCGAAGTCCTGAAGTGAACGAGGACCGTTGATTTGAGGAGGACATGTAGTAGGAATCTGTGGACTCTGGATAAAAGCATTCTGGGAGAGCATGAAGGTTGAGAATTGAAATCATTGAAGCCCAAAGTAGTGAAGGAGATATCGACTATTGAATCGAGTAAGCGATCGCAGAACCATTGGTCTAGTTAAATGGTGAAATTCCCGAAGCAGAGGCGGAGTCATTGATTAAGAAGTACAGGTGTCCACAGATCATCGACTATGGAAGATTGTCATATGGATGAAAGATGGGTTTGAGATTTGAAACTCTAAGAGCCCGGATCACGAAATAGATCACAACTATTGATTTAAGAAGGTTAGATATGATCTGTCAGTTCAAGAGAACCGTCAAGATTGTGAGATCGACAATCCTGTCACATTGCAGGGATTGAAGGTGTGTGAACTTTAAAAAGTTAAGGGCAGCCCACAATTGAAACCATGGTTTTGGAGAAACGGTACGTGGAAACTAGCGCTGGATTGTGGGGAGAAAAGAGGTTGATCCCAAACAACTCTTGGACGCGCCCGATATCACTCTCTTATGCAAGGATGTAGCCCAAGGTCACATGCAACAAGGGGCTAACAAGAAACGAGCTCGCACCCGCAATCACGTGGTCATGTGAGACCATCGCCCAAGGTCACATCATTGGAAAATAGGAGAAGGAGCTAGCGCTGCTAGGCTCCACATCAAAGGTTACACATTGAAAAGTAAAAAATGCCTATGCGTGTATAATCCAATGGCGCTAATCAAACAGAATCTGATCGAAGGGTTGTTGTTTCATCTCGTGATTTCTTGATCAATTATGATTTAGTTACACTAACTGAATCATTGTTCCTAAGTGGTTGAATCATTGTTCTCGAGCATTAGAATCTTGACTCCTGATAATTTTTTAGATTCCCGACTTGAGCGTTGGAGATGCAGAGTGTAACAGATGATGAGAGCAGGAATAAAATAAAAATTCCATGACATAGAGAGGTTGTTGTTTCTTGGTAAAACAATTTGAACTGTATGTGATCAAGGAGACAACAGGAAAAAAGCATGAAATATGCAGAGATCAAGAGCATAAGATGGACAGAACAGAAATTATGAAAACATCAAACTATACAAGAACTTAACTGCAAGAATATGCAAGCAAGAACACACTGATGCAGGCAGATCAGAGCAGTGTAGCTGAACAATGATGAGACTGGTAAGCCATTGATAAATATTGTATCACTGTAATAAATTTCAGAAAGAAAAGATTTATATCTTAGGGTGGTAGGGTGGTGCTAGGGAGGACCGTTGTCCTTAGAGTTTCAAGTGGGTTCTTGAACACATGGAGTTGTAGCTTCCATATGGTTGCAACCAGAAAAACCAGGGTGGTAAGGTGGTTCAAGGGAGAACTATTGTTCTCTGTTGTACAAGTTGGTGCTTGTGTGACTAGAATTTGGTGCTTCTATCCAGTTGGTGTTGGAACACTCAGAGAGTTGGTGCTTCCTTCTAGTGGGTGCTAGAGAAACCATAGGGTTTGTGCTCTCAGCAAGTTGCAGCTTGTAAAACAGAGGTTGTAGCTTCACATTGAGTTGGTCCTCAAAGATAGGTGATGTACATAACATAAAAATAACTCCTATCATTCGAAGAAGAAGAGGTTTTCTCCCTTTATGGGTTTCCTCGGGAATATATGTTTCTGTATACTTCATGTGTGTGATTGATGTTGAATAGTCTATTGCTTACTTCCCTGAATTATTGTGATAATCATTGAGTGTTCTATAATGAGTTTAAAATGTCTATAATTTTTTAAGCACGGTAACAACTGATTCACCCACCCCCCTCTTTGTTGTCTAACAGATGATTGGGATTTGAAGGTATCAACAGTGTTATGGGTGTACAAGACTACATGCAAGAATCTTGTAGGACAAACACCATTCATAATGGTGTATGGGTAGGAAGCGGTGGTTCCATTTGATTATTTAGTACCTAGTCTATGAATTGCAGAAATCACCAACATGACAGAGGAAGGTGTTGCACAAGAAAGATTGGATCAAGTGATGGAGCTAGAAGAAGACAAAAATCTAGAAGGATTTCACCAAGAAGTACAAAAAGTGAAGGGCAAAGATTGGCATGATAGGAACATAAATAAGAAAATATTTAAGGAAGGAGATATATTTATCCTCTATGAAAGAAGGTATATACAACACCCTGGAAATTTTAAGATGCACTGGTTAGGGCCTTATGAGGAAGAAGCCATAAAAAATGGAGGTGTTGTGAAATTGAAATATCTTGCAAGGAATAATCTTAGAGGACTGATGAGAGGAAGTCAATTGAATTTGTATCAAGATAGTTGACCTAACAACCTAAGGTAAAAATAGAAAAATGAGGTATGATTGTACATATTGTGTATAGTAGATGTTAGAAGAAAAAGACAAAAATCCAAAAAAAAAAATGTAGTAAAAAGACAAAAAGATAGGAGAACAATAGAAGGTTTTGATGTGAGAATTCTTAGCATTAACAGTGTGCCGCAAAAAAACTAGTGTTGAAGACATTGTGCGCTAGAAATTAGTTCACATTTACAAAAGTGTAGTGCATAGGAAAAAGTTAAAAAGAGAAAACTTTCAGTGCATAACAATTGTTAGTATGTCGTCCCACTATAAAGTTAGAAAAAAGGGTGAAAATGAAATCACTTGTGTTTTTAGCTAAGGAGAAGAACGAAAATAAAACCCTAAGTGCAAGAGTGAGAATTCTTGATAACAGGTTGATATTTTTATCACAACAGTTCGGATTCAAGCAAGATGTCACCACTGCGAGTTGGAGCATCGAGTAGGACTGGTCAAAAAATGAGAAGCAATGCTTGGGAGATGAAAACAAGGACATAGATCATGTAAAAAATAGTTGATGTGGATGAAATCCATATTCTCGAGTATGAACCACATAGCACGCAGGTGGAGGAGGAAGAAAACCCATCGTAGGAGGTCAGGCATCTTGAGGAAGATGTGAAAATAACAAAGTTTGACACATTGAGAGGAAAAGGGACACATGAAAAAGAACAAGCCATGGGTTCAGTGCAATAGGGCCTAAATCTGGAAGAAGAACAAGAAACAAAGTAAGAGGGCATACCATAGGTCAGGGATTCATCCCCACAAGGGAAAAAAAAACCTCAGGATGAAATCAGTGTGCAGTGGATACCGCATGCACAAGAAAAATTGGCAATTGTGATGCCAAAGATCCTGGATGGAGTGAAAGTGGATGATGAAATGATAGGAGGTGTGAACGCTTTAAAGTACTCAGAACAAGATGTAGCAGATACCATCAAATTTTCATATTTGGCATAGCACAACTACATGGAATGTAAAGGAGAGGGCCCATTAGGTGTGTCATTGTTGGAGCTGCATAGTGGATCCTAAGGCTATATAAAACATGTATTATGAAATTATTACATATACCGCACTTTGGGCATGGTAAGTACATCAACGGATGTGTAAAATAGCTCCTATCAAGCATGCATGGAGGTGTCTTATGGATTGACATGCCAGTTCCTATCAATTCAGAATTGATAGCAACAATTACTGGGCTACCCATGGATGGGGAGAAGCTAGAACAATATATGGAGGATAACACTAAGGAAAATCCCATTTCTGATGAAATTAAGGTGAAAGATGGCATAGATAGAGGGAATAGGGGGATCAACATCAATGACATAAATGATTTGGTGGAAATATTCACCACAATGTTGTTAGGATGTAAGTTAATGTGAAAATGTAGGAAGGAAGAAGTACCAGCAGGGGTGGTAGTGGTTGTATCACAGTGCACAAAAGGGAGTTCAATGAGATGGGCCTCTTATTTTCTCAATTCCTTCCTGGATGAATGTAAGGATACACAAGACTAGGAATCTGAGTTCTACTACTCGTGGATACTCATACTCATTGCAATTATAGGTTGGTAAGAACTGGTGTATACAATGTTTCTTTAGAGATTAGGAAAGTGTGGTGCAGCCCGGTAAACTTCCCTAAAGAGAACAGTAGAACCGAAGAAGAAGAAGGTGAATAGTGATAGATTTTCATTGTACCTTTCAGAGATCCAGGACCACTTATCTAACACATGGAAGATTTAACTAGAGACATTCCAAGATTTTGGACAGATTTCGAATAGTTAATAATGAGCTATTGTGTGACAAAGAAAGATATCCAAATGTAGGTCCAGGAGTGGCCTAAGGACTGGAATGCTCCAATAAGTCCAAGGAGAGTGCCAACAGTACAGACACAAACATAGGACATAATAGTCCCTCCGCAGCAGAAATGTAGAAATGGTGTGAGAAAAAAGAAGGATACAACACAAGGCCAAGTGGGGGGAAGCAACCCACATCCAAATAAATGAAGAACACAGAATAAACCACATGGTGTTTCCACATAAGATCCACCATGAATAGGAAAGACATCGACAATTACAAGAGAAAATTTTTGCCCAAAAGAAGTGAGGACAGAAACACAAGATATACCTATGGAAGAAGAAGTTAGAAAGGAGGCAGGGGTGGATACACACATGACAAAGACATATGAGCCAAAAGATTCCCAAAATAAAATAACAAGGGAGCAATCAAGTGGCTCAAGGAAGAAAGTGAAGGCCTATATTACACCACCTCACACATCACTAACAATAGATGATGTGGAATTAGTAGCTACAACCATTGAAGATCGACCATCAGAGGCTCGGGAGAATGATGAGAAGTATATGGCTTCAATTATTGAGTAGGTGAAGGAGGTAAAACTACGCTGGAAAAGTTAAATATTAGGGTAGAGCAAAAACAAAAAGACAAACCAGGAAAGCCTATGGAAGGAAGGCTAGCAGGGGAAACAATGCAGATCACAGTGCAGGTGAGTGAAAAATTCATGATAAAAATTAATGTGATGTACATTGGAGAGGATGAGACACATAAGCCTATAAAAGAGATAAAGGCATTAGACTTGGAGTTGCCCAGGATCCTGACAAAGGTGTTGTACAAATTCCAGATTAGTGTCGCACAGGAGATCCAGTCCAGGGAAAGGTTAGATTCGACAAATTTACAAACAACATAGGAGGAACACATCACATTGAAGGAAGCAATTATCCAGGAAGGGCAGGAGAAGTTAACATAGAAGAAGAGAGAAGAGATGGAGAAACACATTGGCATAGTGTTTCAAACCATCCTGGACAATGCAGGATCAGAGGAAGTATCATCAGAAGAAAATATGAAGAAAATAGATCATGATTTGGAGCAGTATAAAAGCCAAATAAAGGAGCTAGAGGAGCGCACAATACCCACTATTCCTCTAGAAGTAAGAGCGCGGTGAGATCAAGATGTAAAACAATCTGTGGAGAATATAATGCAGGCTATACATAAGATGACAAAGTTTTTGGAGAAAAGTGGCCAACTGTGGATAAAATTACAAGAAGATGGAATCTTGTAGGAGATGCAAGGAAAAGATGATAGGGTCCACGTAGCAATGTTATAATTGAAACATAGATAGAATATGATGTCACTACCTGAAAAAATTTAGAAAGTTGTAGAAATGAAGATTCTACAATTAGAAGAAAAGGAAGTGCAGGAAGAGAAGATTGCAAGGTAGGCTCAAATGGAGCCTCTATAGGAAAAGGATGAGCAGTTGGTTAGGGATATCAATGTAGAAAAATAAAAATTCAAGAATATAGGCTTGGAGGGGAGAGAAATATTGAAACCCCCATTCACCATGAAAATGGTAGAATCCATGGAGTAAAAGAGCAACCAGGCTCAGGGTTATTGCTAGCAAGTAGCAGAGATGTATGAAGAACTGGCATAGGCACTGAAAGATGAAGGATTCAGTGAGTGACTCAGGACGAGTGACAAGGTCATTGTTGGGGGCCTATTGGCGCAGGCCAATTTTGGGAGAAAATCAAGGATGTTTTGAAGGAATCAAGGAAGAAATCAAAAAATATAAGGTAGCACCGAAAAATGTGGAGTGCGCCAGAAATAGAGGAAAAACAACACCGAAAACAGAGGAAAACCAATGTCGAGGAAAAGAAGTTACAAAGTGGAAAAAATACTACGAAGTAGTTGAAAAGTGGACAAACCTAATCCTCATAGTGTTAGGGATTTTGTAAGGGATTTGTCTTATTTTTTGTATAAGTAGAATGTATCAGGACTGTGAAAAATGTTGTTGTTGTTGATTGTTTAGAATTTTTCAGTTTTGTTAATACTATCACGGTCTATGGAGATTGATTGTAATGGAGGAATAATTGTACAGTGCATGACACTAGATTTTGCATGAATATTAATAAAGAGTTGACTCATCTTTGTGGACGTAGCCCCAGGAGGGGGTGAACCACACTATATATGGGTTATGTGTGAATGTTTGCAGTACTTGTGATTATATTTTCTTTAATGCATTTTATGATGAACATGTTGAAAGGATAAAGGGAATAATATTGCACACTAAGGATAAATTGATGAAATCTATAGAACAAGACTAAATGGATCAATGCCATAGTTAGTATTCATATCTCAATCTTAGGTTGTAGTAAATGAATATATGTTGTTGTCTATATATTGTTATAATGGTTAATGAAACTTTGTTGGAATAGTTGTGTCATTGGTCAAAACTAAGATCCAACTAGGTTTATCATAATAAATGGGGATTCGAGTGGTAGTAGTTGAGTATATCTAATGCCCCCGAGAGAGATTCACATCCCATCACATGGTTGTAGACACCTGAGTCCTATGACCACCCATTGAAGCCATCTTGGGTGAGATTGCACAGTGCACTCTCTACGTTGTGTTTCCTTCTAGTATCCAAAAGGTTCGATGGTCGAAGGGTTGTTAGTAATATTGTAGTTAGATCATGGTGTTATCATGAAAAATCATCCAAAACATTAAAAAAATGGTTGAAGAAAGACATCGGTTCCAACAACAATTAGTAAACCTACAACATTAAAACCCATCAAAAAGGCATAAAACTATATACTCTGTTCATAAATCAAAGTGTGAAAATTCACCAAAGGAAGCATGTGCACTATATGAAGAATGTGTGAGCCAACACAACCCTAATTGCGCACTATGCACAGGATGCACGATTGTCTATGAGAAAACCCGTGCAATTCTAATGAATGGCACATTTATGAATATTTTAGGCCTCTCAACCACTTCCAGTCCAAACCCCAACACGATTTGACACTCAGATCTAAGTGAAATCTATCTTGGAGTTTGGTCAAGGGGTAGGAAGTGCCATAAAAGGCCCCTTGTTCACATTATGAATTAGTTATATCTTTACATGAATGGACACTATAAATATGTGCCATGGGTGTGCTAGAAAAGTAATAATTTCAAGGTATTGTTATGTTGCAATAATTCTTCTTGGATAATCCTCATTTCTCTCTGATTCATTCAAGCACTATAGCAAGGGCCATTCCACTCACCACTTGAGAGGATTGGCATTGCATTTCTTCACCATTGTTACTTTCCATTGTATGAAGAGAAGAGATCTATATTAGGGAACTCAAGAGCCCTCCCAAGGAGGAAGAGGGGATTCGTAAGTGTCTGCCTTTTTCTATGGTGCTATCCTATCAATACATTGATCCATTGGTAGCTATATGATTGTCATTTTTGTTTTTCATGGTTCTAGCTCTTGCAAGTTTTTCTAACATTTGTTTCCTTTTGTTTTATTTTTGTCTTTCGTGTATGTTTGATTATCTAATAAAATCACAACCCTTTGTCTTGTTTAGCTGACTTAACTAGGAAAGTGAGTGTTGTGTTTTTTCTCACCCATCTGACAAAACTAACACAACTGATTGGCTACCGCACTAGCAATTGGAAATCAAATTCCTCCCTATTAAAATCTTGAGAGAACTTATTTCTAATTGTTTGGCTATGTAGGTACCAGAACTAGCCTATTCCATCCTTCCAAATTCAGAATTCAGAGCTAAGGCAAGAGAATTTCATCTTGAAATTTCTTTCCCAACGCGTGACAGGAAATGTGCAACTTTCAAAGAACATAGATTTGCATTCTACACACTCTGTGTGTTGTGTGCATAAGAGATTTCATAAACCCATGCATACTACACATTCAGTGCGCTTAGCGTGACTGATAGAACTACAAACCACACATAAGTTCATTTTTTTGCAAATTGTAAGGGTTTTTTGAGTGGTTTGAGGGCCCCTTGCCTTCAAATTTTAATTTCCTACACTTTGTAAAGAATCACACTTCACTTAGAGTCATTTCTTACAAGAAAGGTTAGCTAACATAATCACATAGGGGTAAAAGTAATCACAATTCTTCTCTTTTCTTTGTTTCCACATGGATGGCTCATTTGGCATTTAAACTTTGAGTTAAAGTTATTGCTTTTTCAAACACAATCAACTAATTTGGGACTAGAAATAAATTTTAAACCCCCAAGTATTCTCTTTCCCCGCACCCAAGTGTGATATCAGGAATCAGAAAAGGTGGTTGAAAGGAAATTGCATCTCCCTTAAAAAATCCTTAGGAGAGTACAACACCTCCCTGGGATACCTCTTAGCTTTGAAAATTATCTTAAAAACTTTGTAACGGCCCATACATTCCCCCATGTTTACAATCTTAGGATAGTTTCTAAAAATCTTTCTTAGTCTAGACAACACTCTAGGAAAGTTTAAAGGATAAAGTAAGGGCCCATACATGCCCACATGTCTACAATCCTAGGATAGCTTCAAAATCTTTTCTAGTATAGATAACATTCTAGGGAGGTTAAAGGATTAAGTAAGGACCCATATTTCCACATTGTTAGTTCTTTAGGGCTTTAAATATTCTTCAAGGTTGTACTAAAGAACTTAGTAAGCTAGGTAAAAAGATTTGTAAGGACCACAGGAAGTCCACATGCTACAATCTTACACTTAACTTATTAAAAATCATTTTCACACTTTTCACTTTCTTGCACACAAATCCACTCTTCACACACATAATTTCTATTAGAATAGTGGAGTTCGAAGTAAGATTTGTTTTTTAGTACCCACAGAGTGATTCAAAGGAACTCTGAAATATCTGACTACTTCTTTAGAAATTATCCACACCAATTAAATTCAAACAATATTGTTCCATGACCCAAATATCTCAGCCCACTCCATCTAAAATTTTTCTAAAAGCACACTAAAGTTTCCTCCACAGGAGGTGCCTCAAATTTTTTTTTAGTCCAGGTAGGATCTCGGGGGTAAGCTTCCAAATAACCTCGTGCTATCAGGTTCTTACATTTTGAAACAATACAAGTTGAGAATAGGGATCCTTGAAATCCTCCAAGTCAAGTGATCCTATACCATAAGGAAGGGAGATAGTCGTGAAGGATCGAAGGCCGAGGTCCAGTTGTTCTGTGCATCCCTCCTTGAGTCACCCAACTATTGTGAGGGTATCCAGCCTGTGACCCATTTTTTAGGCTGAAAATCTAAATGCCTCACTTTGACCAATGTACTTAGTGGCCAAACATAATATATTTACCCAGGTCATGGTTGTGGGCTGCAATCGCACCTTGGTCATATTTTGTGTGGATATTGGAAAATATTGCCAACTCTTTTGGGATATGCACACTCTACCCCTCATTATAACTGACTACTTCAAAATTCAATAGTTTCTCTTCCACTGTATTCAGACCCCACTGTCGAGTGCTATTGGAAGACCCAGTGTTAAATTGAGAGGAAGGATGATAGGTCTTTTAGGACACGAACATTTATTTTATTTTTTCCCCAAACAGACAAAATCAACCTATCCACATGCTTTTTTATTTTACAGTTGATGTATGATGTTCATTTGATTACATGCAATTGTGAGTTATACTATTTTTTGAAGGTCAAAAATATTAAAATCACTTGTTCATTTATTTCTCTCTTGTCACCATTTGCACACATTCACTTTTCTAGTTGGAACCATAGGGGAACCATAGAATCCTTGTCGTTCTAGATGCTTGCAAAATATCCTTCCTATTTGGTGCAGAACACCTTCTCTCCCAAGGGTTGCGCAACTCTTTGAAACCTTATTGGCCTCATTCTATGTTAAACAATGGTCCCCTTGGCTCCCTACGTAGGCTTCACGACACCTGCTACCTTCCCTTTCACACCTTGAAAAAATATCCGAGTATCAAGCGTTAGCGCCTTTTATCTCATCCCCTCCTCTGATGTGACCTTGGGCGATGACCAAAAAATTGTGGGTGTGGCCACAAGCGGGTTGAAGTCAAACTACTTTTGGTCCCACAATTCTCCTCCAACCTCCACATGTCTTCTTGGCGAAACCATGGTATGGATTGCATCTCTCCCTCCACTTTTTAAAGTACACCCAAATCCTCTCCCCGCAATGAGAGGTGGTCGTCAGTCTCATGATCTTGACAGTGCTTCCAGACGGGCAACTGATATATATTCCTTGGAATCAACGGTCTGAATCTCCCTCTCCCCGATCGACGACTGTGGTCCATTCGAAATTCTAGACTTCAGAATTATCGAATCTCAAACCTTGGTTTCCTTTGTAGAGAAATATTATGGAGTGGAAGATCTACTAATACCTGTCCCCTTTAATGAATGGTTGTGATCTTTGCGGGTTTCCAAACTTTGGGGTTTTGAAATCTCAACCCTTATTTCTTTCGTACTCCAATTTCCTGGAGCTGACGATCTATGAAAAGCTGTCCTATTCAATCAATGGTCCTGCCTTCACTTTAGGTGTTTGACCTTTCAACTTAGATCAATGGTCCTCATACCCTCTTCTTGATCAATGGTCTAGATCTCCTCTGGGTTTCAGACTTCGGATATTTCAAATCTAAAACTTCACCCTTGCTCCAATGCTTTTATCTGAAGGCTATAATCCTCTGACGCATTTCCACCTCATATCAACGTCTGAGGTTTACTTCAGGTCTTTACCTGGAGATCACAGATATATGACACATCCCTTTTGAAATCTGATGGCTCAGATTCACTTCGAGGGATCCGACATCTCGACTTTACTTTGAGTGATCTGATGGTTTAGATCTACTTCACTAATCAGACAGTTGATATTCACTTCAGACATTCATAGCTTCAGACTTCATAAATATCAACTCTCAAGCATGCCCCCTCTTGAGCTCACGATATCTGATGGCTCATATTCGCTTGGACGATCCAACACTTGAGTTTCCCTTCGGGTGATCTAACGGTTCATCACTGTTTCGACCGATCAACGATCAAGATTCTACTTCAGGTTTTTGGCTCTTTGGGCTTTTGAAATCTCAAGTCTCAAACCCTGATGAGTTCTCCCTTCCTGTGTGTGTGAAGCATTAAAGCTCATGCACCTTTTTTTGATCAGATGGATTTTGATCTCTTTCATTGTGATCCAATGGCCACTGCCGCTCCTCCTCCTGAGCTTCTGATCTTTTCTAACTTAGAAGTTTTCTATGTCTCCAAAGGATTCAACCTTTATGCCTCCTGCAGGTTTGACTCTTAGAACTTGACTACACTTATGAAAAGTGTTATCCCTCCTGAGCTTGGCCTTGTGAAGACTTTGACTTCCCGTGCACTCCTTGAATTTCAGGGATTTCAATAACTCAGATCCGAAGGATTTCTCGAAGAGAAATTCCTCTCGCCCTCCTGGTGTTCTCCTTTCTCTCCGTGCACACCTTGAAACCGGTTATCATGCAAGGTTTGAATTCTTGAGGATGACTGTGCACCCCTTGCAGCAGACACTTTTCACTCCTTCCAAAGGGAAAGTTTCGTGCTATTTCTTCTGAGCCTCGGAACTGAAACAGATCCCATCAACGCACTCCTTGTGTTCTGTGTGCACACCTTGCACCAATTTCAACAAAATAGAAACAATTGAAACTTATCCAAATATTCACAGTTTCATACATTCATTTACATAAACAACAACAACGGGAAATTTGCAATAAATAACAACATCGAAACACATTGGATCAATTTTCCTCTGTTTTATTCCTTCAAAATAAAAATGGTTACAACTACAATCAAACAACAACTACAAACTCAAAAATCTCCTACTAACTTACAACTAGCCTCAATTGGGAATACAAGACCTCTATTTATCTCAGAGGGTTCTTAGGTTTCCCCCCAACTACTTGTCTAATAGAAAACCTAACTTAATGACTATCCTAGTCTAGTTTCATTCCAGAGAAGGAGTGGAAACTCCCACTTTGCTCGCAATCGTTCAAGCGTGCTTTGGAATATTTCCTGGCGCTGAGTTTATGCATGCTTCAAAATATCTCTTGGCACTAAGTTTAGGCATGCTTCAAAATATTTACCGTAACTTCCAGCGTTGAGATTCTGAAAATATTCCCAAGCGCTAAGTGGTCCTGCTCCGCCTGCTTGCTAAAGATGCTCTTGCATCACTATTCTAAGAGGAGTCCCTAGTCTTTCCAACTCACCAGCTCAACCATCTCAGACCCTAGAGGGGGATACTGTCTTGGGATCATATTTACTTGGTTCCAATTTTCTTAGGTCAAATACCCAAGGCAATCCATCTATTGGTTCTCCTTCAAAAGGAGGTGGGGGTCAAAATTCTTCTGAAGCAATAAGTACAAACCCACTAAATCTCTCTCAAGGGGTAGGTCCACTACCTAAACACACAATGGATGGAACTAATCCTCCACCAAATCTCCCTTTGACATACTTGGCATCCCTCAACATTCCAAACTTAACCAAACTCGAGAATGACCCCATTTTACATGATGCCACTTAACCCAGTATGCCTACCAAATTGCCTTCATACATTCCAAAGTTTGAAGGAAAACTAGGGGAAGACCCCACCAACCATGTTATGACCGTCCACTTATGGTGTTCTTCAAACATCATCATGGATGATTCCATCCACTTGAGTTTATTTCAGATAACCCTCATCATTTCATTAACCAAATGGTATGTGGACAAACAATTAGGGTCCCATGTCACCTTTCAATCATTGGCCAAGGCCTTTTTTTCATTTTTCCAATTACCAATTCGTCACAACATTGGTTTAGAGCTTCTCTCCGACTTAAAAAAAACCACTTCTATCAATATTTCTGACCACATCCATGAATGGGGTCAGCGACGTATTTTATGTAAATCATAAACCACCAAAGAACAACATCTTGATTGGTTTCTTAAATCACTCATCCCTATGATTTCCAAGGATGTAAAATCTACTTTTCCTTAGTCAGAAGAGGAAGCCATCAACAAGGCCCAACAATTCGACCTCATCTATGCCCAATTAGGTTACTTGTGCATAGTATTCCCTAGTGCACCTATACCCCTACCATTTGGTTAGGAAAAACCTGGGGTTTCTCACACTATGGATGGGTTGATTAGTTCTATGACACACCTCAATGATTACGACCACCTATCACCCACTTATAGTCCAAATCAGTATCCTCAACCATATGAAGGAATGTCTTACTACCCTCCTCCCACTCACCAACATTCATATCCTTTTGTTCCCCCTCCATCGTTGGGGGGACCCCCACCAATACCTATGATGCATATGGTTTCTCATTCAAGTACGAGTCCACCCCCAACCCCCGTATATAACCCTAATAGTAGTGGAATTACTTCAAATTCCTATATGCCATATGGATCATCTCCACAAAACAATCAATATTTTTCATTTCCTAGTCCTCCCCAACCAGTTTCGCCTACACCAGGACAACCACATGTCGGTGTTAATTTTGTTCATCCCTACCCCATTCACTAGGTTCATGATTTTGAACAATTGAATACGAAGAATCCATCCCATCACTTGAATAATTTCAAGAAGAAAGGAAAAAATTGAAACAATAACAACCCGGGACCAGTAGGAAATAACCCCCAACAAAATTGTCTCATTCGGGGAAATCAAAATCAAGGCAACCAAAACCCACAAGGGGGCAACAATAAAAATCAACCACGACAAGGGAAGAACAATAATATCAGAACTAACTTCGCTTGTGCTCTATGTGGTGAGTATGGACATTATACTCACCATTCCCCCCAAATTTTCGATTACAAATGAATGAAAGAATCCATGAACACACAACTCCCTCCGGCACCACCTTCCCCTCAGTCAGCCCCACAACATTATTTGCAACCACCACCTCTGACCATTTTTGAAAAACCCCATCCCACAATAAGGTGCGATGAATACCCAACAAGAGATAAACTCTACCCCACTACAAATGGGGAAATATTAGAACATAGGTCCCAATCAACCCGGAAATCCAATTGATCGTAGTATCCTCCATACCAATGAAGAAGAAATTCTTCTGCAAAAAAGTGACCATCAATATAGAATGCCTCCCGAATCTACCCCAACCACCTTAGAAACAACTCCATCTACAACATAACAACTATTGATGATCCCACATCCTAACACTGAGCCAAATCTGTGTATCCCTTGCATACCTGTACGATGGAATGTACATAACCCTCATGCTAGGGATGCCCATAATTATATTTTGGTCGATGATTTAGCACAATCTCATGCATCCATGTCTTTGTTGGAGATCCTCTAAACCTATCCATCATAGCGCAAATCATTTCTTTCCTCCTTGGGGAAATTCGACCTAGATGATACTCGACTAATCACCTTTTATTTAGATAGTGGAGAACCACACCTCCCTGCTCTAGTAGCCTTTCAAATACCAGTTAAGATTTGGAACATCACAGTTCATCGATGCATCCACATACATCATTTCCAAAGTAGTATGGCTGAAACTTGACTCACCTGAATTAGTACCATCTCCCATCACCCTAAGATTTTTGATAGTCGACCATCATCCCCTGAAGGGATCTTCCAAAATGTCCCTATAGAACTAGGGGGAAGAATCATCCTGATTGACATTGAAGTTATCAACACCCCACTTGATTACAATATATTTTTTAAACGTAGCTACATGTATTCTATGAATGTGGTAGCCTCTTCTGTGTTTCATACGATGATGTTCCCCCATAATAGAAACATTGTCACCATCGACCAACTTACACATTACGAGACTAATCATTCTTCTAATATTGATAATATCCTCCCTCTCATTCATTCTATCTAAGATGTTTTTCTAGTCATTGACATTGGCCCTAGAATATTCAAAGACCCATCCTTGTTAGGAATTTATCATGGAGCACCACCTCTCCTAAAATCATCTCTGGAAGGGTCATTTCCATTAGAAGCAACCCTAATTGCATCACCTCCAGTTGCTAATCGAGATAGAGATCCATGACCCATTGATCCGATTCAACAACACCAACATCAGTAGCATCAATAGCTTCGGTAGCTAGAGAAGTAGCACGAGCAGCATACCTAGGAGAATTAGTTCATCGGGGATCCACTGCATGGAGAACAAACCACATATGGGGAACTATTTCAGCACAAGTGTGTGTAGTTTCCTCTAACGGAACAAATATTCGAGACAATACTCCTCTTACTGATTCCCCTCTCAAAGAACCACTACCTCAAGAATTCCCTAAAAACACCACTGCACCACTTGTCNAAAATACCAGTTTGGGAGACAGTCCCCCAATCCATTACCCAAATCCCCTTTTTCTACCCCCCACATGGAGTCCAATAATTCCAAGTAGGTGCTACCCTCACCCTTCCCAACATGGTTATCGCCATCCATTTATGGTATCTCCATCCACCCTCTATGGTTCCTACACCATCTCTCCCTCCTCAAGCATAGGGATTATCGATGCAGATTCTAGTACATGCTCCTACCACACCACCCCCACCCCCAACTAGAGGCAACATCACTACCACCAGGGTAGATGAAGGAAGAACAATCCCATAGCTCCACTCCCTCCTTGAGCTCAACCTCCTTGTGCACTATGTGAAAGATAAGGACACCCCACTAATAGATGTCCTACTCTTCCCAGGTTATGCAATCTTATCCATATCCCTAAAGAAACCCCATTACTTGTCACTCCACCAATTACCTCTGTTGCTACTATGAAGGCCTCAACCACATGCAAGAAAGGGTTATGAACCAATTTCTCTTGTTCCATATTCTCATGATATGGCCACTACACTCATCATTGCCCAACTCTACCTCAATTCTGCCAAACATTGGCCTTCATATGCCACACACATATGCATGAGCCCTCTCAAGAACTCCCTACTAATGCTCACACTACTGAAATTCATTATATTTATTTGTTAATCCCTGAGAAAATGTGATTTCCTTGTGCTCTATGTGACTCAGTTTCTCATTTCACATACCAGTGTCCTTTAATTGTTGAATACTGAGTTCATCAAACAATCCTTATTCAACCTCATATGATCACCCCACCACTCGTGATACATCATAATTACCTCATCCATCCCCCAGATACTGTCATCATCATATCCCTTGAACTCGAGTCACGCCCCATTCCCCCATGGTTCACATTTCGACTATATGAGGATATTCCTTCAAATCCTCCCAATTCTCTGACAAGTCTCCCATATGAGATATTACCCCCCACCACAGTTTATCACCCACAATTTATTGACATTTGCTTTAAGTTAAGTGACCCATCGCACCCCTTACATGATACTCTACATCCTCATCCCCTGTAGCCAATGACATTTCTCCGTTGATGGTGCCCCCTACCATCTCCCATGATGCTTTTTATTCTCTCATGTTCCACTGCAATGAAGATATATTGGAGGAACTCAGTAGCCATGATTTCCCATGGAATTCACTCCATCATCGAGCAATTTTTCTCTCATAAGAGGTCTTTCACCCTCCTGCCAAAACCTCCACGTGTGCAATCGAAACCAATGATTTTATTCCTATGGGGAATATTGACTAGTTCAAAAACCCTATTCCTGCCCCCGAGGCTTTTGAAGAAGGCAACATGGCCAACATCTCCCCTAGAGTTAAAATTGTCATTTCCATTAAAACAAGCATCGTAGAAGAGATCATTGTTGGTACCATAGGCTCCCCTAAAGAAATCATTGCTTACAAATCTCCCTTTCAGGAATACCGAGATATTTTTTCCTGTTCATATACAAATATGCCTAGCCTCGATCCTTTTATAGTCGAACAGCGAATCGACACATGGCCGGATATTGCCCCTGTTTATCAAAAGAAATGCCCCCTCCACCCATCCAAAGTTGTGGCTATCAAAGTTGAAATTGATAAATTATGCATTGTCGGGTTCATTTACCCCATTGCGTACACTTCTTGGGTCTCCAACCCTGTCCCTGTCAACAAAAAACATGGAACTATTCGTGTCTACATAGAATTTCACGACCTCAACCATGCTTGTCCCAAAAACAACTTCCCAGCCCCTTTCATCAGCCAAGCAATTGATGATTGTGCTAGCCACGAGGCACTTTCATCTATGGATGGGTTCTTCGACTACAATCAAATTCAATTCAACCCAACAGATCAGTACAAAACAACTTTTACAAACCCATTGGGGAACCTTTGCTTATTGTGTCATGCCCTTTGGGCTCAAAATTGTCGCTGCTACATTCCAACGAGCCATGACCTACATTTTTCATGATCTTGCTCGCATCATTCTTGCTTATTTAGATGACCTCAATGCTCAATCCAAAAAGAGAACCTAACATTTAGATGACTTACACATCATTTTTCAACGATGTCTCCAATATAATATCCACTTGAACCCCCTCAAGTGTGTCTTCTATGTCACTGTCGGGTGCCTCCTCGGGCTCATTGTATCCCAACATGGAATCATTGTGGACCCCCTCAAGGTCCAAGATATCTTAGAAATTCCACCACCTAGGAACTTACACCAACTGCAAAGCCTACAAGGAAAAGACAACTTTTTACATCGCTTTGTCCCAGACTATGCCACTTGTGCACATGGTTTTCTTCGCTTACTGCACCATGATATCCCATTTCTATGGGATGAACATGCTCAAACAAATTTTGGTGATTTAAAATCCACCCTATCCAATGTCCCTTTGATTAGTCCCCAAGACCATGATCATGAATACATCCTCTACTTATCAGCCTCTATTTTTTCAGTCCCAGGAGTCCTCGCCCAATTAAGGGATGATGGGCATGAACATGTGATTTACTGCATTAGTAAAAAACTTTCAGGACCACCCTTAAAATATAATCATGATGAAAATATCATGCTAGCGGTTCTCCTCCAAATCCAAAAGATGTGGCATTGCATTCTTCTTTGAACTACCAAGGTCATGGAAGATTCCAACCCCATGCAGTACTTTCTCAGTCGACAGCAGATCAATGACAAATTTTCCCGATGGATCGCTATCCTTCATGAATACAATCTAGATTTCTCCACTCCCAAAAGGAAGAAAGATATTTTCCTAGAGGAACTCATTATGGATTTTCCCTCAGACACCAAAGCTTCCCCCATTAATGAATATTTCCCCGATGAACACCTCTTCTTCATCTCCTCAGATGACCCCTGGTATGGAAACTTTCTCGTCTACCTTCATACACAAAAGTTTGGGTCTAACCTCTCTAGAGATGACCGTCAATGCATTCTTCATCATGCTCCCCGACACCTCCTCATCAGAGACATTCTTTATCAATGTGGGATTGATACCATCCTTCTACAATGTCTTACCATCGACAAAGCTGACATAGTCTTGAATGATTTCCACACTGACGCTTGTGGTGGTCACCTCTCAGGTATTTCTACTGCCCAAAAAATCAATCGAGCAGGATACTTTTGTCCCACTTTGTTTCATTACTGCATCCATGCTATCAAGTGATGCGATAAATGCCAACTTTATGAAAACAAAGCATGAGCTCCACCATCTCTTCTACACCTAGTCATCATGGCCGACCCCTTTTGTAAATGGGGCATAGATCTCATGACTTGCAATCCTCCATATAGTAATGGACACAAGTACATTTTGGTGGCATTGGATTATTTTACCAAATGGGTTGAAGCCATGCCCACATTTAACAACATCACTGACACAACAACGTTTTTTTTCTTCACCCATGTCATTACCCGGTTTGGAGTCCCACAAAAGGTAGTTTTCGATCATGGTAAACACTTTGAGAATGAGATATTTTCATAACTCTCATCAAAGTTAGGATTCACCCATGAGTTTTCCTCCCCATACTACTCTCAGTCCAATGGGAAGGTTGAGGTTGTCAATACATGCTACAACGCACCGTTAACAAACACAAGACCAACTGGAACCATATGTTGTTTTCAACTTTATGGACCTATTGCATGGTAGTCAAAACTGCCACCAATTTTACACCATTCCACCTTGTCCATGGGATTGAATCCACACTCCCCATCGAGTGTGAAATCCCAACATTAAGCACTGCCATAGAGCTCCTACTTGACATTGGTTTAATGGAGTAGTGCCTAATAACCTTAGAGTCCTTTGATTAAGATCGTCGATCTTCATTACAGCACAACGAGGCAGCTTAAAACCAATCCAAAGACACCTTTGACCACCATGTCAACCTTCACTCATTCAACAAAGGTGATCTCTTGTTAGCCTATGATATCACCCACAACACTCTCGTCCATGGGAAATTCGACTCATTATGGCACGACCCCTTCATCATCCAACATTGCCTCACTAAAGGTGCCTACATATTGGCCTCTCAAGAAGGCTCTCCCCACAAATAACATATCAATGAGTTGTACTTGAAGAATTTTTATGATTAAGCGTATCCCGCTTACCTTAGGTTTATCTTTGTACACATTTGTAGATTTTTTAGTCTCATTTTCATCCACCACTCCTCATGTGTGATCTATCACTCGTGTTGTTGACAGATGTATCATCCATCAACTTACCACATTGGTTATGTTGACGATGCCAACCGCTGGACCTAGAATCTCGTTTCGACTGCTTGGGCCCTCTATACCCCCTCACATGTACTACTCCATTCCAGTGGCCTATGCTTAGGCTCGGCCACCAAAAACCAAGCTGAATATGACATCGGCATTAGTCTCCTCGTTGAGGCCAATCACCACCACATTCGTCACCTTAGTGTTCTATTAGATTCCCATCACATCGTCCTACAACTCAACAACATGTATCATGTTCATGATCCTTGCCTCTTCCACAAATACATGAAAGTTAGACTCTTATATCACAACTTTGATTCTATCACATTTACACATATTTCAAGAAACCTCAATCAAGTAGCAAATCACATGACTAACCTAGTATTAGATTGGAATTTATCACATTAAAAACATCATATACATAGCATGATATATCTGTCAAATATAGAAATAGACATCACAAATGATAAACACAAAACACAAAGACAAGAATGATCGTCAATATATCCACTATATATATCAAAAACACCATCATTGTTTTACAAATATATATATATATATATATATCTGCACGTAGGCTCATAAGTCTCATCATCCCTATGAGTACAAAACTGGGTATCAAATACCCTATACAAAATCGGGCCCACAAAACCAATACATATAAGCTCAACACTCATGGTTTCCCTAGAGTCCCCCCCCAAGGTCCCTTGTTAGCCAGAGGTATCCCACCAACTGGGGGCACTCCAACTCTAGGAGGTAACCGACTGATCATAACTTCCCCTACCACCACTACCCTATGGATCAACGTGCTCCACTATATTGGTACTCATACACACTGATTCAAGAACTTGTCTTCCTAGATGTGGGCCCATATGCCCTCTAGAGCACCTTGTAGGACCCACTCGAACCATCAACGCAAAAAATCTACAACTGTTGTCACATCCCCCTATGGCTCTATCGATGGTCCTGCAATGTCATCATATCGTCGACGCCTCTACCCAGCCCTTGCCTCCACTAGCTCCTGTCAAGTCGACTCTCAGACGACATCAGCCTCCCGACCCCAGGGTCCAACATTTGCAAAAAAAAACCAGAAATAGTTTCAACATCCATACACATTTTTTATCAACACTATCTACCAAAATTAAAGAGACAGATATCACACATACCTCTCTGGTCCCAGTCCTCCCCAAGAGGTAGCACCATGTCTGGATATTTTCTGTAATCGATACCAGCATATGGAAACTGTAAGATCACATGTAGAATTTTCCACCACACTCGAGCAGTTGTGGTTGTAAAGTAATGCCCCCCCTCCTCCTCACCATGATAGGCCAAAACATGTGATCACCGCATCATCTGAGGCTCTCATCATGATGTGGTGCCAATATTTTCCAAGGGCAGAACAAGGGCACCCTCTCCAAGAACCAAGCAACCAAGACTAACCCAAAATAAAAGTCACCGGAATTGGCACACCGACACTGTTTCAGCTAGGAAACGATCCAAGTCTGCATCAACACACCCCATGCAAACAGGTTACCATCCAAGACCTCCTCCACCACCCTTAGCTACCCACCTGTGATCCCCCGAGTGCCTAAGGATCCATAAATATTCACCACCATGGTCGATATGCACATTGTCAACAAGTCATCCAGGGCCTCAATCCACACCACTAAACTGACATAGGGTTTGGCCCAAAACAATGTATCACTACGATATTCTCTACCCTATCCTCCCTTGGTAGATGAGGATCAATCGCCAAAGCCCTCCCTGGAATGGGAGTCCGGATAGAAAATATAAGTCCTCTACTACAGAGAACGTCAGCTACTCCCCCCGCACCACAAAGAACTGTAGGTCAGTGCTCCACATCATAATCAGAATCTAAACTAGAAACTCCTATGACTATATCAACGGACAATCGAATAAATTTAGTAAACTGCAGGCCACCAATTATCTGTGCACTCCTGGCTGCTCCCTCACAGGATCTCTCAATCGATCCTAGTCTCACTCTTGCAAGTGGACCGACATCATCCCCAACTCTGTTGATCACCTACATTCACCCAAAAACACATGATCAACCACCTCATACATCAAAACATGATAAAAATAAAAAAATTCATACATCCATAAGCATGCACATGGTATGCGGCATTATCCAATACTGTTGCACATATGTGCGTGATTGTTCATCACACAGTTGCACACTCATATGCAACTGTTGCACCCATAGTCGTGCATGAGTGCACAAATTTCCATGATATAGGTGTGCATCCTATGCGCACCTATATTTCCACCCCACGCACAAATATGCGTAGTTGTAACCCCCACAGTTGCACATTATATGCAGGTTTCCCCATAACAGTCGTGCATTCATGAATGTGTGACTATTTGGGATAAACGTACAAATAATGTGTGGTAAATCAAATTATACCCGTGCACCCATGCACGGGTATTCTCCCATTTCCTACGCACTATTGGGCACCTACCCTTAAAAAACACCCTGTTCATCCCTTCGTTCAACCCATAACTACCCTCCCTCAAATTCACAAAATGCGGGATGATAAGACCACTAACCTGTCTCTTGTAATTGCTGGATCAGTAGCCCCACACTCCCATAATCTCCAAATCACCTCAAAACTCTCTCGCCAGATCAACAATAGTGTCGATGAAAATGAGGTGGCATTGTGGGCCCACCATCCATATATAGGCCCTTTTTCCCAACTTCCACATTCGGTTACAAGATCCCAGAGCCTCCATTTTCTGAACCGTTCTCGGCCACGAGATCCTGATTCAACCATATACACATTCATATTTCTCGGGTTATCATCTGCAATTCTCCCCAGAGACGTATTTTTTTCACGTCACGTTCAGGTATGCATGCTCACTTTTAGTTTTATCAAATAATTGTTATATGTTCTTTATGTCATGGGTAAAATCATCAATATGGGTAGCACTTTCATGACAAACAGGTCTCAAAAATTCCTAGCGGCAATTTTTCAGCCAAACATTTGCACGTCAAATTGAACAGAGCCCTAACGACGCCCTTGAAATTCGTGTATAATGTTTTTCGGATGAATTATTTTCTTGTGGTAAACATATTTCGGCCGAAACATTTATTTTTAACGAATTCCGTTAAAACTAGGTTTCAATCGAAATATTATTGAATATATTGTTCACGTTGGGTATTTGGATTTTAATATGCAGGTACCTTTTAAGCAAGCTTATAGCCCCTCCAGGTATATGTTCGACACTGACATGTAATTACTCCCTCTATAAAAAATATCTGAGTCACATCCTCTGACATTTCCTTTAGGATCCTTACATCTGGCTCTGCACTACTTTTACCTCTGCCACATTTTGGCACTCACAATCGATAGAACTCTCCCCCACTTGACACTAGTGTTGATTTCACCCCCTAGAATCAGGAGTCCCGATAGGTTTTTTCACTTCTGAGAATGAACCCCATACTTCTTCTTATCATATTTCTAACCTTCCCAATGGACTCTGGGGTCATATCATCTTACACTTGGTTTTGTTGACTGCACCCCTTTAGTTCCATTATCCCTCCATCTCATCCACCATCAGTTTTCCCATCTACAGATTGTCCTCCATCCTTTTACCTAATACAGAAACCCACCCATGGGGCCCCCACCCTCCACAACTCTAGCAAATGCCACTTGGGAACCAACTACCATTCTCCAACAATTTCCAATGGACTAGCACTTCCATGATGGTTTGTTGACGCAAAATACGCTCACACTGGTCCAAAACTTCTTGTGTTTGTAGCCAAATGGAGCCTTCTTCGTCCAACTTGGGAAGGTCGGTTTGAGTTGGGCACTTAGTTCCAATCACCTTATTTAAGCAGGAAACATGAAAAAAAGGATGGATCTTAGAATGATTGGGGAAAGCTAACTGATATTCCACCTGGACCACATGCTTGAGAACAGTATAAGGACCATAAAATTTGGGCACCACTTTCTGACAATGGTTAGCCTTGAGGGAATTTTTCTTGTAGGGTTGCAATTGAAGAAACACCTGATCCTTTTCTTCAAATTGACGTTCAGACCGACTTTGATATGTTTGTTGCTTCATGTGATTCTGGGCGCTAACCAAATTATCTTTGAGGGTACGGAGAATATCCTCTCGAACTTTAAGTGTTTGGTCAACCACCTAGACCTTCAAGACACCTGGAAAATATGAGAGAACTGAAGGTGGATTTTGCCCATATACTGCTTCAAAAGGAGTCATGTAGGTAGTTGTATGGTACGAAGTGTTGTACCACCATTCAACTAGTGGTAACCATTGAGCCCACTAATTTTTCCTTTCTAATGAAAAACACCTCAAACATGTTTCCAAACACTTGTTGAAAAATTTAGTTTGACCATTAGTCTAGGGATGATTAATTGTGTTGAGATGCAATTGGGTGCCTTGTAGCTTAAACATTTCTTGCCAAAATTTTCTAGTGAAAGTTGGGCCATGATAAAAAAAAAATAGAATGTGGCATGCCATGAAGCTTGAAGACCTAATCCATGAAAAGTTGAGCCACAATGGATGTTGTAAGTGGGTGTTGAAGAGCATAGAAATGAACATACTTGGAAAGATGATCAACTACCACCATGATGATTGATTTATTTCCTAATTTAGGTAATCCTACAATAGAATCCATAGAGATATCCCACCAAATAGCAGGTGGAATCATAAGTGGTTGCAGTGTGGCATGAGATTTGGATTTTTCTCCCTTGTTGCGTTGACACACATCACATTCAGCCACAAAATTATGAACATCATGTTTCTTACCAGCCCAGAAAAAAGAACGTTTGACCTGGTCATAGGTTTTGTTAAACCCAGAGTGCCCAACTGTGGGTGTAGCATGAAGCTCAGAAAGTACTGTGGATTTAAGTTTTGACTGTTTACTTAAATAAAAGCTCCCTTTGTATCGAAGCTCATCATTAAGCCAAAAGTACCCTGTGGAAACTGGAGAATTAGACTGCAATTGTTGTATCAGATGCAAACTTTTGGGATCGTGTAGCCATTCCTGGCGAGCAACTTGGAGCCAATCTCATACAATGAAGGAGAGAGAAAACAGGGACCCTTCATCTTCATATTTTCTGAAAAGTGCATCAGAAACCACATTGTCTTTTCCTTTCTTTTAAATGATCTCATAATCATATCCAAAGAGCTTAGTCACCCATTTTTGTTTCTTTGGGGAGGAAAGATGTTGTTCCATAAAATACTTGAGTCTTTGATGATCTGTCTTAATTTGGAATTGTTTCCCCAATAGATAAAGGCACCAAAGATCCATGGCATGCATAATAGCCAGCATTTCCTTTTCAAAGATTGATTTTCCCAAATTTCTCTCTGAAAATTGTTTGATGGTAAAGTCCAAAGGCCGACCCTCTTGCATAAGGATGATGCCAAATCCTTTTCCAAAAGCATCACATTCCAGGACAAAGGTCTTTGTGAAATTAGGAAGGGCTAGGAATGGAGTGGTGCACATGCTCATCTTCAAGGCTTGAAAATCCTGAGTAGCTACTGAGTCCAAGTGAAAGAATTATTTTTAACGAGTGCAGTGAAAGGTGCCACAATCTTTCCATAATTCTTAACAAACTTGCGATAATAACCTGTTAAACCCAGAAATCCACACAATCTTTTGAGAGTCTTTGGGTGAGGCCAATCTTGCATAGCTTCAATCTTTTTAGGATCCAACCTAATGTCGGCCTTTCCAACTAGATGACCCAAGTACTCAACTTCTGAGGTGTCGAAAACACATTTAGATTGTTTGAGGAAAATTTGGTGCTAATAGAGTAGATGAAGAACTCGATCCACATGAACAATATGGGTTGTCTAGGTTTTACTATAGATGAGGATATCATGAAATAAAACTAAGAAAAAATGACAGAGAAAAGGATGGAAGACATGATTCATGAGGCTTTGGAAAGTGGACGAAGAATTACACAAGCCAAAGGGCATGAAAAAACACTCATAGTGGCCCTCATGAGTTCTAAATGCAGTCTTAGGAATGTCTTCCTCTTTCATACAGATCTAGTGGTAGTCGGAATGAATATCAAGTTTAGTAAAGAATTGGGCACCACTCAATTCATCCAAGAGGTCATCAATGACAAGAATGGGAAATTTGTCTTTAATTGTGAGTTTGTTGAGGGTGCGGAAGTTAGGACACATGCACCAAGAACCTTTTTTTTAAGGAACATGACCACAAGAGAATATTAGGGGCTTGTACTAGAGTGGATAACACCTGCGTTGAGAAGTTATTGAACAATTTTATCAATTTCATTTTTTTGGAAAAAGGGGTGACGATAGGGACGGTTATTGGGAGGAAGGATTTCTGGGACAAGGGGAATAAAATGATCATGAACATCACGGGAAGGAGGGAGTCCCTGGGGAGTGGAAAAATAAACTTGATGTTTAGAGATAATGGATTGGAGGTCATGTTCGCCACAAAGGGTGTCTCAGTTTCTTGTATGGCATTGATCCATCAAGATTTTTCGAATGACTTATGGTTGAGTTTTTATTTGCATGCATTAATTAACCATTGAGAAACTTAGCGAAAGAACGAGAAAATAAAAGAATTATACAGCTATATACATATATGTAGATCTTAAATGCAATGAAAGACAACAAACCATAATACACAGGTTGATAACGGAGTTCGGCACAACTTTGCCTACGTCTCCGGGCATTTTCTCTGTGGGGGAGGCTTCTTTATTTCTGTTCGAAAGCTTGATATTACATCATTACAATGTCGAATGGATACAAGACTGATCTGGTCATGTTCGCCCAGATCTCTGGAACCATGCACAAAAAACGGCACGTGAAACGGACGTCCGGAGCTCTCAAAAATGATTCGACAACATCTCGTCCTCAACGACTTCCCTACCTCAAACTGGCTTTGACTTGGCTTCTCCTCAGCATCTCTACTCTGAATGCTCTCAAAATCTGTCCCTTTGGCCTCAAAATGGCCTTGGTTAAATATTTGGGAAGTTAGTTATCCATCTCCAACTTCCTCCACGAATTTAGGCTCTAAAAATGCCCAATAACTCCCAGAAATGAGTTAATTACATTAAAAATGGCTTAAACATTAATTAAAACCAAAAAAGTGGTTAAAAACCCACTTTTTAGTTATAATATGGTTAAATTTTGGGCTTGGCCCCTTAGCCTTGGGCGCGCGCCCTCTTTGCATGGTCACATGGCTTCATATGGCCAAGCGCTTAACCCAAAGGGCTAAGCGCTAGCCCATAACTCCTTTATGCGCCATAATACTATGTAATAACTTTTATAATGTGGGTTTTAATAACATGAAATAATTTGGGCACATTGGTTATAGGAATATTGTGAAGGCTTTTCTTAGTGGTTGGTCATGGGTTCAAAACCCAGGGACCCCAAAACTTTTGAAACCTGCCACTTTGATTGATGACTGGGTGCCACGTGGCACTTTCCCATTCGACGGACAAATGCCACTTGTCAACCATTGACTGGTCCAATTGCCTGCCACATGTCTTCCCTGTCAGCAAACCTATCCAATCACCATCAGCCAGAGAGTGCCACTTCATCTCCTACACAGTCAGCATGATGACATCAGCGTTGACTTTTTGACCAGTTGACCTTTGACTTTTTACCTGTTTGGGCTTCCGATCAGAACGCGATAACTTTCGCATACGGAGTCCGTTTGACAAAGTAAATATACCACCGGAATCAGGAAGACGAGAAGAACGCAATGGATTTGGTGTCATTATATTTTGAGAACTTTCATTTTTGAGCATTTTTCAAGCCCTGTCAGGCTTATGGATCCGATTTCGGATCACACCTCCCCACAATAAGACCTTTTGGTCCCCAAAAGGTTACTGACCAGTCAACAAGCTCAGGATAGGCCACCCGGCTTGCTCTCTGTCTCTGAACTCTGTCCTGTGCACCTGTCTCATCAAGAT
>ML787411.1:553691-569705 GCA_009831015.1 Picea engelmannii
TGTATTCTTGCACTGTTTTTCCTTTTCTTAGTTTTAAAGATTTCCATTCAATTATTGTTTTTTCTTTATAACCCAAAGGATAGAATTGTTTCCTAAGTGCAAAAATGAAATCCTTCCATGATGGAAATACATTACCCACATTTTGTGTTCCTTTTTGCAGCTTGCTCTGCCACCAGATAAGAGTTGTACCTGCAAGTCTCAAAGATGCCAACTGGATTTGTGTCACCTCCTCCTTGATATGTTGCACACTGCAGTATACCTCTATCTATCTGATCCAGTTATCAAGTTTTTCTGCATTCACTTCACCATCATATATGGGCAACTCAAATTTTACATCAAGTTTTAACAATGGCATTTCATGTTTATTCTTATGAACATTTTTCTTTCCACTAGATTTAGAACTTGAACTTGAAGAAGAAGGAGAAGAAGGATGTGTTGATGGAGGTGAAGGAGGAATCTGAGGATGGTCCTCTTCCCCTTCACTTTTTCCCTTTGAAGAATCACCCAAAAATGGTCTCTTCCGTTCCAAGTAATCTTCGTACAAAACTTTCACGATCTCCGACATAGCAAGGAATGTTTTCCGGAACTCTTTCTCATCTTGAGAAATTCCTTCTTCCGATGCCATCTTCTCGCTGTGAGAAGCTCTTCTTCTCAATCCAATTAATGGATTCTCTGCAACAAGATAGCCTTCACCACGCTGTAGCTTTTCCCTGGTTAACATGCAAAACTCAAATCCAAATGTCAACTAGCTCTGATACCACTTGATCCGTCAAGATTTTTTGAATGACTTATGGTTGAGTTTTTATTTGCATGCATTAATTAACCATTGAGAAACTTAGCGAAAGAACGATAAAAGAAAAGAATTATACAACCATATACATATATGCAGATCTCAAATGCAATGAAAGACAGTAAACCATAATACACAGGTTGATAACGGAGTTCGACACAACTTTGCCTACGTCTCCGAGTCTTTTCTCTGTGGGGGAGGCTTCTTTATTTATGTTCGAAAGATTGATAGTACATCATTACAATGCCAAATGGCTACAAGACTGATCTGGTCATGTTCACCCAGATCTCTAGAACCATGCATAAAAAACGGCACATGAAACGGACGTCTGGAGCTCTCAGAAATGGTCCGACAACATATCCTCCTCAACGGCTTCCCTGCCTCAAACTGGCTTTGACTTGGCTTCTCCTCAGCATCTCTGCTCTGAATTCTCTCAAAAGCTGTCCCTTTGGCCTCAAAATGGCCTTGGTTAAATAGTTGGGAAGTTATTTATCCATCTCCAACTTCCTCCACGAATTTAGGCTCTAAAAATGCCCAATAACTCCCAGAAATGAGTTAATTACATTAAAAATGGCTTAAACATTAATTAAAACCAAAAAAGTGGTTAAAAACCCACTTTTTAGTTATAATATGGTTAAATTTCGGGCTTGGCCCCTTAGCCTTGGGTGCGCGCCCTCTTTGCATGGTCGCATGGCTTCATATAGCCAAGCGCTTAACCCAAAGGGCTAAGCGCTGGCCCGTAACTCCTTTATGCGCCATAATACTATGTAATAACTTTTATAATGTGGGTTTTAATAACATGAAATAATTTGGGCGCATTGGTTATAGGACTATTGTGAAGGATTTGCTTAGTGGTTGGTCATGGATTCAAAACCCACGGACCCCAAAACTTTTGAACCTGCCACTTTGATTGATGACTGGGTGCCACGTGGCACTTTCCCATTCGACGGACAAATGCCACTTGTCAACCATTAACTGGTCCAATTTCCTGCCACATGTCTGCCCTGTCAACAAACCTGTCCAATCACCATCAGCCAGAGAGTTCCATGTCATCTCCTGCACAATCAGCATGATGACATCAGTGTTGACTTTTTGACCAGTTGACCTTTGACTTTTTACCTATTTGGGCTTCCGATCAGAACGCGATAACTTTCGCATACGGAGTCCGTTTGACAAAGTAAATATACCGCTAGAATCGGGAAGACGAGATAGACGCAATGGAGTTGGTTTCGTTGGATTCTGAGCACTTTAATTTTTGAGCATTTTTCTAGCCTTGTTAGGCTTCTGGATCCGATTTTGGATTAGGCATAGAGTTGGGAAATAATGGAAGAATGACATTTTTTTAGCATCTTTTCCATGTGATGGGAAATGATGATCTCCAGGGAACTGATGATGATTCCTTGGAACTTATATTGTTGTCCCTCCTGGTCGAATTGCATGTTTAACTCCTTTAAATCCATGAGAATGGGACCCAAAGTCCTTAGCCATTCTCCACCCAACACAATGTCACAACCTCCCATGTCGATATTAAACATATGATATTTCAGGTGGTATTCACCAATTTGGAGACACACATTTTCACAACACCCTCCACATTTCATGGACCCACCATTGGCAATCATGATTTGAAAATTTTTGACTGCACAGATATAGAAATTAGTTTCTTGGGAAACGAAGCGATGAATAAAATTATGGGTGCTTCCACTATCAATAAGAATGATGACCTTCCTATTATTTATGTAACCAATTAGCTTGAGGGGTTGGGGAGCAAAGAAGCTAGTGAGATCATTTAGGGAAATGAACGATTCTACTTCAGGAGGGTCTGAGGGAGGGGTTATGTTAGTGGGTTCAAGGGACATAGACACAAGGGGATCCTCAACATACTCTTCCAAAACATCCTCCAAGATGGCCATAAAAATATTTTGTTCCTTACACTTGTGTCCCGAAAAATATTTGTCATCACAATTATAACAAAGGCCTTTGAGTTAACATTCAACCATTTATGCCCTGGTCAATTTCTAGATCTTTAGTGGAGTAGAAGGAGGAGTGGGAGTTATTGATTTAATGTGAGGAATAAAGGAGGGTTTTTAGTTTTGAGAACAGACAACCTGTTGTGCTCTCTTATCTCTTTTAGTAGCGTCCACTCAACTCTGAGGCCGAGCCATGAATACATGGGCACGAATCTCATCCTTGAAGCCACTAATAAAACATTCTCGGAAAAAAGAATCAGACATGCCCTCTGTACGAAAAGCCAATCACAAAAGAAACTATAAAGTCTTCCATTGTGCTAGATTGTTTCAACTTTGTCAAATGATCTAAATGGTTGATGTCAGTGTCAAAGCGTTCATAAATATCTACCACAAAGTTTGTCCAAGACACATACCCTTGGTGGGCATTTTTTCTCCATTTCCACCATTGCCAACATTTTTTATCTAGATGGAGAACACCATACCTGAGTTTGGCCAACTCATCTATAATTCCATACTAAGAGAAATAATGTTCCATTTGAGTTACCCAACCAGTGGGATCCGAGCAACAAATTTGGTCACATCCACACACGAAAGGAATAGGTCACGCTAAAAGTGATGTGGCTGAAAATTCTGGGAATGATAGGAAGTTGCACCTTTGGTATGCAAAGCTGGGTTAGATAAGTGAAGATCTGTAAGGATATGCAGCTTGGCGCAAATCATCATAGTGACAGATTCAAGCTGGGTAGTAATTTCTTATTTGAGTTTTTTTTTAGCTCCTCGATTGAGGTGACAATGGAGGAATGCATTTTTTATTTATGGTGGAAATATTGGCACTGAGTTGTCTCACTTCTTGTTGGGATTCTGTGAAATTAGAGTGCAATTTATTGAAGTGAGCTTCCAAGTCTTGGCTACGGGTATGGGCCATGATGACAAGGGAACACGAAAATGGGCGGGTGGGACCACACAAAAAATGGTTATGGGTGAAGTGTACCACAACGATCATGACGATGAGTTGAATCCAATAGGGTAAATCCTAAATAATGGTGTTGGAAGGGGGTCAGGTCCACGAGAAAAATAAATGATGAAAAATGATAGGTATGACTGCAATAAGGGCGAAGAGAGAAATTCAATGGAATATGTCTCAAATAATGGTGTGAACAGGATCCAAACCCTTTTTTTTTTACTCTTGCAGATTTATACTTCGATCTGAAGAATACTGCAGTGATGAAGTGCCCAAATGCTTAACAGGAAGAAGTGTGTAGTAATTTCGCAACTCGAATGCATGAAACATAGTTGCGCAGCAACAAATCTTGTCTATTCTGGTTTTTTTTCCGACCCAAAGGTTAGGGTATTCAAGTTTTCTATAGATAATGGTTTTCCCTGTGTTATATCTCTTTGATATACATCCAGGGTCCAATAGTAGTACTCGACCCAATATCTTAAGGCACCAACTAAGGAGGCTAGATTGTTCCCTTAATCATGCCAACCGACTACCCAAGTACTAGAGAGTATCTTCTCAAGTGATGTTCTTGTACTATAGCAGTTAGGCGGTCAATCGATTTATCTATGGAGGGCTTCACGAGATCTAGGATGATCCATATACAGGTCTTTTTTGATGCGCTACCACTTGAAGGGGTACCAATAGGGGTTACAAGGGTGGCCAACATATGTTCGCTTGAGTACCACTTGTATTTCCTACATGTGTGAATCCCCGACCACGGGTTTATGCACGTAACGATATATTTATGTAGCTTAAAGACGTTAGAATACGTCTCTACCTTGGAAAAAAAAATAACCCACAATTTTCTTCCAAGGTAGGTGCTCTAATATAATTCAAATATTTCAAATATAAAATAGTATGTAGAACATAAATAATTAGCTATAAATGGAAGATGAACAAAAATATAATGAGAACAACACCACAATAATACCAAAATGATGCCAAAATAACACCAAAAAGAGAACTTTAATTACTGAGAGCAATGTTCACTTGCCTCTTTGAGGGGGCAACCTCTAGCAGTGCAGAGCTCTATTAAAATAATATCAAAGATAAAAGTTCTCATACCCTCGACTCTTATTTATACTAAATATGTCTATCGAAAAAACCATCTAGAGGAAGATCCTTCTATAAGCGAAAGCTTCTTTTAGGTCTTCTTACATTGGAATTTTTCTTCCTTATTGCTAGGGATTATTAATATTGACCTTTACTACATGGAAATATATTATTCTACCTATGTGAGGGGTTAAGTCCCTAACACTTACAAGGGAACCCTCCTATAGGTAGCTCACGAGGAATTTTATACCTATCTTCAAATAATAACATTTATTTCAAAGCTGGAATCGATCATGAAACCGATAACTACTATGAGTTGATGGCTCTCAAATTGGTTTTGAGGTTGTCCCAAGAGTTTGGTGAATCAAAAATTCAATTTTTTTGTGATTCAATTTTGATTATTCAATGGGTGCACAAGGAAACAACCATGATAAATTTCACCTTATAGTCTTTGTGTGATGAAGTACAACTTCTATTTACAACTTTCTCATATATCCCTTTCTCTCATATATACAAGAATAAGAACATGATAGTGGATCAAGTATTAAAGATGGATGAGAAATGGATCAATGCACTTTGATTATATCAATATTCCAAGATGGAAATTCAATTGAATATACTCATGAACATTGGATCTAAATATTTTATACTACTTCAAAATATTGTATAAGATAGAGGACATTTTCAGTATTATAGAATTTGAATGATGTGATTTTCATGGGTTTTTTTTTTTTTAATGATAAGGTACATAAGTAATTTCCTTTCTATAGTTTTTAGTTATGTTTAAAGAGGCAAGTATAAGGAACTATTATGTTAGTGGCTTAAACACATTGTTTCATTCCTTTGGCATTTCACTGTGTGATTTTCTTTAGAAAAAATAAAGAATGAGATTTATTTTTTTAATGAATTAATAATTAAAAATCTCTTGAAAGTTTCATTCCTTGGGCATTTCACTATGTGATTTTCTTTAGAAAAAATAAAGAATGAGATTTATTTTTCTAATGAATTAATAATTAAAAATCTCTTGAAAGTGTAAAAAGTATGTTGTCATAAAGTGAAAAGGTAAAAAATTTGTTGGGGTTAATGTTAAATTTCTTTGTTTGCTAACTCTTTGTAAAATAAAAATGTTTTAAGACCAACAAAGTGAACCAAACTTTTTGGAAATACTAAAGATGAAAAATAAAAATTTATGTAGATATATATTGTAAAATGATTAAATATAAATAACCTTATGAAAAGGTTATTTGATTATTCCTTATTTATAAGAAAATTCATTACAATGGAAGATAATATTTACTTCAAACAAAGACAGCCATTTTCAATATAGAACATGAGCAAAGGTTTATGAGTTTAAAATATGGAAAAGCCAATAGTTAAATAGTTGAGCTTAAAATATGGAAATGCCAATAGTTAAAGAGTTAAATGTAGTGAATGTAAACTAAGAACAATGTCCCCATATTAAAGTACATATCGTTGCATTGTTAGAAGTTGTTATATGAAACCTAGGAATAACATATAACATGTTTTTTATTTCATGATTATAATCTAGAATGACAAAAACATTTCTTCCCTATTTACTATTAATGCCTATTTAGTTAAATAATTTTTGATATTATTTTAATATAGTATTAAATAATTTATAACGTTATCACTTTTTTATAAAAATATGGTCACTCAAAGTAGAAGTAAAAATGTTTATTGGTAGGAAATTTTTAGTTCAATAATTTTTTATATTATTTTAATATAGTATTAAATAATTTATAACGTTATCACTTTTTTGGATAAAAATATGGTCACTCAAAGTAGATGTAAAAAAGTTTGTTGGTAGGAAATTTTTTAAGATGGATAAAAATATGGTGAATAAATTTTTTGTAATATTTAAATTTACTTTTTAATATAAATTAAAAATTAAAAATTAAAAATAAAATATTTATATCAACTTTAATAATTAATTAATATAGAGATATAAAAGATCCATAATGAATTATTTTTTTATAATTAATTTATTTATTGAACAATACTAAAAAAATTATGTATATATGGAGAATCCACACTCTGTTAATTTTCTCTATATCAAATAGTTGACGGCAACATTAATTGGGCAATACTAAAAATTATGTACATTTTTATACCGTTTCTAATTTATTTTAAAAATTATGTACTTTTTAAGATCGCTCCTAATTAAAAATAAATTAGAGAGTTCACTTTCCATGTATCTTTTTTCAAGGTAAAGATCATTGGTGTAGTGGTAAAGATCATCATTCAAATGAAATTTTTCAAGGTAAATATCGTTGGTGTAGTGATAAAGATCATCATTCAAAGGGAAAGGAAAAATTTTGGAGGGATTTTGTTAAATTTAGATAGAAGTTTATACATTAAATATTTTATTTTCAAATTAATATAAATTATTTTATTTTTAAGTCAATATAAAATAAGAAAATTGGTAAAGTTATAATTTTATTTTTTTTAAATATGTTCAAGTTAAATTTTAACAAATGTAATATATATATTTTTCGTTAACTTTTTACTAGAAATTAAATTTATTTGCATTTAAAAAATATATAATTTTTAATTTAAATATATATTAAAAAGTTATAATTAAAAAAAAAATTTACTTCATATTCATGACAAATATTAATTAAATCAAAAATATTTATAATAATATAATATTATCTTATCATTTAGTATTTTACCATATTTTTAAAATTTGGATGTGGACACAAATCTCTTATTATTTGGTTAAGACATTTAATGTATGTATGGTAGCCTTACTTGAGGTTATTAGGATTAGTCATTATTCACTTTACTTTATGGATTTTTTTTATAAATAATTTGAAATTGAATTTTTTTTTTTAATGTATGTATTTGAAATACATTCAATTTTTTTGTGAATTTATTTTTTATTAAAAAAAGAAGTTTTTTATATATTTATTAATTTCAAACTAGATTCTTGTCCAATGGATAAAATTATTATTATTTGCTTAAGATATTTAATGTATGTAATGTAGCCTTACTTAAGATTATTAGGATTAGTTATTATTTAATTTTTTTTATGAATTTTTTTTATAAATAATTTGAGATTGAATATTTTTTTTTAATATATGTATTTGAAATAAATAAAAAAAATTGTGAATTTATTTTTTATTAGAAAAAGAAAAAATTTATATATATTTTTAATTTCAAACTGAATAAATAAAATTCTTGTCAAATATATATAACTATAACTTTAGAAAAAATTCTTAATCAATAATATTTATGACATTTCCCTACAAGTTTTTAAAATCTATCTCTCAATATCCTAACCTCAACCTCAATGATAAAAATTAGAAAACTAATATATACATCTCAATTTTTTATTAGAAACAAAAAAATATGATCCCTATGCAAGGTTTTGTATCCTTTGTTTTAGAGAAGTGGGATACTTCATTGAATTAATCCTCTTCATTTATTTGTTAATTCATATGTACATAAATATGTGATGGTAAATTTGTAAACCACTTTAAAAAAAATTCAAATAAAAAATAGTCGTTCATATAAATATCTATTTTTAAATATAATTATTTCACTAATTCTATCTAACTTAGTGTGATAGAATTTTTTTTATGCATGTATTATTTAACCAATATTTTGACATATTATTAATGTTTATTGTTCAAACCACATGTTTACCTTTTCTTTCAATAATCTTTTGTTTGGGACATGACCTAAATCACTAACCTCCATTCATCTCCCCACTCCCGACATGCTTTGTTCCATAACATGCTTTGTTCCATAACAATGTCTAATTCTTCACATCCAATGAAGAAAAATTAGCCTTCATAAATAAAAATATTGAATGCCACAATATTAGAAGTACACTTCTACCCTCCTATTCTCTTACATTAAGAGAATGAGATTCCACTCAAAACTAATGAAATGGTAAAGAGTTAAGATTGAAATTAGAGTGAAGCTATAAATATTATTAGTTTCATGAAAATTGATAATGATATCCAAACTTACCTAGAACTCACAAACAAGACCTCGATCTTTAATTTCAATGGTAGAGGAAGAGAATGTGATGGTAATCAAAGGATCCACAATCAGATCACACATTGACTAGACCCACATTTTCTCAATGAAAATGATGAGTGGTGGCCACGTATGCATGTAAAATAGATTAGGGATATTATAAAGTAGGCATGGGCATGACAGGTTGGAAAACAAATGTATTGGCTATGTTCTTGCCAAATTTTCTAATTCATCAATAATGATATAACAAAAACAATGGAAGCCTTTACCAATGGGGAGTTCTTACTAGCGTTTCCCAAAAAACTATCGTTCATGAAATGTCCAATAGATGGGAAAAACTATAATATGAGGTTAAATCTTGAATCTTGCTTGGCATGTTTCCTTTCTTGATAGTTGATAAACTCGAGGTGCTGCTAACGTAAGGGTATCTCAAGAAAGACATGAACGCACTTTTAGATAGAGAATGAGGAACATGCTTAATCTATGGTTCATTTCTTGGAAAAATGTTGGCTTCTTTCGATGAGGAATGACCCTTACCTATTGAATTTCCTACTTGTGACCAACATGTGTTTCCATAAAAAAAACATTTGAATGTACTTGATAGCTGAGCCTTCTTTCAACATAGATAGATTTGGTACTGAAGAAACTTCTCCTACCTACTTATAAATAGATAGAAAGATTGATGAGAATTGAAATTGACTACATAAAATCAACTAAGACCCTAATAGTTACATAGTTGTAATGAAAAAAATGAATTGGGATAATGTATATCAACCACATCCATGTTTAATGAATAGAAAACAATATCAAACCAATAAAACTAAATATAGATCACATATATTGGGATGAGAGTAAATTCAGATTCAAACTGATTGAGAATACCATTTACCACAGTTTCCCATTTTCCCATTGTTTCTCCTAACCCCTGTGATATGACGACTTTGATTTCCCCTCCTCTATTCTATATAGGCTATCACGCAAGTTGATTTCTACTTTTCTTTCCCTTTAGAAAGCTCTCTCTTTAACCATTCCCACTAGATTTATAAGTAGTCGTAAAGGTTTTAGGATTAAGTTCACATGTCACATCAAATCACAAAGACAAAAAAAGATAAGGAAAATGCCCATTGTCAAGATATAGGATAGAAGGACAAGCTTGAATTCACATTTTTCTAACACATGTGAACAACTCTAAAATTTTTAACCATCATATCACAACATATGCTTCCATAAGGAAAATGCCTTACGAACTTAATTATTCATCTAAGTAATTAATCAATTTTTAATCATGTATTTTTTCTAATGAATCAATAATTATTCAATTATTTTATCATGTATTTTTCTAATGAATCAATAATTATTCATTTTTTTATAATATTATATGGTGAAGTATAAATAATCTAATTAAGAGAAGATGCTCTATAATTTCGTATTCGTTGTGAGGTTGTTCCACATAAATTTCAACATTCTATGATTCTTATGTCAATGGAGATAGCTACAAGGGAGTGGTGTCTCCTCCTAACATAGTGATTGATTGGTTGTGAAGTGAGTATTTTCTTTTATGATCACTTCTATAACTATAAAATATCATTGCCTCATGTGTTATCTTGCATCGGTGCATTGGTTGCGAGAGACATAATTTGGATGAGAATGTGTGCTTGCTAGGCCATCCCTTCTTCTTTTGTGAAACATATTGTGTGAATGCATGTGAGAAATAATACTAAGGTACACCTATGTTGTGGGATATTGAAATAACTTCTATGAGTGGTGTTGTATAAGATCATTTTCAAAACAACATACAATTAAACCTATGTTGTGGCCTCTTGAGATAACCTATGTTGTGGCCTTCCTCCTTTACTTATTATTCCATAAATTACAATATTGTACATAAATTGGACCATGAAAAAAAAAAATAAGAAAGGCATTTTGTTATGATTGCACATAATTGTATTGGGAAGGCCTATACACCTATTTGTTGTTGGACATTCTACCAAATGCCTATTAGGGTTCAAATTTAAAAACTAAAATGCCCATTAAATATGAAGGTTTTTACGACTCCAATTCTCATTTTCATAGTTTTAACTAAGAATGTTGATGTAATTTCTAAATTGAACTACCCATCAAATCTGATTTTTTTTACAACTCCAATGTTTGCTTTCACAGTTTTAACCAAGAATGTTGATGTTAGAAATTATTTTAACTGTATTAACCAAAAAATTGGACATGACCTAAATTGTTGACCTCCATCCATCTCCCCACACCCAACATGCATTGTGCCATAGCAGTGTCTCATTATTAACATCCATTGATGAGAAATTAGCCTTCATAAATAAAACAATAAAATGCCACAACATTATAAGTACACTTCTCCCCTCCTATTTCGTTGCATAAAGAGACTGATATTCCATTTGAAACTAATGAAACTGCAAAGAGTTAATCTTGAAATTAGAGTGAAGTTATAATCATTATTAGTTTCATGAAAATTGATAATCTGATCCAAACTTACCTACAACTCACAAACAAGACCTAGATATTTAATTTCAATGGCAGAGAAAGATAATGTGATGGTAATCAAAGGATCCACAATTGGAGGAATAAGATCACATATTGGCTAGACCCACATTTTCTCAATGAAAAATATGAGTGGTGGCCACATATGCATGTAAAATAGATTAGGGATATTATAAAGTAGGCATGGTTGTGATGGTTTGGAAACCAAATGTATCGGCTTTGTTCTTGCCAAGTTTTTTGACTCATCAATAACAATATAACAAAAACAATGGAAGCCTTTACCAATTGGCGGTTCTTACTAGAGTTTCCCCAAAAAATGTCATTCGCAAAATGTCCTGTAGTGTCCCCAAGGCCGAGCCCCGTTACAGATCATGTTATATGCAAAGAATTGTAAATATGTTCTATAGGCTGGTGAGCCAAGTTTTGTATAAGTTGTAGGCTTATGAGTTTTGTTAGGCCAGGGAGCCTAAGTGTTGAAGGCCAGGAGCCTGTGGATGTACTGTATGTATGCAGGTCAATTAATAACATATAAATACCGCTAGTGCAGACCGACCACGATGAATGAGTGATGGGGGACTGAGCGTCCATAGAATGGGCAAGGGATCAGGGGCTGGAAGGTGGGAAAGGGGCTGAGTAAGGAGCCTAGGGGCTAAGCCTAGGGGACTTAGGCCTGTAATAATATTTTATTATTGTTCCTAAAAATCCATGTGCACATTATTTTATCCTAAGTCCTTTTGAAGGACCCGTGATTCCCCAAGTGGTGGGAGGAAGGCGTACGGATGGAATGCATGCAGTTCCCAGGGTGACAAGTGTCAACCCTGGTGCATGCAAATATAAGCCTTGAACTAAACCGTGGGTGGGAAAATCTCCTCCATTATGAACCGAATCTCGGTGTGTGGAACCAGTACGACCTCTGCCAAATATCCTGATTCATCTCTGAAACCGTTAGCAGTGTTTGCCTGAGGAAAACCGTGTATACCCTGTCCAAAGCTATGAGTCTGTGTCTGTTCTAGGCAACCCAGAAACGCATTCCTGAACCAGAATTCCCTGTGATGGACTCGAGTGGAAGCATCCTGTGATTGTATGGGAAAACTGAGCTAGCCTGTGCGTGAAGCCTGCTCCGAAATCATCACCGGGAGATCATCATGTGATTGCCGAGCCAGTTGTTGGAAGCATTTGTTTGTGTTTCCTGTGGATTGTTGTGACCGTGTAGTACTGGACTGCGTGAGGCTTGTTGGCCTGTGAGTGACTCCTCCAGGTGAGGGAGTGCGCAGAGGGAGAAGAGGATTCCTGGAAGGAACCCTGTAGCTTCCATAGAGCCTGGAGAATTTCGGTCCGGCTTGTTCCTGTAACCCAAGGTAAGGGAGACTGGCAGCAAAAGGACTGTCTAGGTGATAGAGAAGGTGCACTCTCCTGGGGTGGAACAGGCATGTGGGGAATGAGGGTCTGTGGGCAGTGAGCATGGGAGATGCCTGGGAGAGCTTCTTCCTGGTGAATGTGTATGTGCTATCTTCCCTGTAACCTCAGCCTAGCCTAGGATTCCTTGCCTTGGGGTGGAGCTCGGTCCCAGCTCGGGGGTGACCTACTATTGAGCTCATTAACAATGTGGTCTAAGGCTGGGAGGTTCGTGGAAGGCCTGCACTTGGTTGGTGATTTCTCCAACTGATAAAAGATAAGTATTCTGAATTATGTTTTAACACGTTTGGCATGACTGTGTTGTTCATGTATCATGTTTTCCGCTGTGTAAAAGAGTTACTGTTGAATGCTATGGAATGTTTAATTATAGCAGTAACCATATATGTTTCACTCTGTATTTTAAATGTGTTTAATTCTGTTAAATGCATGTGCTCATAAGGTCAGTACAAATTATGTAATCATTTATGTATAGAATGGTAAACTGAGAGGTTGGGAAACCTGGGTAGTAAAAGGGTACACTACAAATTGGTATCAGAGCCAAGGTTTCGACACTGAGCCTAGATGGGCCAATGGAGCGGTCTTTGGACCGAAAATGTGAGGAGAAATTGGGCCTGGAATGGCCAATTTTGGACGTTGGTTTGTTCCAGTGTGTCAAGTAGTTGCTTGACCACGTTTATAAGCTCAGGAGGTTTAGCGGTGCTATGAAATTACAACTGGTGTGGTCTACGACCACAGGAAGACAGGTTTCTACACTGATGGTGTGAGAACCATCGGATCTATTCGGGAGGGAATGCAAAACCTTGTAACCGTTAGATCTAGAGAACGTGCACAAGATTCAAAACTTTCAAATGTTTCACAAGAGTTTAACTCAGGAGGATCGTGAGTCGTAAGATCCCTGTGGATTTACCCGTCAACCGTCCGAGTTGACAGAAGTTGCGCAAGACTTAAGTCCTCATGGGTAGAGGAGAAGTCCCGAGGAAGCGTCGGGATATTAGAACTCAAGATAATCGAGGCCCTGTGATTCTCGAAAACCCAAGGAGGGATCATAGTCATGAATCTCAGGTGGACACATGTCAAGAGATTCTGCAGAGTCAGAATTCAGAGAATCGGAGTTCTCGAGCACGTAGAAATCTTGTCACACGAAATCGTGATCCGCGAATTTGCGACAAGATCCAGACCGTTTATATTAGTGGACACGTGGCAGAGATCTGAACCATCGGGGAAAGTCCTGACAAGGAGTAAATCCATCGATGATTGAGGTTCATAGGGAAATTCCTGATAGAAAAGTCATTCATCGGGAAATCGGAGATTCCGGAGGCAAAGGATTCGTGCATGGGAAAATCGCGATACGCTATTTCCCGATAGGGCTTAGGTGCGTGGGGCCACACTGACTGTCAGGAGGACAGGTGGCAGATTTATAGCAACAGGAGAAAGGATTGTTGACAAGTCAATGACTGGGACCCATCGGAGATCCCGTGAGCATACGAGCACGATATTGAAATTGTCGAAAACCCGACGGGGTAGGGTGGAGGTCATATAGTGTGGTTGTATTATGAGGCTCTAGCTCGGAGGGCTAGCACGGACGAAGCCCATCGGAAATCGGGAAATTGGGGATTCCGCTGTCAAGCATTTTGGTGCATTCATATTTGCGAAACCTCGAACCTAGATAAGGGATAAGGCCTGGGTCACGAGACAACGGTCACATCGGATAGGGATTATCTTGGAGGGCTAAGGCATATCGGAGATCGAAGAGGTAGGGATTGTGAAGGCATGCATCTATTGACAGCACAAGGGCCGAAACCCCGATAGGAGTAGACATGAGAGGGAAATGACCACGGTCTTGACGCATGGTCATATGAGTCAAGGGCTAGGCTCAGGAGGGCTAGCACGTTAAAATGGTCATCGGAGATCGAGAATCCGAGAGGATAGTAAACCGCGACATCAGGAGTTGCAAAACTCCGAAACTGGAAGTCCCAAAATAACTAAATTGAAGTTCGGACACTCAAAAAACACAGAGCCAGACAAAGCATAGAAAACTTGTGAAGTTGAAATATCTTTCGTTCTTGTTCGTATTAATTATGAATGTTGTGGATTGTTCATAAAGTCTAATGGTCTGACAAAAACCAAATTCAATTGCACAGTGCGTGTGCAGAGTTCAACAGAGGCCAAAACTCCAAGTTAATCAACGCCAAGTATGGAGTGGGGAAGAATGCAAATTATCCCTGAAATGGAAGATGAACAAGAAGGGAAGGATGTTAACCAGGGAGTTGAAGGATCGCACTCTAATGGGCATGGAAAAGAGATGGATAAGGAAGGACATATGATGAAAATCATTGAAGGGTTACAAAGAGAGGCCAAGGAACGTCGAGCTGATAGCCGAAAGCTCATGAAAGTCAGAGATCAGCAAGGGAAATTAAACTTAAGATTCATGCAGAGCCTGGAAAGAATAGAGAAGAAACTTGAGAAAGGAAGAGAGTCAAGTACGACGGAGAGTCGCAGAACTCATGGGAGAAGAAGCAGGTCGAGGAGTGGTAGCTGACATCACAGTCGCTCCCAAAAACGTTTTGGCAGTAAGACACACAACAGTTCAAGCCCACCACCTACCAGAAAACATCAGAAATCTGGAAGGGAGGAATTGAAAGGAGAAATGAATAAAATTAAACCTCCAACATTTGATGGGGAGCATAAGAAGGAGGAAGATGTTGAGACATGGTTGCTTGGCATGAAGAAATATTTCCAGCTGCAGAATTATTCTGCTCATGCAGAAGGAAGAATTGCAATGTACCAACTAAAAGGAAAGGCATCTATGTGGTGGGATCAGTTTGTGCAGGTGCAACACATCAAAGAGAAAGAGGTCACTTGGAAATAATTCAAGAGGTATTTCGAGAAGAAATACCTGACTAAAAGGTACTATGATAGAAAGATGAAGGAGTTCTTCGAACTCAAACTGGGCAACATGACCATTGATGAGTATGAATGAAGTTTTCTGGAACTACTGAAGTATGTTCCGTTCGTCAAAGATGAGGTTGTCAAAATTCATAGGTATCTGAGTGGACTGCCACCTTCCATTGGTGACAATATTCAATATGATGATCCTAAGACCATGGAAGAAACCATAAGGAGGGTGAAATGCCTATATGAACAGCAAAGGGAAAAGCCTACCTTTCAGAAGGCTTGGGATAACCAAAAGAGGTTTAAGAAAGAACAGAGGCAGAAGGGAAGCAAGCCTTCCTTTTTCAGAAACAGTCCTTGGGGACAGTCATCTTTTA
>ML787411.1:580755-594379 GCA_009831015.1 Picea engelmannii
ATTATGAAGAAACATTTGCACCAGTAGCAAGACAAGAGACTATTAGAGTGATGATTTCATTAACATCTCAGAAGAAATGGAGCATTCATCACATGGATGTGAAAAGTGTCTTTTTGAATGGGTACTTAGAAGAAGAAGTGTTTGTGGAACAACCACAAGGTTTTGAAGTGGAAGGAAAAGAACATCAAGTATACAAGTTGAAGAAGGCTTTGTATGGCCTCAAGAAAGCACCAAGAACATGGTATGCTAGGGTTGATGGATATTTTCAGGAGAGTGGATTCAATAGAAGTAAAAGTGAAACTACACTTTACTACAAACAAGAAGGTAATGATATTCTTATTGTAAGTCTATATGTCGATAACTTATTATATATGTGTCATAGTTCTAAGATGAAGGATGAATTCAAAATTACTATGATGAATGAATTTGAGATGAAAAATTTGGGTCTCATGCAATATTTTCTGGGTATGGAGGTTTATCAAAATGAGGATGGAATTTTCATTTGTCAAACAAAGTATGCAAAATATATTTTGAAGAAATTTGATATGGTAGATTGTAAACCAACCTCCACTCCATCTGTTCATGGAATTGTGTTGTGTAGAGATGATGGTGCTGAAATAGTTGATGAGGCAACATAGATAAGTATTGTTGGTAGTTTGATGTTTCTAACCCATACAAGACCTGATATTTCTTATTTAGTTTCTCTTGTTTCTAGATACATCACATCACCATTTGAAATACATATGAAGGAAGCCAAGAGGATTTTGAGGTATGTGAGAGGAACTCTAAATTTTGGTATTCATTACTACACTTCTAAAAGGTTTAATCTTGTTGGATTTAGTGATTTTGATTGGGGAGGTAGTTTGGATGACCAAAAGTCTACATCTGGTAATTGTTTCTCTTTTGGTTCGGGTTTGATTACTTGGATCTCAAAGAAGCAAAGTATAGTTTCACTTTCATCCACAGAAGCATAGTATGTTGCAGTCACCTCAACAGGTACACAAACATTATGGCTTAGAAAATTTCTAGAAGAAACTAGAGAGAAACAACATCATCCGACAGTGATATTTTGTGATAGCACTAGCCACATCAAATTGGCCAAGAAAAATATTTTTATTTAAAGTATCATTTCATTAGAGATTTGGGACAAAATAAGGATGTAGAACTAAGGTATATAAAGACTCAAGAACAATTTGCGACATTTTTCTAAAGTCCAATTTTTGAAACTTCAGATTGTGAGCCCTCTCAGCATCAAGGGAGAGTATGTTGGTAATTGATGCAGTCTTGTCAATCATCTAACATGATGCAATCTATTTGTAGATTTCTTTTCTGTCAGTTTGTGTTTAGATATAGATTGTCTCACTAAATAATGCATCAAAAATGCGTGAATAGTTTTCTAAAATAAATTGTTGTAAGCCTTCAATGAGGATTGTTCTATGAGGCTATGTATTGTTATAAAGATCAAGGTTGATCACAAAGTAACCTTTATGTACAACTCCCTGAATAATAATTTCTTCTTTCGTTATGCATGGACTGTAAACCTAATTCTATGATATTGTGATTTAATAGTTTTCTATATTGTTATGATATTCTAATTGAATGATTATCTAGTCTAGAGATAGGCTTGCATCTAAGGTACACCTACATTGGGATATTGAAATAAGTTCTATGAGTGGTGTTGTATAAGTGCATGTTGGAAACAATATGTGGCCTTTTGAAATAGCCTATATTGTGGCCTTCCTCTTTTACTTATTATTCCATAAATTACAATATTGTACATAAATTGGACCCAGAAAAAAACAAAAGAAGAAAGACATTTTGTTATGATTGGGTATAACTATATTGGAAAAAAACAAAAGAAGAAAGACATTTTGTTATGATTGGGTATAACTATATTGGGAAGGCGTATACACCTATTTTTTGTTGGACATTCTACCAAATGTCTATTAGGGTTGGAATTTCAAAATTGAACTCCACATTAAATTTGAAGATTTTTACAATTCTAATACTAGTTTTCACAGTTTTAACTAAGAATATTGCTGGAATTTCAAAACTAAACTGCCCATCAAATCTGAATGTAAAATATGAATGTAAAATAGATTAGGGATATTATAAAGTAGGCATGGTTGTGATGGTTTGGAAACCAAATGTATCAGCTTTTTTCTTGCCAAGTTTTTTGACTCATCAATAACAATATAATAAAAACAATGGAAGCCTTTACCAATTGGCGGTTCTTACTAGAGTTTCCCCAAAAAATGTCATTCGCAAAATGTCCAATAGATGGGGAAAAACTATAGTATGAGGTTAAATGTTGAATCCTACTTGGCATGTTTACTTTATTGACAAGTGATAAAATCGAGGTGGTACTAACGTAAGGGTATCAACATGGTATTAGATAGAGAATGAGGAACATGCTTAATCTTTGGTTCATTTCTTGGAAAAAAGTTGACTTCTTTTGATGAGGAATGACCCTTACCTATTGAATTTCCCATTTGTTAACAACATGTTTTTCCATAAAAAAGTTTTGCATGTTCTTGCTAGTTGAATGGGGATCCATCTTTCAACACAGCTATATTCGGTACCAAAACAACTTCCCCTACCTGCTTATAGATGAATAGAAACAACTTGTTTTCTTTGCTTCTGAGGATACTACTAGTGGGTTTAGAGATTGATGAGAATTACAATTGACTATATAGAATCAATTAGGACCTTAATAGTTACATAGTTGTAGTGAGAAAACATTATTTGGGATAATTTATCAACCACATCTATGTTGAATGAATAGAGAACAATATCAAAAAAATAAGACTAAAGATAGATCACATATATTATATATTGGGATGAGAGTAAGTTCAGATTCAAACTAATTGCGAATACCATTTACCCTACATATAGTTTCCCATTTTCCCATTTTTACTCTAACTCTTGTGTGATAGTGACGACTTTGATTTCCCCCTCCTCTATTATATATAGGCATGTAAGTTGATTTCTTCTTTTCTTTCCATTTTGAAATATATCTCTTTAAGCATTCCCACTAGATTGATAAGTAGTCGTAGAGGAGGTTTTAGGATTAGGTTTGTCACATCAAATCACAAAGACAAAAAATATAAGGCAAATGCCCATTGTCAAGATATAGGATAGAAGGACAAGCTTGAATTCAAAATTTTCTAACACATGTGAACAACTATAAACTTTATAACCATCATATCACAACATAGGACTCCATAAGGAAAATGTTTTAAGAACTTAATTATTCAATTTTTTATCATGTATTTTTCTAATTAATCAATAATTATTCAATTTTTTATCATGTATTTTTCTAATTAATCAATAATTATTGTGAAGAGGGTATTTGTTTTCATGATCCATTCTATAACTATAAAATCTCCTTACCTCAGGTGTTATCTTGCATTGGTGCATTGGTTGCCAGAGACATAATAATGAGATGAGAATGCTTGCTTGCTAGGCCAGCCCTTCTTCTTTTGTGCAACATGTTATTGTTAGTAATTGATGCAGTCTTGTCAATCATATGATATGATGCAATCTATTTGCAATTTTATTTTATGTCGGTTAGTGTTTATATATATATATATATATATATATATATATATATATATATATTGTCTCACTAAATAATCCATGCAAAATGCATGAGTAGTTTTCTAAAATAAATTGTTTTAAGCGTTCAATGTGTTCAATCAAAAGCAGCCAACTATTTGTTCTATGAGGCTATGTATTGTCATAAATATCAAGGTTGATCACAGTTGAAAGTAGCCTTTTTGTGCAACTACCTAAATAATAATTTCTTCTTTCTTGATGCATGGATTGTAAACCTCATTCTATGATATTGTGATTTAATCATTTTCTATATTGTTATGATATTCTAATTGAATGATTATCTATTCAAGAGATAGGCCTACATAGTACCTTCATTTGGTATCATATCTAGTTGTTGTTTTAGGGTAATCATGTCAAACTCTAATTCCTTTCCCATTCCATAATTTAATGGAAGTGATTATGATTATTGGTGCATCAAGATGGTGACCTTTTTGATAGGGAAATATCTATGGGAGATTGTAGAAATGGGTTATGCAGAGCGAGAATATTGGACCACTCTTACTACAAAATGATAGAGTAGCTAAGAAGGAATCTAGAAAGAAGAATGCTCAAGCTTTATTTCATATTCAAATTGCTCTTGATAAAAGTCTTGTTTCCAAGAATTTCAGGTGCAAAGGAAAGAAGATTCTACAAGAAGATTACCAAGGTAGTGATCAAGTCAAAGTTGTCAAGCTATAGACATTGAAAAGAGAATTTGAGAATTTGAAGATGCAAGAAGCTGAAAAATGTAAGTGATTATTGTGTGAGAGTAAAAGATGTAGTCAATAAAATGGCTACTCTTGGAGAAATTGTGGACAAAGAGGTTTTGATTAAAAAGGTGTCAAGGTCTCTAACACCAAGGTGGAACCATGTTGCCATAATCATTGAAGAAATAAAGGATTTGTCTACTCTTCAGTTTGATCACCTAGTTGGATCTCTTATGTCTCATGAAGAAAGATTGATAGATTCATTTGGAGAAAGTGGAGAGAAATATTTTTCTTCAAAATTGCAAATTACAAATAATAAATATGCCAACACTAGCAACAAAAGAAACCAAATCCAAGGTAGAGGTCAAAGTCAAATTTATCCAAGAGGAAGAGGTGGTTCAGGAGGAAGAGGCAGAGGCAGATTTGATAACATAAATATCAAGTGTTATTATTGTAAAAGGCATTGTCACTTTGAAAGGGATTGTAGACTAAAAGAAGGTAATAATAACAAAAGTGTTAATTATGGTCAAGAAAATGATGAAGCCTCTCCAAACATTTTTTTTTATCTTATGACAAAGTTGAAAATGACACTAAAGATATTTGGTATTTAGATTGAGGGTGTTCTAACCACATGTCAGGAAATAAGGAGCTCTTTTCTACAATGGATGAGAGTTTCAAATCCAAGATCAATTTGGCTAATGACAAAGCATTGGAGGTTTCTGAAAAAGGAGCTATGGAATTCCATACTAAAGAAGGTATGAAAAGTGTTAAAACATTTATTACACTCCACAATTAAAGCGTAATTTATTGAGTGTTGGCCAATTGTGTGAGAAAAATTATAAGGTGGTGTTTGAAAATCAACGATGTACAATTTATGATAAGAATAGAGGATATAGGGTGGTTACAATTATGCCTATGTCAAAGAACATGATGTTTCCATTGATGTTTGGAGAACATAAAAAACATCTTGCCAATATGGAATATGAAGAAAAAAGTTAGTTGTGGCATCTTAGGTATGGACATTTGAATTTTCATAGTGTGAATCTTCTAACATCAAAAGAATTAGTTTATGGTTTGTCTAAGGTTCATGAATAGAAGGATATTTGTGAATGATGTGCTAAAGGAAAGCATGCAAGGGAGAAATTTTCAAAAGGAAATGCATGGAGGGCCCATTATCCACTTCGGTTAGTTCACTCACACATTTGTGGTCCTATGTAGACAAAGAGTTTGGGTAAGTCATCGTATTTTATTACTTTTATTATGATTACTCACGAAAATGTTGGGTTTATTTTTTGAAGACCAAGGATGAAGCCTTTGATAAATTCAAGAGGTTTAAAACCCTTGTGGAAAATGAAAGAGGTTGCAAAATCAAGTGCTTAAGGACCAATCATGGAGGAGAATTTTGTTCAAAATATTTTTAGAATTATTGTGATATGAATGGCATCAAAAGTCAACTCACCACTGCTTACACACGTCAACAAAATGGAGTAGCAGAGAGGAAAAATCGCACAGTGGTGCAAATGGAAAGAAGTATGTTACAAACCAAGGGATTAAGAAATTCTTTTTGGGGTGATGAAGTTGCTACATCTGTATATATTCTCAATCAATGTCCCATAAGTGCACTTGATATGAAGCTTGGTATGAAAAAAATCCTAATGTTAATCATTTTGTCTTTGGTTGTATAGCCTATGTCCATGTAGTTGATCAAAAGAGACAAAAGTTAGATTCAAAAAGTGAGTCATGCATTTTTGTTGGATATAGTGAAAAAAGTAAGGCTTATAGGTTGTATAATCCCCTCACTAATAACATTGTTGTGTCAAGAGATTTGATTTTTGATGAAGGGGTATTTTATGGTCATCAAAAATTCCATGATGATATGTCTAAATCTATTTTGGATAGGGATATTATTGATGATATTGATAATGAGCAACCCACTAATATTTCAGTTCCAAGTGCTATAAATCCACCAAGTAACCCCTCATCTAATTCTTCAGTTCCAAGTGCAAGCCCAACATCAAATTCAAGTTCCACAAGGAAGGTAAGAATATGAAGTAACATTTATCAAAGGAGTAAAAGTCTAGCACTTGAAGAAAATCAAATAGATGAGACAGTAAATTTTTCTTTACTTTCCAAGGCTGATTTTGAACCATCATGTTTTGAAGATGCATGTACTAATGAGGTTTGGGTGCAAGAAATGCAAGAAGATATAGATTCTATTCACAGGAATGATACTTGGGAGATTACATAACTTCCACATGACAAGAAAAAGATCGGTACTTAATTGGTCTACAAGACTAAGTACAATAGTGATGGGAGTGTTGAAAGACACAAGGCAAGATTAGTTGCTAAAGGTTTCACACAGAGGTATGGAATTGATTATGAAGAAACAGTTGCACCAATAGCAAGACAAGAGACTGTTAGAGTGATGATTTCATTAGCATCTCAGAAGAAATGGAGCATTCATCACATGGATGTGAAAAGTGTCTTTTTGAATGGGTACTTAGAAGAAGAAGTGTTTGTGGAACAACCACAAGGTTTTGAAGTGGAAGGAAAAAAAAATCAAGTATACAAGTTGAAGAAGGCTTTGTATGGCCTCAAGCAAGCACCAAGAACATGGTATGTTAGGATTGATGGATATTTTCAGGAGAGTGGATTCAATAGAAGTAAAAGTGAAACTACACTTTACTATAAACAAGAAGGTAATGATATTCTTATTGTAAGTCTATATGTTGATGACTTATTATATATGTGTAGTAGTTCTAAGATGAAGGATGAATTCAAAATTACTATGATGAATGAATTTGAGATGAAAAATTTGGGTCTCATGCAATATTTTCTCGGTATGGAGGTTTATCAAAATGAGGATGAAATTTTCATTTGTCAAACAAAGTATGCAAAATATATTTTGAAGAAATTTGATATGGTAGATTGTAAACCAGCCTCCACTCCAATTGCTCATGGAATTGTGTTGTGTAGAGATGATGGTGGTAAAATAGTTGATGAAGCAACATAGATAAGTATTGTTGGAAGTTTGATGTTTCTAACCCACACAAGACCTGATATTTATTATTTAGTTTCTCTTGTTTCTAGATACATCACATCACCATTTGAAATACATATGAAGGCAGCCAAGAGGATTTTGAGGTATGTGAGAGGAACTCTAAATTTCGGTATTCATTACTACACTTCTAAAATGTTTAATCTTGTTGGATTTAGTGATTCTGATTAGGGAGGTAGTTTGGATGACCGAAAGTCTACATCTAGTAATTGTTTTTCTTTTGGTTTGGGTTTGATTACTTGAATCTCAAAGAAGAAAAGTATAGTTGCACTTTCATCCACAAAAGCAGAGTATGTTGCAGTCACCTCAACAGGTACACAAACATTATGGCTTAGAAAATTTCTAGAAGAAACTGGAGAGAAACAAATTCATCCTACAGTGATATTTTGTGATAGCACTAGCGACATCAAATTGGCCAAGAAAAATATTTGTATTTAAAGTATCATTTCATTAGAGATTTGAGACAAAAGAAGGAAGTAGAACTAAGGTATATAAAGACTCAAGAACAATTTGCGACATTTTGCTAAAGTCCAATTTTTGAAACTTCAGATTGTGAGCCCTCTAAGCATCAAGGGGGAGTATGTTGGTAATTGATGCACTCTTGTCAATCATCTGACATGATGCAATCTATTTGCATTTTTCTTTTTTGTTAGTTAGTGTTTAGATATAGATTGTCTCACTAAATAATGCATCAAAAATGCATGAGTAGTTTTCTAAAATAAATTGTTGTAAGCATTCAATGAGGATTATTCTATGAGGCTATGTATTGTTATAAAGATCAAGGTTGATCACAAAGTAACATTTATGTACAACTACCTGAATAATAATTTCTTCTTTCGTTATGCATAGATTGTAAACCTAATTCTATGATATTGTGATTTAATAGTTTGTTATATTGTTATGATATTCTAATTGAATGATTATCTAGTCTAGAGATAGGCCTGCATCTAAGGTACATCTACGTTGGGATATTGAAATAAGTTCTATGAGTGATGTTGTATAAGTGCATATTGGAAACAATATGTGGCCTTTTGAAATAACCTATATTGTTGCCTTCCTCTTTTACTTATTATTCAATAAATTACAATATTGTACATAAATTGGACCAAAAAAAACAAAAAAATAAAGAGGAAACAATATGTGGCCTTTTGAAATAACCTATATTGTGGCCTTCCTCTTTTACTTATTATTCAATAAATTACAATATTGTACATAAATTGGACCAAAAAAAACAAAAAAATAAAGACATTTTGTTATGATTGGGTATAACTATATTGGAAAAAAACAAAAGAAGAAAGACATTTTGTTATGATTGGGTATAACTATATTGGGAAGGCCTATACATCTATTTTTTGTTGGACATTCTACCAAATGTCGATTAGGGTTGGAATTTCAAAATTGAACTTCACATTAAATTTGAAGATTTTTACAATTCTAATACTAGTTTTCACAGTTTTAACTAAGAATATTGCTGGAATTTCAAAACTAAAATGCCCATCAAATCTGACGGTTTTTAGAACAGTTTTCACAGTTTAACCAAGAATGTTGACCAGTTAGAAACTCTTTTAATTGTATTAACTAAAAATGTTGACGGGTTGGAAGAGTTTTTAACTTTATTTATTTAACGGTAAAATTTGCCCGTCAAATTCCATCGGACCAACGAATTCCATCTCTGATGCCTATAAATATATATGACGGTCCAACTAACTTACCGGCCTGCCTTCCCACCTGACCTCCGGGTCGTGAAGTCTGAAAACACAACAGGCTACAACAAGATCAAACCTAAAACTAATGGCCTCTCCTCCTTCCTTTCCCTATCCAGCCAAAACCATCCACCGCCCGCCTCCTCACATTATTGCCTCAAGTTTCTCATCATTCTGATTTTATAAAAGGCTCATGCATGGCGGCATGTTTGCCTCGAATGATGCCATTATTTTTCTCCAGAAAAAAAAATGGGTGCCGCAGTGATAATATTACAAGTACTCCAAGTTCCCCAAAATTGTCCAGCAACTCAAATATGTCTCCCCAGCAGGCAAAAGATAAAGTCGGATGGAGATCAAGAGGACGAGCAACGCCAAATGCTAAATACCCTGTACGCAGATCTCCATCAGAGTATAAATCTCCGATATGTTCTGAGAAGTCAGTTAATAAAGAGCTCTATGATGACCTGGCGGAGATGATGCCTTTGATGGAAACATGTGTGGTGAGTGTAATTTTTACTGGTTATCTTTTTCTATGGGCTTGAAGTTTGAATAAAGGTACGAGACGTTAAATTTTCTTACTTAGGGTGGCGGGAGTGGGGTGAAATTTCAACAGCATAACACCGCGACGAGGGCTACATACCAATTGAAAATCAAGTAAAAAGAAAGATAAAAATTCTGCAGTTAAATAAAATTGAAAGCAAGATTGAATGTCGGCACTTATATGAAAGCAACTGTACAGGATTTTGAGTATGGGTGCTTGCATTTCTCTCTAGCTGGACAACCCAGTTTTGCTGTAATGCAAAAAATTCAGAATAAAACAACCTGACCTTTCTGCAAATTGAACGCAAGGGCTATATTCAGAACTTTTCCAATTCAAATAATTGATTCCTTTTAAGGGTGTTTTATTCAAACAAGCCTGCAATCCTGTCAGAAGATTTTAAGAACTTTGATTTATGTAAAAGGAGTGCACAGGTTTTATGTGACCGGTAAGATATCCTGAGAGTCCTGGATGATCTAAATAAAAATATGGATGTGGGGCACATTCTTCTAGAAGTCTGCAAATTAGTTTATTAATAATAATAATAAGACCCCTTTTTTGTGGGATAAGGGATTCTTTTTTGCCCAGCAATTTAATAATAATCTATTTTTAAGGTCAGGGCTAAGCCACACCAAATTGGTGTATGAGACCCCCTTGTTTGTGAGACAAGGGACCAAGATATCCTGAGAGCCAAATTAGTTTATTAATAATAATAATAATAATAATAAGACCCCTTTTTTGTGGGACAAGGGATTCTTTTTTGCCCAGCAATTTAATAATAATCTATTTTTAAGGTCAGGGCTAAGCCACACCAAATTGGTGTATGAGACCCCCTTGTTTGTGAGACAAGGGACCACTCTCCGCCCAGCGATTTGACTGGTAAAGTCTACAGAAGTATACATACCCTACCCCCCTCTGGATTTGAACTTGTGACCTCTTGAGAGGAAACACATGTTCTTAACCATTACGCCCAAGTGGGAAAATAACAATTATTTCTTCTATGTCAACCACTAAAATTAAACCCAATTAATAAATTTAGAAAAATGTATATATAAGTATAATTGAGGACATTTAAAAAAAAGATATAAGGATTGAGTTAAGTATTATTTCATATGACCCTTTGTTATTCCAAATCTAAAAATCTTCTTAATGAAATAACCATTTTATTATATGGTGGCATTACAAATTTTGCATTAATTTTTTGAATAAATTCTCAAAGAAGGTGGATTTTCAAGCAAACTCTATATTGATATTGGGATTGTTGTGGGAAGAGTAGTGTTGAGGTTAAGGATTCCCTTAACTAGATATGGGAAGTGTAACTTTTGAGATATGAATTCTCAAGTAAAACTTATATTAAATTTAGGGATTGTTATAATATGTTTTTCACAACAAAAAGAAGAAGAGAAGAGGTCTTTTATATTGTGGAGTTTTTGTATACACTCTTATTTCTCCTATAAATGTAAATTTGACATAATAGTACTTCGATTATAAGTCATCATTTAAAGAGACTTGGTAGATGGTAGGGGAGCATAAATGCCCGAAAGTAACATACTTCTTAAGTTAATGGGTGTTCAAAACATTGGATGTATGGAAAAGTTATGTAGATGATATTTTTGCAAGATGGAGTCATGGAAAAGAGAAGCATAGATGATATCTTTGCAAGATGGAGTCATGGAAAAGAGATTTGAAGAATGCCTAAAACACTGCAACATTTTTTTAGAGCATATCAAATTCACCATCATGTTAGAAGAAGACAAACAACTACATTTTCTTGACATAATTCTTAGCAAGAAAGGTGATGCGAAGCTAGGGTATTGGGTCTACATAAAGAAAACCCACAAAAATAGATACTTTCATGCAAATTCACACCACCATCCAGCCTAGAAACAAGGAGTCATTCACACTCTGGCCATCAGATCCATATGGAATAAAGAACTAGATCACCCCCAAGATGTATTTCAAAGGAATGGTTACCATGATGGGTAGATCAAGAAGGCAATCTAGAAAGCCAAGAACAAAAGACACACACAAAGGTAGATAGATGTCGCAACAGTATCATTATCTTACATCAAAAGGACCACTCATCAGATTTCCTAATTTTTAAAAGGAATGACATCAAGGTGACCTTCACTCCCCCAAACACAATCTGGTTGACTTAGCAAAAGATCCGGAGGACCCAAGACAACACAAATGTGTTTATTCAATCCCTTGTTCATGTGGCAAAGAGTATATGTCTGAAATAGGTAGGTCAATACAAATTCATCTCAAAGAGCACATGGTAGAAATAGCTAAGAATCGAGCTAATATATTTTCTTTTGCAAAGCACTCTCATAGCACTTCTCATCAAATTTGTATAAAAGATGGAAATATGGTATCGAGTAATCTCTAGAAAGAGAAAAGGGGAGAAACACTATGAATAGAGATGATTGGCTAAAACTTAACAACTAGTGGAGGTCGTTCATATATCAACTCAAACAATTTTGAGTTTAATAATATAAATAATAGTGGCCACACCTCACTCCTTTCCATAAACCCTTCAATAAACTTATCACACCATAATTATCAAACTCTTAAAATTCTTCCTCGTCCCATTTGTTACATGGTGATCCCCTAAAGATGGACTTCCATTTATGAAGTCTGAAATGTAGAGTTCAACTAATTCAAAATACAGGTTTTCTTGTTAAACAAAAATTAACATCTATGACAATGGATTCATTGATTTCAATATAAAAATAGTCCAACATAGTTATTTTTGGTGTTTTCAAATTGTGTCTATGAATATAAAATTTCTTTTCCTCTCTCTTTGTATGGAGTTATATACTATATACTAGGATTTTATAAGTTGCATATAGTCAACATTGTCAACTATAATCAAATTTAATATAAATATCATATATATTTGAATATTATTGATATTGATATCAATTTTAATTTAAAAATCTAGTAATTCTCCTTATACTCTTATTAAGTACATTAACACAAGGATAATATATGTCTATCCATAACATTTTTTAATTAATAATACATATCAACTTCATTATGATGTATATCAGTTCCACTTTTAATAATATGTTTGTATTAATATATTAATTTATTTTTTTATTTTTTTAAATAAACATAACATATTTTTCACCACTTTAAATAAAATTCATGATTACTTTGAAATTCTTTCAAAATTCATGATTATAATAAATATGGTGAACACTTTCCACCACCATGTAAACTTTCTACTAAGAACCTTAACTTGGCCAGCAAGGAAAATGGAACTACTCATATTTGCAAGTTTCTCAACTTGGCTAGCAAGGAAAATGGAACTACTCATATTTGCAAGTTTATAGGTAAAAAAATTATCTATCTATCTATTTATTTATTTTTAAGGTCACGACCAAGCCAGCACACCAAATTGGTGTATGAGACCCCCTTGTTTGTGGGACAAGGGACCCCCTCTGCCCAGCGATTTGACTGGAAAAATCTACGAAGGTATACATACCCTACCCCCCTCTGGATTTGAACCTGTGACCTCTTAAGAGAAAACACATGTTCTTAACCATTATACATATTTGTAAAGTTATAAGCAGAATACCTATCAAGTCAAAGTTCCAAGGAAAAAGTCTGATTGTGGTTATCATTTGCAACTGAGTATATGGAGAACTGATGCCTGGATTGGCTGAGCTTACCAAGTTGATAGAATTTTTTATTTTTAATTCATATTAATGTTTAGACTTATCTTTTAATAATTTTTGTTTGATTTTTTTCCAACCCATGTTGGCAGACGAGAGGATCTCGTTCAGACTTAAGGCCATCAAGATGCCGCAGGCTGCAGTTCGATGACCCTCGTGAGTCCAAGGACAAGTCCAAGCACAACGATCCCATTCGGGTGCAGTTCGATGACCCTCGTGAGTCCAAGGACAAGTCCAAGCACAACGATCCCATTCGGGTGGAACAGTTGAATCATAGAAGACGTACAGAAGCAGACGAGGAGCATTTCACATGTGAAAATGCATCGCGCTACAACGACATC
>ML787412.1:40854-78965 GCA_009831015.1 Picea engelmannii
TAAATCAATCATTAACCATATTGATTAAAGAGTTAATTATACTTAAATTAATCATAATCAAGAATAACTAATTAATAATAAATAATTAGTTAAGGTTATTTTAATAAATAATTATAGCTTAGCTAATATTTTAGGATTACATTATTAAATTAATTATAATTTATAATCAAGGGTCATTACACCATGACTAGGGTTGACATCAATGACAACAACCAATCTTCCAACATTCTCTACTCTCCTAGTAAAAATAGGCTATGACATGTTGAGCCTCTCTTCGATTTGAGTTGATTTTGCATCTCTTTGATTTCTTTGTCCCTCTCTCCTGATTTCATTTGGTCTTCATCCATCTCCTACGCTGAGGGTTCAACAAAATTTGTATGTAATGCAAGTACATGGAGCCTTCTAGCAGCTGACCTTGTGATTGGTCTGTTGGGTTTTTGTGTTTCCTATACCTCATCAACAAAATGAAACCTCCTACCATTATTTATGATTGGTTGGCTTGGTGAAGTTCCACCCTCAATCTCCTTTTGCATTTCCTTTTCCCTTCTCTTCGAAACTTTTCTCTTTTCCACCTGAACCCTTAGAGGCCAACTTTCTTATAGAATGGGGGGTGTCTCCTTTGGGATCCAAAGGGATATTAGTTGAGGATAAAAAGGAGTCTTGATCCTTGTTCATCTTTCTAAGTTCTTCAATCACTAGCAACTTTACCAGAGAAAAATGAAACAAACCACTCTTGATTTGATCATCCTTGTCCTATACTTTGTCTACCATTATACCTAAACTCCTATACATGTAGTAAGGTAAGTTCAAAAGGCTCTTTCCTATGAACTGAATTAGAAGTATTATATGATACTGGTAAACCCTATCAAATCTTCCTACACAAGTGAAATATCTTTGAATTACCCTTAATAATTTCTCATAATGCTTTAAAACATACTCTCTAGGGAATGTGGCACCAAACTTCTGCTTCCTATATTTAGGTTTGAGTAAATCAGTATAAAAAACAGGATCAAGAGGCATACCTTTAAACCATTTTTCTCCTTGGATTGGAATCTTTGTTGCATCATCTATTGTCTCCTCTAACACTTGTAAAGTGACATCAACAATTGTGGTCTAGACACCATTAAAATTTAGAGCAAAATCCTTTGTTAATTGCATGTTATATCCTTGGATTTTCTCAAAAAACCTCATGCACCCGGCCTGCTCAAATGAAACTCTGAATGCAAGGTCTGAATTCACCACACTCATACTTTGTGGCTTATTCTTAGTACACTACCTCCCCTTTTGTATTTCTTTCTCTCCTGAGTTGTCATGATTGTGGTTGCAAGATAAACCTGAGACTATTAATGGAAGAGGGGTTCAAAGGATAAACTCGGTCATGGTGCCTTACATAATAAACAAATAGGGCTAGGGTTTGCTCAAATTTACCATAGGGATGTCAATTATGCAAAAGGAAGGTTTTGAAAATGTATGCATGCAGGGATTAAGAATCAAATATGGCCCACTGGTATTTACACATCAAAAACTAAAGAAGAAGGGAATGTGTAGCGAAATGATTTTACACAAAGTTTGCGTAGAAAATGCTTCTGCACAAAATTTGTGTAGCGGGTGAACTGGTTTGCGTAGAGGATGAGTTCTTTGAAGCTTTCTCAAAAGGAAGGGGTTGATCAAAGGTCAAGGACACATGCAGATAGATAAAAGGTGGTAATGATACATGCACAAGCTGATAGAAAGTGATTTGAAAGGGAAAATATGTGTTTTGTGATGACAAGACATTTCAAATTGATCCAAGCAACTTGTGCAACGTGTTTACACAACGTGCACATTTTTTTTGCAGTCAAGGTGCATTTAACATGAAATGACATCATAACCCTTTATTGATTTCATCATGTGTCATGATGCTCATCAACAGTCTTTGAAAATTACTTTCCCTCCTAGAATTTACAACTTGACTTATGACATATCACTTTCAAATTTTTGCAATTACTTCAAAATAATGACCCAAATACCTTTGCAAAATTTTCATGTGACTGAATCTTACCCTCAATGACTCAATTAGGAATTCTTTAGTCTTTCAAAGACCAAAGTATGACTTTGCAAATTCTATAACCTTAGCTATGAAAATAATGGCGCTAACATCCAGCTTGGGGAGGGAAGATCCTCCTCGCTTCTCCTTATTTTTTTCATGTTGGAAACTCCGTTTCCAAAGAGTATTACAGCATCAAGGTAAAAATGTTCTTCAGTTTTTAGGTCGTCTTTTAAATACTCGTGGAAGGAATGCGCCCTTTATCCAAAAGAAGCAATTTTTTTCGAAGTTTCACATGCCTCTGTGATCAATGCCATTATTTTCTTAATATTTCTTTCCACATAGCTCCTAGCTGATGTAAGTAGGCTTTAGGATCCTTTTAATTTAGCAGCGGGTGTGGTGGGTCCAACTATTGTCAAAGGACTGGAAATAAGTGGAAGAGGCATTAAGGAATCTTCCAGTTCCTTGATCCTTTCTTTCAACTTCACGTTTTTCTCTTCAAGACCACCAATGGAGTCATCCAGAGCATCCTTGGTTTCTCTATGAATTCTAGAAATCTGGGAAGGTCGCATATCTCTTAGGTCAACCTTTGAACAATATTTTCCTTTCTTATTATTTATATCACCTTTCTCAATAATCAATTTTTTGAATTCCCTGTCAAAGACAACGCTCTGAAAAGAAAATGAATCTTCCTCATTGAAGGTCTCATTCTCAATAATTTCCAATGATGAATTATGATGGGTTGTGTTCCCTAGTTGATCCCTTGTGGGAAACATATTATCAATATCCAGCTCGAGCTCCATGTCTTCAAGGGAGAATTTGTTGATGTCACTTTCTATGTGGTGGTCTTCTTCCTCTTGCATAACATTTTTCCTCTTTTTTCTCAGAGGAAGCTTGTGCGAGCTCTTGATTTTTCTCGACGGGGGATTCTTTTCTCCTCTGCCGTGGGAACTAGTGTTGGTGACTTTCCTAGTTGGGTGGGACATTGGAGAATTGCTCCGAGATGTGGTAGTATTAGGAGTGACAGTTGGGGACTGGGCGCTTTTCTCGTTGGGACCCTTTCCTTTCTCCTTGTAAAATTCATTAGTACTAAGTATTGTCTCAAATTCACCAACATTGTGAGAAGGAGCGCCTAAGTTATTATCTTCTTCCTCAATCAAAATAGCATGAATAAATAAATTGTTAAATCCTATTACCATCATATGTTCCACAAAAATTTTGTTAGGTTCAAACCCCTTTATCTTTTCAACATATTTCAGATTCAGATTGTGGAAGTGGTTTGAAAATTCATCGATTTTTTTTATGTTCCTGAATATAAAGTCCCCAATTTTCTAAGGCAAGGGTATGAATTTATTTTTTTGTTTCTCATGGAAAAAGTGCAGCCAGGAATTATACTGCCTTGTGACTTCCATAATAAACATTTTATAAGATACATATCATGGAATAAAGGAGGGTTTTTCCTTAGAACCGAAAATCTTGATAACATTTTAATTTTCCATTTGCTCCAACGTCCCCATTTTATCCAAGAATTTATTTCTCTGTTCGGACATTCTCGGGGTATCTTTTCCAAACAATAATCCTTTGAAAACCAAAACAAAATCATTGAAAACTTCATAGAAATTCAAAGAAGCTTTGTGTCTCCACAACGCTTAGTACCATAAGGTAGCTGGGTCAAGTTCATAGTTCACCCTCTTACAGATAGACAATTTTGGAAAATGACAGAAATATGTTATCGCAAACACCAAATAAGAATCCATAAATAATTTCTTATCTTTTTTCTATTGTGACAATTGGGAGGAGATTTCAATGGAAATCAATTTTCCCCAATCGAAAATAGCTTTCTCTTTGACTATAAAATATAAGATATAAAGAATCATATGGGGAATGTTGGTGGTACTTTCTTGGCCTGTCACCCTGGTGACTAACCAAGCAATTTCCCAAAATGGGTTTTTGAACGAGTCAACCTGCAACCTGGTAATGTCTTCAGGGATAGCCGCGGGATTCTCCAAGAACTCAAGAAATAGGTCCAGACCATTATCATGCTTTTTCAAAGAAATCCCTAAAATACTCTCCTTTGAAAGTAAGTGTTGGCTCAAGGAGCTTTAACATATTACGGAACAATTGAGGTGAAAGAGAGATGGGAGAATGGTCTTGAAGTTGAATAATTCACTGACTCGGTATGTATTTCTCAACGCATAATGCAACTAGTTCCTTGTAGTCGAAAACCTCAGGGACACACCCTACATGAGCAATTCCAGATGTCCAGATCACTTCCTTCTGAGAAGAAGGGGATGAATAGTAAGAATACGCTCTAGACCACTGAAAGTTTTGGTCCTCACACCCAAAAATATTCAAAGTATCACCGCATAACTGGTGTCGAGTTGCTCCATCCATAAGTTGATGAGAGTGTTCCTTTAATCCAGATAATATTTGCAATGAGCGTTTGAGAGAGATAAAAATAATATAATCTTCGGCAAATTTTTCTTTAATGTGTTTTAATGAGAAATTTCCTCGAGCCCTTCGTTTATTAATGACGATCTTTACGGAACCTACATGATGATTTATTAGCATTAAACCATAATAAATGTGTATTTGGAAAACCACGAAGGTGGCGAGGATGGACAAGAGAAATTAGGATTTGGGAACTTTTGTGAACCTGTCAACCCAGGGACCCGTGAAGCCGTGGTTGTGAATGATAGAAAGTAAGCTAAGTGTTCCGAGCAGTCGGTTGGACTTTGATACACAGGAAATGAAATATTTAGGAGCTCAGTATCCACAATAATTATGAAGGTCATAATGTAGATCATGGGTCTTTGGGTGCAAAATGGATATTGCAGAACTTGGAATATGAAATCTTGAACCTACAAACCCGCGACTACAAAAAAGGTTAAGTATAGAATAATACGACGGTTGGCTGGACTCATGATATGGGAGTATGGATGGAGATGAATATGCATGAGTCCTCCAACCCATGATCTCACCATTTTGAAAAACAACTAAGTATAGTAACTAGAAAGGGAAAAGAGAAGCGGGAAATGAAAAGGGAAATTGAGGGTAGGTATAGAAGAGGGAAAAAATGGAAAAAAAAAAAAACAAGTTAGGAAAATAGAAAGGGGAGGGAAAATTCAGAAGCGGAAATTGATCTCAACAACACTACAGGGGGGCATCGATCCTAGATCAGTGCTCTGGTGTGCACAATAGAAGAGCGCTACCTTTCCCAAAAACTCAGAAAAAAGGCTAAAAACTCAGAAAACTTTGCCAAAGTCTCTGTGAAATATTCAATGAAGAAGAGAGAAACAACAAATAAGATCTAAAGGTGTGAAAAATCCCAGACAATCCAAGGAAAGACAATTCAATGTCCTTACCCAGTGGAGTCACCATTTGTTGTTACAGAAATATTCCTCTGTGGACAGGTGAACTTTCCCTTGGATTACAAACCCCTAATATCAAGACAGTAAAACACAAGTGGACACTAACATCCCTTTGAATTTATTTTAACTAATTAGAAAGAGAGAGAGGGAGAAAAGGTGTGATGCACCTAGTTTCGAAGTTTGTCCTTGTTGCTTCCAATCTGAGCTTGATCTCCAAACTGATTAGTGCAACTTGATACCTGCAATGCAATAGAAAACAAAGAGAAACAAAGAAATTATACTCTACAATATTAAATCAAACAAATTCATCTACAAAGATTGAAGGAACAGTAGACAAGCACATGCAAGAATACACAATCTTGAAGGAAATAGGCCAAGTATATTAAAATGAGAACCCAAAGAGAATACTTACAAACATGGATTATGATGCAACACTCCTCCAAGCTCTCCTCGTCCAAACCCTTGCATGAATCCCATGATCATAAGTCTGATATCTCCAAGTTTCCTCCTTTCTCCAGAATCAAAGGTTTGATACCTCTATTCTTCCTCCTCTTATCCATAGAAAGCCCTCAGTATATAGGATTTGGAGGCTTAACCACAATGGAGAAGATCACTCATTAGATCCACTAAAATGGGATCTCCAATATTTTTAGGGAGAAAATATCTCTCAAGGATTTTAAGGAGGAAATATCTCTCAAGATCCACCAAATTAGGATTTTGGTTTGAGAAAATATCTCAACCATCCATGAGATTCTCAAACTCTCCTTGAGATTAGGAAACTAAATGTGAGGTGGATTCTCACACTAAATTATTTTCCTTTTTTATGAATATTAATAAATAATTCATGTGCACATAGTATTTTGACCTTCGGATAATATATTTCTCCTCCACATTGACTAGGGATTATGACAAATGTTATTTCATGGTGTCAGTGTATGTGACACTTTTAAGACACTTCTGACACTTAGGGTGAGGTACTTAAGTGTGTAAATTATATGTGTAACACAGGGATAGGTGTAATTCTAGTAGAGTTGCAGAGTTGGGTGACAAGACTAGAAAAACTAGGAATATTGAATATGTTATAAGACCCACACTTTGGCAGAAGCCCGGAAAAAAATGCCTAAGTAAAGATTGTATTTAGTTGTGTCCATGGAGGGACTCTATGGATAAAGCCACCAATATGCATTGGCATGAAATTTATTACGTGGATAACGGGCTTGCCTACAGCAGGGGAGGATCTGGCAACACTATTCGCAATCAAATCTGGAGAGAAATCATTAGCTGAAAAAATGAAAGAGAAGTTCCAAACTTTCAGAGGGAAGCGAGGGTTGGATGTCTCCAACATAAGTGATGATGTTTTTCTATTTGTGACGTAGGTATTGGCCTACAAATTACTAAGGAAATGTCGCAAGGATGAGGTGTCAACCATAGTAATAGCAGTTTTGGAGAAGTGCGCAGAAGAGGTCCAGATGAATTATGCCACACTTTTTGTCAATCAATTCTTAATATATTGCATTGAAACCCAAGAGAAAGGCATGGAGTTTCATTATGCCTAGCTTCTTGTAAGGATCACACTGGTCACTTGGAGGGAGATTGGCAATTGTAAAGTTTTGAAACCATCACAAAGAGATAATTCAGTGGCATGATACGCTAACTTAGGGCATACTACCAACAGGAGGATAAAAATAGACAACAATGCCACCTTCTGTGTCTATCTTGATGAGATCAGACACATTGTAGGCAACATATCCTGCATCACTTCCCAGAAAGTGGATAACTATCATAATATTGTGCACTTTAAAGAAGGGATGCAACACATGTATATCCAAGCCAAAAGAGACCATGCGCACCAGTGGTTGCCAACAAGCTACAAGTTGATAGAGGATGATGTATGCCTTATTTCCAATGGTTGGTGCGAAGAATGGAAATTTCCAGAGGAACAAACGGAGCACCCTAATGAGGAAGAGGAATGAGACAATGAATAGGAAGAACCAAATGACTCGAGCAATGAACAAGGAAATGATATAGAGGGTGCGCAAAAGAAAGTACCAAAAGTAGGTGACAAAAGGAAATACAAGGGAAAGGGACCCACCATATCTAGGCACAAGAATATGAAATACCACAAAGTATCGGTTGTATATACCCTAACAGATGATGATGTGGATAGAATTGGCTACCAAGTGAGGGATGTCACAGAGGAAGAAATTGAACAAGCATCATGGAAATTGGATGAACTGCATCAGAAGGTGCAGGACCAGTTAATGATGATATAGAAGCTATTAGAGACAGTGAGGATAGCACCAAAGCGAGGATCAAGAGAAGGACCATCAACAAGCTCCACTGGGGAGCCAGGGACAACCACTTCTTACTTTTCAAAGATGGAAATAGGGTGCAAAGTGTTGAAGATCTCACAGAATGTAATTGGGTTCCCAATGCCTGAGATGTAGGAACAGGTACAAGGACTAAGTCATCTGGACTTAGTCGTCTCATAGATGCCCACAACAGTACTCCAGGGATTGCACACAGTAATTGGGAAGGAAATATGGTTTCGTGCAGAGTCATCATCCATTGAGTTGGCTAAGGTCATCGCTGAGAAGACAGAGTTGCAAAAAGAGTACACAATTGCTCTGCAGGAGAAGAACAATGTTGAGGAAAAGGTCGAGATAATAATAAAGTAGAAGGACAAAGTTGAGAAATAGGCAGAGTGAATGCAACAAGTCGTCCAAAAACTCTACAAGGAAATTCTAGAGGTGTCAATGTTGGTAGAAGCCACACTTGAAGAAAAAGTCTCAAAAATCAGTGAATTTTTTAAAGGCTTCTGCAACTGGATCGAAGACTTGGAATCACACACCATACTAGGGACACCCCCTGAGGAAAAGGAGAAAAGGGAAAGGACAACAACAATATCAGTGGCAAACATTAAGAATTTAGATCAGGAGTGTGCGAGGTTGTGTGAAAGTAGCACGCAAATTTTGGACATGGCTCAAGATGAATCCATAGATGAAGGAAATCGAGGACAGAATAGGAAGTGCACGGGAGAAGGCCCAAAAAATCAATGAAAGCATCAACACTCTGTCACCAACTCAATGTATGATGACCATCCTTGCAAACAGACAGTTATACAATGAAATAGAGTAGATGAGGTTAGAATAGAAGAATATTGTGTAGAAATTGGAACCCCTACAGGACGAAGCACTCAGGGTGATAGGGGAATTTTCAACCGTGCACAGAATGGTAAAGAAAGCTACACATGATAGCGAGGAGAAACTCATGACCTTGAATGCACAAGCCATAGAGGAAAGTTTGGGAAAAGAAGCAGAAGTAAAAAAAGAAGTCATGACGGTAAGAGAAACCCTCCAAAATTTGATGGAGGCATGGAGGAGCGTGACACAACAGGCTTGAGTGGCTCGGGACGATCCACAGGTGAGTGTTGGAGGCCTATTGGATAGGAATTTTGGATGCAGTTTTGAGAAAAATCCTAAGTATGGAGGGGGTGTGAAGTAAAGGCACATTAAAGATCGAAGTGTGCAGTAAAAGCATACTTGGAAATGAATAAGAAAATAGAAGAAGAAAATAAAGAAGAATATAAAGAGAATAAAGCAAGGAGATAAAGTGGGTGAAAAGGAAGGACAACAGTTCAGCATGGAAAAGTAGAGAGACAGGAAAAAAAAAAAGAACAGCAGTCGAGAATGAAAAAGCAACATGTAGACGAAAAGGAAGGAAAAGCATGCTCGAATAACGAGTCAATATGAGTTGTAATGAGTCATGATGATTTCTCATAGGGTTTTGGGGATAAACGACTAGGGTTTTGAATCCTAAATCCCATGTATAAATATGTAATAGGTCGGGAAGAATAGGGGTTGGTCATTATTGATTGTTGGGGTTCTTTGAGGGTTCTGTGGTTGTTGAGTGTGAGAGAATAGATTGGGAAAGAGAGAGATTCTATGTCTGAGGGTTTGGGGAGAGTTTGTAGAGAGGCTTGCACTGCAAAGCGGCTAGGTGGGATGGGGATCGATGTTATGATGTATCCATTGAAGCGTAGTGCACAAGTCTGAGACAATTGCAGAAAGAATAGTAAATAAGCCAGTCATTGTGGAAGTAGCCCAAAGTTTGGGTGAACCACGTTAAATATTGTGTTCCACTGTGTATTTTTATGTGTGATTATTCATTGATAATATGTTATGTATGTTAGAGTAGATCCGGTTAGTCTATGATTGATGTGCAGTAATTATGGATGTCTAGTGAATAGTTTGTGTCGTGGTCTATGTTATAATCATATTACATAATTGAGTTGTTTAATTAATCAAAGGATATTATATATAGAACATTGTGCACAGGGTATATAAGTCATCATGAATAGATTGATAGTCACACATCCCCTCATACTTGCAGAAACGCAGTTCCTATAGTCCCAATAAATACCTCGGGTGAGACTTCACCTGCATGTAGGTGATGTCGAAAGGGCCAGTGTCTGAAGGGTTTTATTCGTTAGATAACTTGAACCTAGGGTCTTACAACCGTGCATCAACAGTTATCCTGATACAAATCCCCTAACTTATTCAAGAGAGATGTTGTGATTTTTTTTCTTTAGAAACATTCAATAATATGGAATTTTCCAAACAAAGCCTGATAAGCCTTCTCACCTTTCTCTCCAATACCACTCACTCTTCATATTTCAGACCAATGGGTTTGGTTCTAGATATTTCAACCCATAGATCTCAATCTACAATAATATCCTTCATGTTGATCTTATATAGCTCAAAGTTAGTGCCATCAAACCTCTCCATTTCTAATCTAGATGTGCTCATCATTACCCTACAACAAGATTTCCTTTTGCAAAATCTCTCACTCAAACAAAGATTAAATAAAATAAAAAAATCCTTGTCCCTAACACCTTGGATCCAAGGTGATCATGATATGATACCAAATGAAAGGAAGTAGAGGTGCAAAATGCACTTCCTACACTAATCCATGAGAGAATAATATGTGGAAACTTAAAATAGAATAGTTGCAAACAAATTAAATAAACAAAAAAACATTAATAGCACGATATCCTCAAGAAATCCCTTTCGAATGAAATAAACAACAAATCATTAATAGCATGATATCCTCAAGAAATCCCTTTCTGGAGAAAAACCCCACACTCTAAAGCACACTCAGTGTGTTATTTAGCAACTAAATGGTTACAATAGAGAATCTATGTGCTCTCAACAAGAGTGTTCAACAATAGCATAATTCTATAGAAATTTCAAAACCATAACAATAAGATAAAACTTACACTATGTTTTCCTCCAATCTTAGCATTGAATAAATAGGAATAGAAAACCGTAAACCATTTATGGTTTTCCAATTCTATATGTTGGAAACCACAAGTAATTGGCCAAGTATTGTTGCATAGCTTCCATTACCTGCTAGTGCTCTACATTTATTCCTTGTCACCAGTCAACATGTATTCCCTACTATTGCTCTGCATTTATTCCCTACCACTACTCTGCATTTGTCCGCTACTGCTCCTCAACAATCATCACCTCCTCCACTACAATACTCTAAGGTGTATGATCTCTTAACCTAAATCCAGTGTCCCTTGTGGTCATCGCCAAGGCTACCTCTAGTGAGGTCATATGCTTTATAGTAACATCTAATTTTAGTTCCATATATGAAACCACAAGTTAGTCCCTTAACCTCTTGCCCAATAAATTAACAATATTAAAATATTAAAATCATTGTAAAACTTATACATAAATCTTGAGAATAATATTTCAAAATATTTACCATTTTACTCATATGTAGATTACAATTATTAAACAATATAGAACAAAATTTTATGGAAGTTAGAGGAGCAAAAATTTATACTTTTAATCCATTTTGATGAGGAGACAGGGTGTATTGATATGCAACAGTTTTTCCTTTTACTCTTTAACCACGAAGGTGCCTAGGGATAGGGATAGGGATATTGCCATATGGAAAATTTTAAAAATCTATCTTATCGGAGATAATTTTAGTTTGATTTTGATAAAAATATTTTTCACAATCATAGTTCTATTATGATCATATTTATAAATTATGCCATTTTTGGAACATTTATAAATAGACCTATAACTTCAAAATATAGATCACCATTTCAAATTCAAAAAAAAATGGTAAAAAAAGTGTCTACTTGTTTGGCAAGAAGATTTTGATGTATTAAAAAATGATTTTATTTTACTTTATTTTATATATAATTAAATCATAAATAAACTTTAAATATATCAAAAAAAATTACTAAATTTAACTCAATTTCATCTTGCAAATGAATATAGGAAAAATATAAATACCAAATTTTTCATCATTGAACCAACCATAGGAAAAATATAAATACCAAGACTAGTTTAGGAACATTGTTGTGATTGTCTGCTTTAAAATTTTCAAAAGGGAATGTTGCATTGTGGTAATTATGGCATGGTTGCCCACTCTGTAGGCCACGGATATTTTTGGTTGCGCTCCCAGAGATAATCATAGAGTTTTTTTATGCATGGCTTATTGCAATTTGATTAATTATATTATGAGGTCGAGTATGTTGTTGTTTCCTCATTGTGTTGGATAGATAGCCCAGTATTTTGAATATTTAGAGTCAAGAAGATTGGACCTTTACAGTCACAGAAATACACTCGCATTTTGTCAAATGGTTGTTTATTCACGGCATAGCATGAGTTGAAGTGGTGATTTTTGTCTATGTGTTTAAATGGCAAGCCAAGATCTTTGTAAGATGAATATGGATCATTGTGTTGAATATCCACTTTGTATGTTAAACGAATTTCATGCATTTTAAACAGTGACAGGCATGAGTGTTGTGACAGTATGACCACATTGTAGTTTAATTATTAAATGAGTTGAAAGAAAAAATCGAGCATGATTTGTATGCCTGCATTTGATCAGCAAAGTGGAAATTATTGACTGTGTATGCATTTGGAAATTGCTTATGGATAAATGAGAGGAAATAGAGCTCCCCTACAGATTGCTTTGGAATGCATATTGTTTTGTTTGTTGACACTGTGTTAAATATTTGATTATGGACAGTGAACTAGTTAACGCACAGAGTTGTGTGAACTATACACAGTGGTTGTTAATTGTGTCACAATGGTCATTTGGTTGGTGTATTTCCTTTTTATAGAATGGTTATTTGGATGACTTAATTAATTTTATGAACAGTACCCGCTCTCTTTCCCCACCATTATTTTGCTTTTCGATAATACAACCCCATCACTTTCCCACATTCATTTTTCACTCCCTGTTCTAAGATTGATTATAGTCAAGAATAATTATGTATTGAAGCGGTTGGAAGCAGCAGTGTCTTGGTTGGATTACAGTGATGTTTTCTCTGGTTCGAATTACAGTTGAATATTATTGTCTTTGAGAAGTAACCATTTTCTTTTCCCCCTCATCATATCATGTTTCGCTCAATACAAAACCCTTACATATCCCATGACCCTTTATTCACCCCCTGCTCATTGATAAACATTTAAACAATTTGTATGGATTGGATTGCATGAGTCTGATACGTTGTTGAGCCAAATCTATTTCATATTTTTAAAGAGTTATCATGTATGTTTATTTAAAAGACTATTTTCTAATCAATCATGCATGCAAGAATGTGTTTTTTCAGTCAAGGCAGCCATGGCCAAGGAAACCGAGGGAGAGGTAACTGGAACATAGGCCCAAGAAGGCCAAGGTTCTCCATACATTTTGATGTTGACTCACAAGAGCTTGGCCATTTGTTCCAGGCTAGATTTTTCAATTGGATTGGGCAAGGAATGGTCCAACCTAGGACTGAAAGGCCTCCTTTCCAAGCTCCAAAATCCCTCGGTATTCCTATGCCCACTAATGATTCATTGCAACCTAAGGTTCCTGAAAATGACGGATGGAAAGAGATTTCCCACCCAGCGGTCTCCCAACATCATGGCTGGCCCAATTTATCCCTACCTACTCCCCCGCCTATTAACCCCATTGTCCAAGCTGCCCCTACCCACTCACCAATGAAGTCCTCTCATGCTAGTGAAAGGTTGAAAATCGAGGCCCACCATGCCCTTAACAAAGGAAAAGACATTGATTCCCCGTCCTCGCCCTCCAATGGCTCTGACAAATCTGTGTCTTCTCGGATGCATTTGAGGGACGATTGTTCCCATGTGATCAGCGAGATTAGGCCTAAAGTCTCAGTGCATCCAAAGGCAAATTCAGGAAAATCTAAAGGTGACAGCAACAATCAAGGAAAGATTGCATCTCAGAGTGGGAAATATGACTTTTAAGTTTTTATTTTATCCATTGTTGATGACAATTGACTTCAGAGGTTTTTTGGACAGCATGATTTATTTTGGATATATGAGTAATATATATTTTTTTTAAATAATTTCAAATATCATGAGCTAAATTGTCAAATGTTAATATGATGAAAGGGAGGCACAAGGAGCTGTGTTTTGCTTAATTAACTAATATGTTATGATTGTTAAGAGCTAAGGGAGTCACAAGGGGTCCCACCTACTAGTTATTATTTATTTATAACCCTTATTATGATTATTGTTTTTCCCCCTAACTAAAAGTTGGTTGAGTCTTTTAATTAACTTAACTAATGAGTTGGTTCAACTACTTCAACCAATTCTAATTTGTTTAAAGGCAATAGCAAAGGGGGGAACAAGAAAAAGATAGAAGGAGAAGCATACTAAGGTTTTATCTTTGAGTTTATGTTGAGATAGTTCAATTTCCATTCATTCCTTAATTTATCACAAGCCTAATTCTCTTTTATGATAGTAGGGTATTATTGTAGACAGCAACATTCATAGAGGAATTACATCATTCAGACACTTGTTTTTCAAAGGTGTTGATCTATCTTTGATAGTCTATGTAGACTTGTCTGTTTGTTTATTAGTTTTCATGACTGACAAGGCTATTGTGCAGAGTCGAGTGGGAAGCAACCTGTGGCAAGATGATCCAACTTTTAGAGTTCAATTTTGGTTTTCTGTCAGAGGTCCTTTTGTATCTTCCATCGGGGATGTCTAAGTTTGACTTTGGTCTAAAATTTTTGTATGAGATTTTGTAAAGAAAATGAATCTTTGGTGAATTGGAATGAAATAAAGGATTGCTTTGTCTCATCTGTCTTGATTATCATCTTGGTGTCTCACTTCTGTCTTTACATTGTTTTCAACAACTATTATATTCAGAAAATTGTATTAAAATGAACTTTTTAGCAAGTTTTTATTTGTGAAAAAGACTAGCCTAAGCACTTGTAATTAATACTTGTGAGTTAGGATTTTATTTTTTGATGGCTATAACCCTAGGGTGACATTCCCATCTATTTTGCTTTATCCAAGCAAAATCTGAAAATGCTTGACTAAGATTAACTCATATATTTTCCTCAACAACAATCATATAAGCTACTAGTCCAATCCTTTCTAGGATTTCAAACGGTCGACAAAATCTAGCTGCCAACTTAGAATAGATTCCCAGCTTCAGGAAACTTTTGTTGGCTTTCACCTTCAGGAAAACATGGTCACCCACTTTAAACTCTCTCTGGTTCCTGCCTTTTTCTGCATAAATTGTATGTATGTCTTGGGCAGCCTTCAAATTCTATTTAATCTTCAACATTTTCTCTTCCATTTCATTGTGCAACTCTAGCGCAACCATTTCCCTATCAGTTGGATTGTCCCAACTTATTGGGGTGTTGCACTTTCTTCCATAAAGTGCTTAAAACGAGCTCATCTTTAGTGATGTTTGATACCCATTGTTGTAGGAAAATTCTACCAAGTGTAGATAATCTTCCCATTTATATGGTTTTTCCATCACATACATCCTTATCATGTCTTCTATCACTCGGTTTACTCTTTCTGTTCTTCCATCTTAATCAGGGTGATAGGCTGTGTTGAAGTTTAGGTTCATTATGAACCCCTCGAATAGTCCTCTCCAGAAATTTGAGGTAAACTTTGGGTCTCTTTCAGACACAAGTGTCTTGGGAATATCGTGCAGTCGTGCTACTTCCCTCATATAGATATCAACAACGTTAGTTTCCTTGTGAGTGGTCTTCAATGGAATAAAATGGGCAGCTTTAGAAAGCTTGTCCACTACTACTATGATTGCATCATGGTGCTTGCTTGTTCTGGGAAATCTTGTGATGAAATCCATTGTCACCACTTCCCACTTCCACTCAGGGATGGTTAACGGATGTAGAAAAATATCTAGTGTTTATGATCAGCCTTTACCTTTTGACATTCCAAGAATTTGGAAATAAAGTCAACAACTCCCTTCTTTGTGCCTAGCCAATAATATTGGTTTTTTACTGTTGAAATTGTCTTATGATATACTGGGTGTCTTGCATAAGGTACATAGTGCATTTATTTTAAACTCACACTCTTCAATTCAGAAGAGTTGGGTACATAAACTTTGTTTATGTACAAGATAATTCCATCAATTCCCAATTTGAAATCTTCAGCCTTCTACTGCATTTTACCTTGCTACAATTTTTTTACTAATTCTATGTACTGCGAATCAACTTTTGCAGCCTTAGATATTCTTCCTTGAAGATCCGTCTGATGCATGTTGATGGTTGTAGCATGCAGTTCACGCACTCTCCTGATGAGTGCATCACCCACTTTGTTCTCCTTTCCTTTGATGTGCTTGATATCAAATTCATATTCACAGAGGAATTCCAACCATCTGCTCTTCTTGGCATTCAATGTAGGTTGATCAAAAAAATACTTCAAACCATGATGGTTTGTCCTGAGCTCAAACCTATTTCCCATGAGTTAATATCTCCATTTATTTAGAGCATGTACAATGGCTGCCAACTCTAAATCATGAGTGGTGTAGAGCCTTTCATGCTCTTTCAATTTTCTGGACTCAAAACATATCACAAACCCATTATGGTTGAGGAATCCTCCTAGTCCTCCTTTACATGTGTATGTGAAAACCATGAAATCTTCATTCGGATCTAGAATCTTCAGAATTGGAGCATTGGTTAATAGTTGCTTCAGTTCCTGGAATCTTCATTCACATTCTTCTATCCATTGAAATTTCTTCCCCTTCCTTTGCAAGGAAGTGATGGGGAGATATTTTCGAAAACCCTGCAATGAACCTTCTATAGTATCCATCTAAACCCATGAAGTATCTGAATTATGTTACATTTTTAGTTGCTTTCCACCCTTTAATGGCCTCAATATTTTTAGAGTCCACGAGTATCCCTTCTTTCAATATGATATGCCCTAAATAGTGAATTTTGTTTTGATAAAATGAGCACTTACTCAATTTGGCATACAACTGATTCTCTCTTAGCACTTGCAACACCATCCTCAAATGATTCTCATGATCTTATTCTAACTTGGAATATACAAGGATTTCATCCAGAAAGACAATGAAAAACTTGTCTAAATATTCCCTGAAAATGCCATTCATTAAGCACATAAAAATAGTGGATGCATTTGATAACCCAAATGGCACCACTGTGAACTCATAATGACTGTACCTTGTTCTGAAGGTGGTATTTTTTATGTATTCCTATTTAATCATTTCCTGATGATATCCTAGCCAAAGATCTATCTTCAAAAATATCCGTGCATCCTTCAATTGATCAAAGAGATCATCAATCCTTGGTAAGGGATACTTGTTCTTTATGGTCACTTTGTTCAACTGTCTAAAATCGATGCATAATCTCAACATCCCATCCTTATTCTTTACGAAAACTATTGGGGAACCCCAAGATGATACACTTGGGTGGATATACCCCTTCATCAAAAGATTTTCAAGTTGCATTTGCAGTTCCTTCAGCTCTGGTGTACTCATTCTGTAGGGATTCTTTGACACTGGAGTTGCTCCAGGCATCAAATTTATAGAGAAATCAATATCTCTCTTTGGAGGTAGTCCTGGTACCTCCATGAACACATCTTCAAAATCTTCTAGGACTTCATGGTCCTCCAGAATCAGCACCTTACCCTTAGATGATTCCTCCATATGAGTTGCAAATATTTGACAGCCTTTCCTATAGCATTTCTTCAGCTACATTGCTGAAATTTCTCTAATAGCAATTTTCCTGGGAATTCCTTGGACTGCTCTCTGATTTCCTTCCTCATCTAAGCAAGTGAATGCCTTTTTATGGCAGTCTAAAATGGCATGGTGTTGGTCTAGCCAGTCCATACAAATTAGGCAATCATATGATCCTAAAGGAAAGATATTCAGATCTGCCTTGGTACTTAGTCCATTCATGCCCACTCGACATGATTTAACCAAATCAACAACTTTCTTCTTGGCTCTTGTAGCCAGTTGTACCAGCCAATATTTATCATTCTTGCTTCTCGGCAAGCATAATTTTTTCACAAATTTAGGATCTGTGTAACTATGACTAGCTCCTGAATCTATTAAAATAGTAAAGGCATGGTTATTCATCATACCTTCAAGTTCAATCATGTGTGATTGAAACTCAGCTTGCTTGTTGTCCAGGGCTGCATAGATTCTTGGTACTCTTTTGCCCATGTCCTCCACTGTTTCATATTGCTGAACATTGTGAACAGCTCTCATCTTGTCCTTTATGTGAGGAAAATCTTTATACCTATGATCTCCTTTACAACCCCAACATTCCATAGGTGTCTTCTTTGACCTTTTCCCACCTACTTCAGCCATCCTAGGCTCTCTCAAAACTAGTTTTCCATGAGGATTGTTCATGAAAAATGGTAGTTTGTTTCCCTTCTGCCTTTGTTCCCTCTTAAACTTCTTTTTGTCTTCCCAAGCTTTTAGGAAAGTAGGCTTCTCTTTTTGTTGATCATATAAGAATTTTTCTCTCCTTATGGTTTCTGCCATAGTTTTAGGATCATCATATTGGATCTTGTCACTGATGGAAGATGGAAGCCCACTCAAATACCTTTGAATCTTAATTGTCTCATCCTTGATGAAGGGAACATACTTCAACAACTCCAAGAATCTTCTTTCATACTCATCAATGGACGGAATTCTCAGCTTGAGTTCAAAGAACTCTTTCATTTTCTTGTCATAATACCTCTTAGTTAGGTACTTCCTTTCAAAATGTCTCTTGAATTCCCTCCATGCAACATTCTTCTCTTTGACATGTTGTACTTGCACAAGTTGATCCTACCATGCAGATGCCATCCCTTTGAGTTGTTAGATGGAAAGTCTTCCTTCCGCATGAGAAGAATAATTATGCCATTGAAAATACTTTCTCATGCCCAATAGCCATGTCTCTTCATCTTCATGCTTCTTGTGCTCCCCGTCAAATGTAGGAGGTTTGATTTTGTTCATTTCCCCTTGTATATCATCTTCCCCAGACCTCTTATGCTTCCAAAGAGGGGATGGACTTGAGTTGTTGTGTGCTCTCTTATTAGAATGCCTCAGGGAGTGTTGGTGATGCTTGCTAATACTTCATGTTCTTCTGGGACTTCTTGATTTTCTTAAGCCACTTTCCTTATCCAATTTATTTTCTATTCTTTCCAGGCTCTGCATCAGCTTCACATTGAATTCTCCCTGTTTCTCCCTAGATTTCATGAGCTTTTTGTTATCTGCTCGGTGAGTCTATACATATTTATGCAACTTTTTAATGATTTTATTCATGTTCACTTCTTTATCTATTTCTTCTCCATTCCCATTGGAATTTGATCCTTCAAATCCCAAATGGACATCCATTCCTCTCATTTCATCCTATGAAATGTAAGCATTATGTTCCTCCTCCATGCTCTACACTATGCAACAACTCGGTTCGGCTCGTCAATTGTTAACTTTGAAAAAATGTGCATTCAACCGGATTTTTGTCAGGCTATTAATCTTTAATAATTTTCTAGAATAAACAAATCTGATTCAATGAAAAAAATATTAGATTCCATTTTCTCCAGGTCTTGGTCGGTCAAGAACCCCTCGAGCTTCAATCTCTAAGCCCAATTCTGTTCTGCAACAAATTTCCCGGAGTTTATAATTTGGGCACTTATCTGGAACTCTAAAACTTTAGGCTTTGGGCTTCGGCAGATTTCAAAGCACATCACAACAAATCTCTCGGAGTTATGAATTGGCAAACTCATGAAGTAGGGTGGATCAGCATTCCACGTCTCCCAGCATCCAATGGCTAATACTCATTATGGAACTCCGTGCTTCAGGTTTCTGGGACTTAAGAGCTTCGAGGCTCTGTGACTTCAGATGATTCCACCTTTTCTCAACCCAAAACTCTCGAACCGTGAGTCTTCGCATACTTCCACATCACCCCAGTGATGTCATCACGTCACTTTAATTCGGTGTAACAAAACTTAAGGGGTTTCTTCCTCCCATTCCATCACGAGAATTTCTTCTGGAGTGTCCAGTATCTGGAACTCAAAATTTGGTGCCATGTGTCCATTGGGGCCCATGGTTTCCATGCTTGAACTAAAAGATACTGAAAAGTCACATCAAACTTTATACATTTCAAATTGTGGGGATATGGGTTGGCAGTTTTGGAGTAACTCGTTGATCGTTTCGCAATTTTCCCCACACTGACACATACCCCTTCTAGGAAACTGTGGTTTGGATTGCAATACCTCCTTGTAGAATTATTTGTCGCACATCTTCGATCTCGACAATGTCTCTCGGCCATCGATATTTATAGATCGTTATCAAAGTTAATGTGGGCCCGATCCAGCTAACTTCTTCGCCAAGCTTAACTACCTTGTGTCTCGTTCTAACTGCATTTCTATCTTACAAAGGTTCTTAACTCACTAACACGTGGCACACATCCCATGTCTCCACATCATCCTTAGTGACGTCAGCAGGCCACATCAGTTCGAAACTTCGAGCTTCGAAATATTTCACCTTTGCATAGTTTGTTTCTCCCGAACGTCGAACTCCCGAAATTTCTTACCTTCCGCTCTTGGCTTAACCCTACAGTTCTAATCCATCCTTGGTCAAATCCAATGGTAAACACCCCCCCCCCACCTCCACGGATCTACAGTGTAGATCCTCTTCGGGAATTCGAAACTTCAACTTCGACCCTTTCTGCTCTATTACACATAAACTTCGTTGAAGTCGCGAAGTTCGAAGTACTTAGGGGTTAATCTTCATGCACATTTCTCTAGATCTAACGGTTGTGAAGGATCCTCCTTCTCTCGAACATATCCCATGGCCTACTTCAAACCTTGCGGTTCCAAACCCACAGTTACTGCAGTCTCTTTTCTTTGCCACCATTCCATAAACCATTATACCTCCTGAGCTTCATAACACGACCAATGTATTCTCTTGGCACTCTGAAATGCTCTGAAATTCAATTTTGTCCCTTTCGACAACAATTCCCTCTAAAATATTGTCTCGCTAACCAATAACATGGCCCATTCAGGCTCAGTGTCAAAAACTTGGCTCTGATACCAATCTGTAACATCCCTATGCCGACGAACCTGGCTAGGTAATCCTACCAAAGCAACCTTTTATTTTCCTTTACTTCTCTTATACCATTTCTATGACATTCCTGGCCTTAAATAACAGGCCAGGCCATGCCACCGAGTAACTTTGCGGAAATAATCACATATAAAACTTAACCGGAAGATATAGATAACATATGGTATTCACACATATAAATATATGTCTATCTAATGTAATTAAACAAACGTCAATACTCTACTCATACACCTGTTCATGCGGAAGTAACATTAACACCTACATGCAACATATAGATACAGGCATTACTCATTAATTATAATGCAAATACAAATACACAGCATACAACGAACAAAGAATTGGTATTTATATCGTAATAGGTGACTACCAACTGCGTTCAGACCTTCCACGAACCTCCCAGCCTTAAACCATGCTTCTCATCATGCTCAACAGTGGGTCACCCTTGAGCTAGGACTAAACTCCATAGGGCAAGGGAATTCTAGGCTTGGCAAGAATAGCAAGGAAGTTGCACAGAATAAAAGGAATGATCTTTTATCCCAGGAGCCACTTACGCCCACAACCCACAGACCCTCATTCCCCGCACGCTTTCTCCACCCCAGGAGGGTACACCTTCACTAATACAAGTCCATCGGTTACTACACCTCCCTTACCTTGGGCTTCAACAAAAGGCTGGACCGAAAGTCTCAAAGTACTGTAGTTGCTACGAGAATCCCTCTAGGAGAACTCACTTCCCAACAAACTCTCTCACCTGGGAGATTTTCTCACAGGCCTACAACTTGCTTCTTCTATTCATCTCTTATGTCAAACGAACACAGGTGATGTCAACATCAAAATTTGGGTAACACACAGGTGAATTCAACCACAGAAAATGAGTATGGACACAAAATATGACAGGAAACCAAGCTTATCCAAAAAAACATTGGCAGCAACCGCCAACCGCTACGACACAACACGACTCAGGAAAAATACAAGTTCGTCGAGCTTCATAGGAAATACATAGGACAACTCCAGTGTCTGTAGGTTACACTGGTGTGTGCATCTGTGGGGAGTATGGCTCTCTTCTAGGGTGGATAACCTCGCGAGAGTGTCGATGCAATGGTGAAGTATCATGAGAGTCGTGAGAATTGTGAGACTAGTGAGTGAGAAAACCCCCAATGAGCTGACTTTCCCACTTAAAATTGCATGCGCCCAGGTTGACATATGTCTCCTTGAAGCTGCATGAGCTCCACTTAACACTCATCCCCCTTTTCCCCAAGAACTTAGGACAACATGATTATATCAAACCTTAACTTCTAGGAATTCGTAATATAATATCATTCCTTTAGAGGCAATCCCTCTAGCTTAGCCCCTATACCTACACACTTATCCCCTTCCCCACTTAGTGGAGCTTAGTCCCCCATAACTCTTTCTTCGTGGAGGGTCTACACACAACAGTGTAATTTTATTATTGATATGTGTGTATTTACATATACAAAATCAATCTCATTGGCCTTAGCATCTGGCTCACAAGCCTAATAAACACATAAGTCTCTCATCTTATAACCACTCAGCTCACCATCCTATAAGCATAATTACAATTCAGCAGGGGCTCGGCCTTGGGGTGTTACACTTGAGTTGACCAACAAGATCAAATTATCAAAGAATAATCATTCCAAAACTTGAGGTGGCCTAGCTTTTCCCTTTAGTAGCCAGATGCAGACTTTAGGACCAATACTAGGTACGAAGAAGACTCCCCTTCACTATCACCTTGTGTATCAACCCTACAGATATAGGCCACTAAGGTTTCCAACTTACAGTCAGCCTCCAGGAGGGTACAGTCGATATTCAGGAAGGAATGTATGGGAAGGATAACAAGTCTGAAATTCTTCAAGAGAACTAAAGACAAGTGGATTGGAATACTACTGAGAACCTTGAATGGTTTCAGTATTCATGAAGCTTCGAGACCAAATGAAACCAGTCATTTCTCACGAAAAAACCCCCAATATACGATATTTCCACTACGTGGGTTAAGGTTCAGAGGGGAAATATCTGATTCTCTCCCGCACTTGACCTCGTGTTTAACCCATGTGTGAGAGAGGGTCCCAACTATGCTTATACAAACAATTGGATTTACCACTCCCTAGCACAAGATTCTATGTTTTTCTAATGGCTTTAGAAAGTTATCCTCACAACCTATTCCAAATCCCTACATTTTAAGATAATGTAGGTTCACTACCAAATAATATAAAAGTGTCTGATCAATTTTACAAGCGCTTCATTTTAGGGATGTTTACTCAAGGGTGTGAAAGTAAAACTTATGATGTTTTAAACTCCACTCCAAAAGAATGCATAATAATGAGATGCAAATATTTTTCTTCAATAAATCCTACATATGGGATGGAGAAGAGGTTCAACTTTCTTCAACAAAAACACACAATTCCCAAATGCAATTTTCTAAATGCAATCTACTACACTACCCAAAAGCAAGAACACAATTATCTTCTTTATTTGATTTTGAACGAAAGCAAATGGAAATCCTTTAATGCTTAATTACATTCAATTAAAATGATAGAGTTGGGTGCAAATACAAATTATACAAAGAAAAAATATTTCAAGAAAATAATTCACTCAAAGGATAATGAGTACTGAAAGAAACAAGTATAATAACGTGTTCAATCAAGAACAAACATATGCAAAAGATAAAGAAGATAAACACTCAAGAAAATCCTCAAACGAAGAGAAACAAGAAACCTAAATCAAGCTAGGTTGTCATAAGAGTCCTAATCATCCGAAAAAACAATATGTTTCAAATGAATATAAGAAGGCTCAATAATAAGAAACCTTTGCAAACCTTAGTTGATGAACAGTCTTAAATAGTCAAGCAATCTAGAAGATTTACAAGAAAAAGATCAGATAAACTCAAAAGGAAAAAAGAACCAAGGGATCATGTTAACCCAAGGGGACCACAACTAAGAGAAAATTTGCAAACTCAAAGGATAAACATAAATGATTGATAAATTCCCAACTCTTATAAAAACAAATTCAAGAGTATTCAAAGGTCTCTGAGAAAAAATCTCCTCGTGATTAGACTGAGAAAAAGTGAGCAGAAAGGGGTAGAAAAACCTAGAAAAGGATATCAACGCTCATGTTTCCAAAGGGACAGAGTACTACAGCACTCTGGTATACACTTCTTGACGCTTGAATCCATTAGGACTTAAACAAAAACCTCACGAGGATGTAAATCCCCCTGCATTTTTACAGAGGTGGTACTCCTCTTTACTTTAAGATTTTCTTGGGATTATAGATATTCAGAATATGGGACTTGACAGAAGTCTGTCATGGTAATCAAAGAAATATAAAGATTGTAAGAAAGATAAATGGAAAATGTTTTATTTTCTTTTTAAATAAAGTTCATGAGAAAGGACCAGGAACTACACACATTCACACATTTAAAGAAAATAAGCAAAATTTCCTCACATCCATCATAATTTAAAATAAATAATTATGATCACATAAAAATAAAAAGAATATGATCTACATGCATTAGATAACTTTAATAGAGTGGACACATAGGTAGATCAAATAAAGATAATGATATATCAATCTCAAATACTTTATACTCAAAACTCAGAGCTACAAAGCACAGTCGAAACTGACACGAAATAGCTCTCTTGAAATTTCTAAAAAATATATAGTTTGTTCATATTCTTTGAAATTTAAAATGTGTTTGTCTTAAAGACTGGGATTGGGGCTCCCCGTGGACCATAAAGAAAATATACACAAGAATTAATCTTGTAGAAGGAAGATGGTGGGTGGTAAAAGAATAGCAAGACCTGGTAAGAAGAAAAGAGAATTTATCAAACTTCGGTTAAACCTTTATATTCAAAGAAGCAGAGTAATTGGATGAAGGAATTGATAAAGAAAGAAAGACATGATCAGCATAAACTTACTATGATGTTCTCTCATCATTTTCAATTGCTTGTTGGTGTCCTTTTATTGTCTTCATTAACGGTTACAAGAACCTTCTCAATTGTTCCTTGCCCCTCATTGGTCAATTTGTCGATAGCTTTCTTGAACCATTCTTCAATATAACTTTTCATTGTTTCCACATTGATTTCATGCTAGATTTTGATGTTGAACAACTCTCCCTCCAAGTCTCTCAGAGCAAGGGAAATGCCATGTAATGCTTCTTCAATGTCCTGATTTTTCACGGAGTAGTCCACTAGCCAATTGTCTATGTCGTCCCCATCATATTCAAATATACCATAGAAATTTTCAACTGACAACCCTTTAAAAATCTCAATGTGTTCTTCAAATTGTTTCTTTGTGAGGAATATCGAGTTGAGAATTAGTTTGGGGTCTTGTATTCGTTAGTACTCACGGCTAAGTCTATCGTTGTGACCCTCTTGAATAATTCTTCCCTCTTTTATATAGCTTGGTTGCATGCTTGAACAATATTATTTAAGTTTTTTATCTTTTATTTATAGCACGCGTTCAACTGTTTTATCTGGTGTTAGCACTGAATAAATTGTTTGGTTGAAGAAACAACTTACAAAGGTAACTACAAAACCACTTTAGAACTAGACACTAGCCTATTCAGTTCAGAGAGGGATCTCTCTTGTCACTTAGTCTCTAATAGATAGTTTTTCTTGTTAAATCAATGGCTAGTTTTTGATGATTGAAGATATTTTTATAGAGTTTGTTGGCAAGAAGGAGAGAGATTTGTTGGGCAATGGAGTCAACCCTTGAAAAATAATGAAAACAATGACTGGTAGGTGGAAATGTTCAAATAAATGAAGGCTAAGTAGGTGATGAACTTTTAGTTTTTTAATTTTTTGTGTAGGGTGGAAGAAGAAGGAAACACATAAAAAATCAGAGCACCATGATAGATGAATTATGATAAGTTAAGAAATAAAAACAAAGTTTAAATCACTTGAATCTAAAGCACCATTTAGATGAATTTCAGACCCTTTAATATCTAATTTAAACATATGAAATGAAGATGAAGAATAAGAACACGAGATATACATAAAAATACTAGAGCACAGACTTCAGGCCACCACCATTAGAATCATTGTCTTGAAAAGCTCTGGACTTCTGCATTTGTATTTCATTCAGATTCAGAAAATTTTTACAATATCAAGCAAAATGTCCTTGCTTCTGCCAACTCCCATTACATTCAAAAATGATCAAATATATAGATCAATTTCCTCCCTTAGGATATTGGATTTGGACTCTACTATTATCTATAATCATGGATTTGGTTACATCAAAGGAGCACCACTCCTAATCTACTTACTAAAAATAGCAAATACGACTTGACCATCTTTTAATGCAAAACAAAAAACCTTCTACAAAACAGATTTTTAGTATATTTCAAACTTAATGTTGTGGTGAATCATCAGATACATCAGGAGACAAATCTGATATTGTTTTGAGTGCTGACGAGTATCTCTGCCACCTTTCCGTAGTGAACTGAAGCCAAACGTTGTGAAAATGCAACCTACAACGTTTGTGTAGTGTGGGGATTTTCTTGAAACATGTGTGTTGTTGGTGGCCAAAAACTTGTTGGAGACTAAAAATTACTTCAAAACAACTTGTCAATCACCTACCTTTGACTTTTCAAACCTTGTGTACTTACAGTACTTGCGTAGTGTGAGCTCGCTACCCGAGCTTTGTACATGCTAATTATCTCAAAAGTGTGCAAATATGGTGGAAATGATTGCTCCAACTTGTCAAATTTCTCTAATTCAACGACACACAGAGTGTAAGGGTATTTTTCACATCAAACCTTGAACTTGAAAACATCCTTACTCTTATTTTATCCTCATTGAACTTGCATTTTTTCACGGTGAGCAAAATCCCAGCAAAACACCCAAAATCATGTAGTGACGCTTCCCAAAAAAGAAAAATTGTGAATATGCTTCATTTATATTTATGCTACCTATGCAAGTAAGTCAAGGTTACCCTTACCCTTCTCATCAAATTTCAACTGTAACTTCAAATACATGTTTTCCTTTATCAAAGATAATTTTTTTCTTTTCAAGTTTTGTACTTTCCTAGATAAGAGTGCATTTCTCTTCAATTTTGTCTGGGCTTTTAAGAGTGTTGCACAAGCATTTGTGGTAGCTAGTCCACATTCCTGAAAATTTCTTTGGATCCTTAGTTCTAATAACTTTTCTCCTCCCTGAGTTGGATGATAAGGTCTTGATCTTCCCTTAATTGTTTATTTATCCATTTTAAATTGTTTTCTCCTTCTTCGGGTGAAGTGTGAGATTTCTCAACTGTTGTAGGTTGGCCTTGTACATATGAACTCATTTTTCTGGCAAAGGATCTTGTCAAAGGAGATTTATGTTTGGTCAATATTATCGTCTTAGGACTTTGCATGACTTCCCTTTCTTTTGAAATTTCTTTCTTTGAAACTATTTTAACTGGCGATGTTTGAACATCATGAACCTTCTCAGCTAATTTTCTTTTCAATTCCCTACTCTCCTAGTAAAACTGGGCTATGACATGTTGAGCCTCTTTGAGTTGATTTTGCATCTCTTTCATTTCTTTGTCCCTCTCCCCTGATTTCATTTGGTCTTCATCCATTTCCTAAGCTGAGGATTCAACAAAATTTGTATGTAATGCAAGTACATGGAGCCTTCTAGCAGCTGACCTTGTGATTGGTCTGTTGGGTTTTTGTGTTTCCTATACCTCATCAACAAAATGAAACCTCCTACCATTCTTTATGATTGGTTGGCTTGGTTAAGTTCCACCCTCAATCTCCTTTTCATTTCCTTTTCCCTTCTCTTCGAAACTTTTCTCTTTTCCACTTGAACCCTTAGAGGCCAACTTTCTTGTAGATTGGGGGGGGTCTCCTTTGGGGTCCAAAGGGATATTAGTTGAGGATAAAAAGGAGTATTGATCCCTGTTCATATTTCTAAGTTCTTCAATCACCAGCAAATTTACCAGGCAAAAATGAAACAAACTACTCTTGATTTGATCAGCCTTGGCCTATACTTTGTCTGCCATTTTACCTAAACTCCTATACAGGTAGTAAGGTAAGTTCAGGAGGCTCTTTCCTATGAAGTGAATTAGAAGTATTATATGATACTGATAAACCCTGTCAAATCTACCTACACAAGTGAAATATCTTTGAATTACCCTTAATAATTCCTCATAATTCTCTAAAACATACTCTCTAGGCATGGTGGCACCAAACTTTTGCTTCCTATATTTGGGTTTGAGGAAATTAGTATAAAAAATAGGATCAAGAGGCATACCTTTAAACCATTTTTCTCCTTGGATTGGAATCTTTGTTGCAGCATCTATTGTCTCCTCTGACACTTGTAAAGTGACATCAACAATTGTGGTCTAGACACCATTAAAATTTAGAGAAAAATCCTTTGGTAATTACATGTTATATCCTTGGATTTTCTCACAAAACCTCATGCACCCAACCTACTCAAATGAAACTCTGAATGCAAGGTATGAATTCACCACACTCATACTTTGTGGCTCATTCCTTAGTAAGCTACCTCCCCTTTTGTATTTCTTTATCTCCTGAGTTGTCATGATTGTGGTTGCAAGATAACCCTGAGACTATTAATGGAAGAGGGGTTCAAAGGATAAACTCGATCAGGGTGCCTTACACAGCAAACAAATAGGGCTAGGGTTTTCTCAAATTTACCATAGGGATGTCAATTATGCAAAAGGAAGGTTTTGAAAATGTATGCATGCAAGGATTAAGAATCGAATATGGCCCACTGGTATTTACACAGCAAAAACTAAAGAAGAAGGGAATGTGTAGAAAAATGATTTTACACAGAGTTTGCATAGAAAATGCTTCTGCACAGAATTTGCGTAGCGGGTGAATTGGTTTGTGTAGAGGATGAGTTCTTTGAAGCATGCTCAAAAGGAAGGGGATGATCAAAGTTCAAGGACACATGCAGATAGATAAAAGGTGGTAATGATACATGCACAAGCTGATAGAAAGTGATTTGAAAGGGAAAATATTTGTTTTGTGATGACAAGACATTTCAAACCGCTCCAAGCAACTTGTGCAGCGTGTTTACACAATGTGCACATTTTTTTTGTAGTCAAGGTACATTTAACATGAAATGACATCATAACCCTTTGTTGATTTCATCATGTGTCATGATGCTCATTGACACTCTTTGAAAATTACTTTCCCTCCTAGACTTTACAACTTGACTTATGACATATCACTTTCAAATTTTTGCAATTACTTCAAACTAATGACCCAAATACCTTTGCAAAATTTTCATGTGACTGAATCTTACCCTTAATGACTCAATTAGTAATTCTTTGGTCTTTCAAAGACCAAAGTATGACTTTGCAAATTTTTTGACAAATCTATAACCTTAGCTATGAAAATAATGGCGCTAACATCTAGCTTGGGGAGGGAAGATCCTCCTCTCTTCTCCTTATTTTTTTCATGTTGGAAACTTTGTTTCCAAAGAGTATTACAGCATCAAGGTAAAAACATTCTTCATTTTTTAGGTCACCTTTTAAATACTCGTGGAATGAATGTGCCCTTTATCCAAAAGAAGCATTTTTTTTCGAAGTTTCACATGCCTTTGTGATCAATGCCATTCTTTTCTTAATAGTTCTTTCCACATAGCTCCTAGCTAATGTAAGTAGGCTTGAGGATCCTTTTAATTTAGTAGCAAGTGTGGTGGGTCCAACTATTGTCAAAGGACTAGAAAGAAGTGGAAGCGGCATTAAGGAATCTTCCAGTTCCTTGATCCTTTCTTTCAACTTCATGTTTACCGCTTCAAGACCACCAATGGATTCATCCAGAGCATCCTCGGTTTCTCTATGAATTCTACAAATATGGGAAGGCCGCATATCTCTTAGGTCAACCTTTGAATGATATTTTCCTTTCTTATTATTTATATCACCTTTCTCAATAATCGATTTTTTGGATTCCCTGTCAAAGACAACGCTCTAAAAAGAAAATGAATCTTCCTCATTGAAGGTCTCATTCTCAATAATTTCCAATGATGAATTTTGATGGATCGTGTTCACTATTTGATCCATTGTGGGAAACATCTTATCGATATCCGCCTCGAGATCCATGTCTTCAAGGGAGAATTTGTTGATGTCATTTTCTATGTGGTGGTCTTCTTCCTCTTGCATAACATTTTTCCTCTTTTTTCTCAGAGGAAGCTTGTGGGAGCTCTCGATTTTTCCTGACCAGGGATTCTTTTCTCCTCCGCCGTGGGAACTAGTGTTGGTGACTTTCCTTTTGGGTGGGACATTGGAGCATTGCTCCGAGATGTGGTAGTATTAGGAGTGGCAGTGGGGGACTGGTTGATTTTCTCGTTGGGACCCTTTCCTTTCTCCTTGTAAAATTCATTAGTATTGAGTATTGTCTCAAAATCACCAACATTGTGAGAAGGAGTGCCTAAGTTATTATCTTCTTCCTCAATCAAAACAGTATGAATAAATAAATTGTTAAATCCTATTACCAGCATATGTTCCACGAAAATTCTGTTAGGTTCAAACCCCTTTATCTTTTCAACATATTTCAAATTCAGATTGTGGAAGTGGTTTGAAAATTCATCGATTTTGTTTATATTCCTAAATATAATGTCCCCAATTTTTCAAGGCAAGGGTATGAATTTATTTTTCTGTTTCTCATGGAAAAAGTGAAAACAGGAATTATACTGCCTTTTGACTTCCATAATAAACATTTTATAAGATAAATGTCATGGAAGAAAGGAGGGTTTTTCCTTAGAACCAAAAATCCTAATAACATTGTGATTTTCCATTTGCTCCAACGTCCCCATTTTATCCAAGAATTTATTTCTCTGGTCGGACATTCTGGGGGTATCTTTTCCAAATAATAATCCTTTGAAAACCAAAACAAAATCGTTGAAAACTTCATAGAAATGCAAAGAAGCTTTGTGTCTCCACAATGCTTGGTAGCAGAAGGTAATTGGGTCAAGTTCACAATTCACCCTCTTACAGATAGACAATTTTGGAAAATGACAGAGATATTTTATCGCAAACACCAAATAAGAATCCATAAATAATTTCTTGTCTTTTTTGTATTGTGACAATTGGGAGGAGATTTCAATGGAAATCAGTTTTCCCCAATCAAAAATAGATTTCTCTTTGACCGTAAAATATAAGATATAAAGAATCATATGGGGAATGTTGGCGGTACTTTCTTGGCCTGTCACCCTGGTGAATAACCAAGCAATTTCCCAAAATGGGTTTTTGAACGAGTCAACCTGCAACCTGGTAAAGTCTTCAAGGACAGTCGTGGGATTCTCCAAGAACTCAAGAAATAGGTCCAGGCCATTATCATGCTTTTTCAAAGAAATCCCTAAAATACTCTCCTTTGAAAGTAAGTGTTGGTTCAGGGAGCTTTAACATCTTACGGAACAATTGAGGTGAAAGAGAGATGGGAGAATGGTCTTGAAGTTGAATAATTCATTGACTCTGTATGTATTTCTCAATGCATAATGAAACTAGTTCCTTGCAGTCGAAAACCTCAGGGGCACACCTTGCATGAGAAATTCCAGATGTCCAGATCACTTCCTTCTGAGAAGAAGGGGATGAATAGTAAGAATATGCCCTAGACCACTGAAAGTGATCCAGGTGGATCATCTCAAAATTTGATAGAGTTAAAGTATTCAAAATGAAAATTAAAGCTTACAAAGTGGAACATTTTGTTAGCAGCTTTCTGGTGACGTTCGTTTTAGGAAAAACGACCTCCAAATGATAAAGATATCAACAGTTGAAATTTCGTCGAAAATGATGAAATATGGTTAGAAATGGTTAAACAAAATATCATTTGGGACTATGGGAATTGAACCCAAGACCTTGTGAAAAGGCCACCATGACCCCATGGTTGGGTAAAAAGGGGTGGTCAAGGACATAGCCCTTTACCTTGCCAACACCGAGGCCCCCTTGGTATTTAAATGTCATATATTAAAACCATGTCATATATCCAAATGTTATATGTATTAAAACCCAAATTGTGCCAACCATAATATATTAAAACCATGTCATATATCCAAATGTTATATGTATTAAAACCCAAAGCGCACGCAACCATAATATTAAAACCATGCCATATATCAAATATATGATATACCAAATCGTGCGCAACCATAATATTAAAACCATGCCATATATCAAATATATGATATACCAAATCGCCAAAGCCAATTACATGTCCGTGGGAGGAGAAGCCCACGGGTTTGACCCTGGGACTTCCACCCCCATAACAACCACAGCTACCCACGCGCCACCGCTATGAGACATGGAAATGGGTGGTGCGAAAACCTTAAAAGGTGTCGAAATGAATGGGATTTGGATTGGCGCGTGGCCTATGGCCCACGCCCCTTTTTTGGTTTGATTTCATTATTTAAATGAGGCATGGGCACGGATCCCGAGGAGGATTTTTGATGCAGGGAGAGACAGGCATGTAGATCGAGGTGATGTTGCACAGTGATCGAAGTGAATTTTCACGTAGATTGAGGTGGTTATGAGTATGCATGCATCTCGAGGTCGTACGTACTATACAATCAAAGGCAGATTTTGGGAATTGTGCCAAGAAGGGTATTCGGAGTCCAGTTTCTTAAATATATTGAGTTTATACTCAAAAGTCTCAGCTTTTGGCAAGGATTCTAGATCCAGCTTCAGTTTTTGCATTCAGGCATCCATACAGAAAAGTGCTCACAGAATCTTTCAGATACATAGAAAGGTATCCATGTTCATACTTAAAAGTCTCAGAATTTCATCTTGCATCTGTTGTTGAAGTCTATTACTGTATATGACAGATAGAAATCATAAGTCACTTTGTAATCATTTGAATACTTAATCTATCGACCTTCCCATTTGGAGAGTGGCTCGGAGACGTAGCCAGGGGGTCTGGTGAACTCTGTTGCCAATTCTTGTTCATAGATGGTTTGCTTACATATTTATGTGCTCATGTGCTTGATGGATGTTCTTTATTTTTGCATTTCAAAGATGGTTAACAGCTAAAAGTACATATGCAAATAATGATTAAAAGATCTTGAATTTTATATCAAGTAAAATTTTCAGATCAAGTTGGTATCAGAGCGAGGTTAACCATTTTCTTTGTGAGTTGATGTTAACAAGATCCAAGCTTCAGCGTGGTGAAGGGGAACTTGAAGTGTTTGATCCAGAGGTTGGATCAAGAAGAGGAAGGATGTCTTCACCAAAAGGAGAAGAAGCAGCTTCTTCTATCCCTTCTAAAGGGGAATTTCTAAAATCTTTCATGAGAATGCAAACGATGGTAGAGGAGCCCTATCAAGATTGAAATAAAGGTGAACAAGGTGGACCATCTCATACAGAAGGTAAAAAAGAAGGAGGTGGTGAGGAACCCCCTAAAACCTCTCCAACTTCTCCATCTCTTCTTGATGGTTCTATTCCTTCTCCATTTGAAAAACTAAAAACAAAATTTGATCCTAATATGCCTCATTTAAAGCTTGATATTAAGTTTGAATTACCTATGTCTAATGGAGAGATTAATGTTGAAAAACTAGACAATTGGATCCGTCAAATTGAAGTTTATTGTAGGATTCAAAAATTTACTTAAGATGCTATTAAAATTTAGTTGGCTTCTCTCCGACTTGGAGGGACTGCTCTCATTTGGTGGGAGAGCATATCTCAAGAGGATCTTGCCACAAAAGGAAAAATCGTTTCCTCTTGGTGTGAGTTCACTTCAGCACTTAAAAAGCAATTTTATCCATTAGGGTATATGCAGCAAGCTATGATGGATTGGCAGAATTTGAGACAAAGTAAGGGACAAAGTGTGCAAGAATACACACAAGAATTTCGAAAAAGAGCATTGAAACTTGGTATACCTCTCTACACTCAAGAAACTCTTCTCAAATATATAGGAGGATTGCATAGTTATTTACGTCATATGATATTGATGTTTAATCCGACTAGCCTTGACGAGGTGTGTGTTCAAGAAACTCACATTGAATCAAAAGGGAAGAGTGTTCATGATGTTTCTTCAGCTGAATCCGTCCAAGCAAAAGAAGGTAAGGAAAAGAGGAAAGTTAAACATGCAGCTACAATGAAGAAGGGTGATGAGAGACCTACATGCTCGCATTGTCAAAAGCAAGGGCATGAAGAGGAAAAGTGTTGGTAGCTACATCCTGAAATGAAACCGAAGTGGTTTAAGGATCAGAAGGGGAAGCAAACAACCACGGTTATCGTTGAAGACCTTGAATCAGATTCCAAGGACGAAACAAAGATAACAATCGTAGGTGTGAAAGGTAAATCTATTGTTGATAATGATTCTAACATTGGTTCTTCATGTGCTTCTACTTCTAAAGATGATGACAATTCTAAGGATAGAAAGAGGAATGAATTGTTCCATATAAGAGTGATTACAAAACAAACAAAGGTCGACACACTCATAGATAGTGGATCTCAAGTTAATATTATTTCAGAAGAAACAGTTAAGCAATTGGGATTAACAACAAAACCACACAAGAAACCTTATCCATTAGGTTGGGTATGCAAAGATAAAAGATTACAAGTAACACAACAATGTGATCTAAAGTTTGCAATTACATCTAAGTTTGTAGATGAGGTTGAATTTGATGTGGTCCCACTAGATATATGTGGAATTGTGTTGGGTAGTCCGTACTTATATGATCGAAAAGAGATCTTCTATCGAGAACATAATCAGTATCACTTGTTTAAAGAAGGAATTGAGTACATAGTGCATTCACATTCATTCAAAAATGACAAATCATTGGGCACTACACAACAATTAAAAAGGGTTGTTAATGCAAGTCGGAATTTGTCACTTATGTATATACAATGTAAGGAAGAAAAGAATCCTAAGCATGAAGAGGGAGTGTCATTTCACTACAATGCACCTGTTTTGGTTAAAAGTCGGCATGGTTTGGGTACAATCTCTTTCACATGTTCAATGTTTATATTCATCTTATTACTCATCAGTAGTATGTGGTTGGTTCCGACAATGTTGAATGAAGATGTGATTAAGAATGTGATTAAGGTACTTAACAATGTCAAAGCAGTGTTGATTGTTGTATTGTTGATTCAGATGTACAGGTTCCAGGAAGAATGGATAGGTGATACAGGACAAGTGAGACAAACATGTCCTCACTTATTTTATGAATGATTTCATACTTTTTGTGGCCAAAAATATTTCCAATGGGAAGGTTTGATCCAGGTTGATCATCTCAAAATTTTATAGAGTTAAAGTATTCAAAATGCAAAGTAAATCTTACAAAGTGGAAGAGCTCGTCAGCAGCTTTCCGGTGATGTTCGTTTCAGGAAAAACGACCTCCAGATGACAAAGATATCAGCAGTTGAAGTTTTGTCAAAGATGGTGAAATATGGTTAGAAATGGTTAAACAAAATATGATTTGGGGCTATCGGAATTGAACCAAAGACCTTGTGAAAATACCACCATGACCCCATGGTTGGGTAAAAATGGGTGGTCAAGGGCATAGCCCTTGACCTTGCCAACATCGAGGCCCCCCTGGTATTTAAATGTCATATATTAAAACCATGTCATATATCCAAATGTTTTATGTATTAAAACCCAAATCGCGCCAACCATAATATATTAAAACCATGTCATGTATCCAAATGTTATATGTATTAAAACCCAAATCGTGTGCAACCATAATATTAAAACCATGCCATATATCAAATATATGATATACCAAATCGCGTGCAACCATAATATTAAAATCATGCCATATATCAAATATATGATATACCAAATCGCCAAAGCCAATTACATGTGCGTGGGAGGAGAATCCTGCGGGTTTGACCCTGGGACTTCTGCCCCCATAACAACCACAGCTACCAATGCGCCACCGCTATGAGACATGGCAATGGGTGGCACGAAAACCTTAAAAGGTGTCGAAATGAACGGGATTTGGGTGGGCGCGTGGCCTATGGCCCACGCCCCTTTTTTGGTTTGATTTCATTATTTAAATGAGGCATGGGCACGGATCCCGAGGAGGAGTTTTGATGCAGGAAAAGATAGGCACGCAGATCGAGGTGATTCTGCACAGTGACCGAAGTGAATTTGCATTCAGACCGAGGTGGTTTTTGCACATAGATCGAGGTGGTTCTGAGTATGCATGCATCTCGAGGTCGTACGAACTGTACAATCAAAGGCAGATTTTGGGAATTGTGCCAAGAAGGGTATTCGGAGTCCAGTTTCTGAAATATATTGAGTTTATACTCAAAAGTCTCAGTTTTTTGCAAGGATTCCAGATCCAGCTTCAATTTTTTCATTCAGGCATCCAGACAGAAAAGTGCTCACAAAATCTTTCAGATACACAGAAAGGTATCCATGTTCATACTTAAAATTCTCAGAATTTCATCTTGCATCTGTTGTTGAAGTCTGTTACTGTATATGACAAACAGAAATCAAAAGTCACTTTGTAAGCATTTGAATACTTAATCTATCGGCCTTACCATTTGGAGAGTGGCCCGAAGACGTAGCCAAGGGGTCTGGTGAACTATGTTACCAATTCTTGTTCATAGATGGGTTGCTTACATATTTATGTGCTCATGTGCTTGATGGATGTTCTTTATTTTTTCATTTCAAAGATGGTTAACAGCTAAAAGTACATATGCAAATAATGATTAAAAGATCTTGAATTTTAGATCAAGTAAAATTTTCAGATCATAAAGTTTTGGTCCTCAGGCCTAAAAATATTCAAAGTATCACCGCAGAACTGGTGTCGAGATGCTCCATCCATAAGTTGACGAGAGTGTTCCTTTAATCCAGATAATATTTGCAATGAGCGCTTGAGAGAGATAAAAATAATATAATCTTCGACAAATTTTTCTTTAATGTGGTTTAATGAGAAATTTCCTTGAGCCCTTCGTTTACTAATGACGATATTTATGGAACCTGCATGATGATTTATTATCATTAAACCATAATAAATGTGTATTTGGAAAACCATAAAGGTAGCGAGGATGGACGAGAGAAATTAGGATTTGGGAACTTTTGTGAACCCGTCAACCCAGGGACCCGTGAAGCCGTGGTTGCGAATGATAGAAAATAAGCTAAGTGTTACGAGCGGTCGGTCGAACTTTGATACATAGGAAATGAAATATTTATGAGCTCGGTATCCACAATAATTATGAAGGTCATAATGTAGATCATGGGTCTTTGGGTGAAAAATGGATATTGCAGAACTTGGAATATGAAATATTGAACCTACAAACCCGCGACTGTGGTATAGAATAATACAACGGTCGGTCGGACTCATGATATGGGAGTATGGATGGAGATGAATATATGTGAGTCCTCCAACTGGCGATCTCACCGTTTTGAAAAACAACTAAGTATAGTAACTAGAAAGGGAAAAGAGAAGCAGGAAATGAAAAGGGGAATTAAGGGTAGGTATAGAAGAGGGAAAAAATGGAAAAAAAAAAAAATGGGAAAAATCGGAAGTGGAAATTGATCTCAACAACACTACTGGGGGGCATTGATCGTATATCAGTGCTCTGGTGTGCATAGTAGACGAGCGTTACCCTTCCCAAAAACTCAGAAAAAAGGCTAAGAACTCAGAAAAATTTACCAAAGTCTCTGTGAAATATTCAATGAAGAAGAGAGAAACAACAAATAAGATCTAAAGTGCGCAAAATCCCAAACGATCCAAGGAAAGACAAGTTAATCTCCTTCCCCAGTGGAGTCCCCAATTTTTGTTATGGAAATATTCCCCTGTGGACAGGTGAACTTTCCCTTGGATTACAGACCCCTAATATCAAAACAATAAAATACAAGTGGACACTAACATCCCTTTGAATTTAGTTTAACTAATTACAAAGGGAGAAAAGGTGTAATGCACCTAGTTTCGAAGTTTGTCCTTATTGCTTCCAATCTGAGCTTGATCTCCAAACTGATTAGTGCAACTTGATACCTTCAATGCAATAGAAAACAAAGAGAAACATAGAAATTATACTCTACAATATTAAATCAAACAAATTCATCTACAAAGATTGAAGGAGCAGTAGACAAGCACATGCAAGAATACATAATCTTGAAGGAAATAGGCCAAGTATATTAAAATGAGAACCCAAAGAGAATACTTACAAACATGTATTATGATGCAACACTCCTTCAATCTCTCATCATCCAAAAACTTGCATGAATCCCACGATCATAAGTCTGATATCTCCAAGTTTCCTCCTTTCTCCAGAATCAAAGGTTTGATACCTCTATTCTTCCTCCTCTTCTCCATGGAAAGCCCTCATTATATAGGATTTGGAGGCTTAACCACAATGGAGAAGATCACTCATTAGATCAACTAAAATGGGATCTCCAATATTTTTAGGGAGAAAATATCTCT
>ML787412.1:80839-91256 GCA_009831015.1 Picea engelmannii
CATCAACACTCTGCCACCAACTGAATGCATGATGACCATCCTTGCAAACAAACAATTATACAACAAAATAGAGTAGATGAGGTTAGAATAGAAGAATATTGCGTAGAAATTGGAACCCTTACAAGACGAAGCACTCAGGGTGATACGGGATTTTTCAACTGCGCACAGAATGGTAAAGCAAGATACACATGATAACGAGGAGAAACTCATGACCTTGAATGCCCAGGTCGTAGAGGAAATTTTGGGAAAAGAAGCAGAAGTAACAAAAGAAGTTGCGACGGTAAGCGAAACCCTCCAAAATTTGATAGAGGCATGGAGGAGCATGACACAACAATCTTGAGTGGCTCAGGATGAGCCACGGGTGAGTGTTGGAGGCCTATTGGACAGGCATTTTGGATGCAGTTTTGAGAAAAATCCTAAGTATGGAGGAGGTGTGCAGTAAAGGCACATTAAAGATCGAAGTGTGCAGTAAAATCATACTTGGAAATGAAGAAGAAAATAAAGAAGAATATAAAGAGAATAAATCAAGAAGATAAAGTGGGTGAAAAGGAAGGACAACAGTTCGGCATGGAAAAGTAGAGATATGGGAAAAAACAAAAAGAACAGCAGTCGAGAATGAAAAAGAAACATGTAGACGAAAAGGCAGGAAAAGCATGCCCAAACAACGAGTCAATATGAGTTGTAATGAGTCATGATTATTTCTCATAGGGTTTTGGGGATAAACAACTAGGGTTTTGAACTCTAAATCCCATGTATAAATATGTAATAGGTCGGGAAGAATAGGGGTTGGTCATTATTGGTTGTTGGGGTTCTCTGAGGGTTCTGTCGTTGTTGAGTGTGAGAGAATAGATTGGGAAAGAGAGAGATTATATGTCTGAGGGTTTGGGGAGATTTTGTAGAGAGGCTTGCACTACAAAGCGGCTAGGTGGGATGGGGATCGATGTTATGATGTATCCATTGAAGCACATTGCACAAGTCTGAGACAATTGCAGAAAGAATAGTAAATAAGCCAGTCATTGTGGAAGTAGCCCAAAGTTTGGGTGAACCACGTTAAATATTGTGTTCCACTATGTATTTTTATGTGTGATTATTCATTGATAATATAATATGTATGTTAGAGTAGATCTGGTTTGTCTATGATTGATGTGCAGTAATTATGGATGTCTAGTGAATAGTTTGTGTCGCAGTCTATGTTATAATCATATTGCATAATCGAGTTGTTTAATTAATCAAAGGATATTATATATAGAACATTGTGCACAAGGTATATAAGTCATCATGAATAGATTGATAGTCACACATCCCCTCATACCTGCAGAAACTCGGTTCCTACAGTCCCAATAGATACCTCGGGTGAGACTTCACCTGCATGTAGGTGATGTCGAAAGGGCCGATATCTAAAGGGTTTTGTTGGTTAGATAACTTGAACCTAGGGTCTTACAATCGTGCATCAACAGTTATCTTGATACAAATCCCCTAACTTATTCAAGAGAGATGTTGTGATTTTTTTTCTTTAGAAACATTCAATAATATGGAATTTTCCAAACAAAGCCCGATAAGTCTTCTCACCTTTCTCTCCAATACCACCCACTCTTCATATTTCAGACCAATGGGTTTGGTTCTAGATATTTCAACCCATAGATCTCAATCTACAAGAAGATCCTTCATGTTGATCTTATATAGCTCAAAGTTAGTGCCATCAAACTTCTCCATTTCTAATCTAGATGTGCTCATCATTACCCTACAACAAGATTTCCTTTTGCAAAATCTCTAACTCAAACAAAGATTAGATAAAAAAAAAAAAAAAATCTTGTCCCTAACACCTTGGATCCAAGGTGATCATGATATGATACCAAATGAAAGGAAGTAGAGGTACAGAATGCACTTCCTACACTAATCAATGAGAGAATAATATGTGGAAACTTAAAATAGAATAGTTGCAAACAAATTAAATAAACAAAAAAACATTAATAGCACGATATCCTCAAGAAATTCCTTCCGAATGAAATAAACAACAAATCATTAATAGCATGATATCCTCAAGAAATCCCTTTCGGGATAAAAACCCCACACTCTAAAGCACACTCAGCGTGTTATTTAGCAACTAAATGGTTACAATATAGAATCTATGTGCTCTCAACAAGAGTGTTCAACAATAGCATAATTCTATAGAAATTTCAAAACCATAACAATAAGATAAAACTTACACTATGTTTTCCTCCAATCTTAGCATTGAATAAATAGGAATAGAAAACCATAAAGCATTTATGGTTTTCCAATTCTATATGTTGGAAACCACAAGTAATTGGCCAAGTATTGGAGCATAGCTTCCATTACCTACTAGTGCTCTACATTTATTCCTTGTCACCAGTCAACATGTATTCCCTACTATTGCTCTGCATTTATTCCCTGCCACTACTCTGCATTTGTTCGCTACTGCTCCTCAGCAATCATCACCTCCTCCACTACAATACTCTAAGGTGTATGATCTCTTAGCCTAAAGCCAGTGTCCCTTGTGGTCATCGCCAAGGCTACCTCTAGTGAGGTCATATGCTTTATAGTAACATCTAATTTTAGTTCCATATATAAAACCACAAGCTAGTCCCTTAACCTCTTGTCCAATAAATTAACAATATTAAAATATTAAAATCATTATAAAACTTATACATAAATCTTGAGAATAATATTTCAAAATATTTACCATTTTACTCATATGTAGATTACAATTATTAAACAATATAGAACAAAATTTTATGGAAGTTAGAGGAGCAAAAATTTATACTTTTAATCCATTTTGATGAGGAGACAGGGTGTATTGATATGCAACAGTTTTTCCTATTACTCTTTGACCACGTAGGTGCCTAGGGATAGGGCCATATGGAACATTTTAAACCACGAAGGTGCCTAGGGATAGGACCATATGGAACATTTTAAAAATCTATCTTATCGACGATAATTTTAGTTTGATTTTGATAAAAATAGTTTTCACAATCATAGTTCTATTATGATCATATTTATAAATTATGCCATTTTTGGAACATTTATAAATAGACCTATAACTTAAAAATATAGATCACCATTTCAAATTCAAAAAAAAATGGTAAAAAAAGTGTCTACTTGTTTGGCAAGAAGATTTTGATGTATTAAAAAATGATTTTATTCTACTTTATTTTATATATAATTAAATCATAATTAAACTTTAAATATATCAAAAAAAATTACTAAATTTAACTCAATTTCATCTTGCAAATGAATATAGGAAAAATATAAATACCAAATTTTTCATCATTGAACCAACCATAGGAAAAATATAAATACCAAGACTAGTTTAGGAAACCGGTCAAATCTTCCGTCGATTCTATGGTTTGGAAAGCTCTCTGAACAGTGTTTCCTTTGGTCAGACTATGGACTGTGTGGAGGATTGGTTTGATTAAAAGCTGAGTCTACAAGCAGTAAAGTCACTTGCTGATGAAAAATGCTACGGAAGTAAAGTTCAATTTTTTATGTAGATAGGCCCTGTAGCGAATAGTAGTGTTGTTTTTTACGATGCTTTTCAAATTGATAGAATTACTTGAAACCCTTTACTTTTTTTTTTTTGCCGAAATATGTACATTCATATCCAATGAATATATGATTTTTTTTCATAACAAATAAAGATACGCAATGTATAATATGTAAAAAAATTGTTGAATATTATAATGTTAAAAATAATAAATATTTAATTTTATAAATTTGAAATTAAGATATGTTTATGAAAATGTTTAAAAATCTCATGTTCTAGATAATAGTTCTAGATAATAATTTTGAGTAAAAGTAACTAAATGTGTTACCATTTGTCTTAATTTAAACTTTTTATGAATTTTTCAATTTTTTTTATCATTGAAAATAACATGAAAGAATATTGGTTATTTTATATTGAATGGAAAGAGTTGTTTTGGATTCATAGCATTGCAAGTGTTAAATATTAACATTGTATTGTAATATTTGAGGGTGTTGAACCTCTTTCTTCATTAAAAACAATAATTTTATCAAATTCAAGATTGCAATTTTGGTAAAGAGTGCATAGTCATCCAGGAAATGATAACTTAGAACAATTAAAATTTGTAGAACATTTAGCCTTCTTTATTATCATTTTGGCTATGCCGCCTCTTTTTATTGAGCCAACCATATTAGCTTTCTTTGCCTAATCAACCATTATGCAATGTTTATAAGGTATGTCTAAGAAACATTATTTATTCCTGATGGGAATTCTTATGGAAGGAATCTTAAGAATCTATCATCCATACACTCTAGCCTATATGGGTTGCCAAAGATACGAAAAAAGCATCTCCACCGTCTTCTTCAGAATATTTTAAAACACATCATTGGAATCATTTGTTTCCTTCCTATTCTTCTTCTTCTTCTTCTCTTCCTTGCAATCCCTTTTGAAATGTCTGACCTTGCCACTATTCCAAAGAAGATCCTTGAAATATCCAAGAGACTTATGTCTCCCACTAGATTTGAATCTTCCCGTTTCTCTCTTCTTGTCTTTCTCCTTCAATCTTCCACGAATAGCAAAGGCCTCATTGGTGGATTCAAAATCTTTATGCCTCACCTCCTATGAGAGTAAAGAAACCACAACCTCATCCAACACCAATGTCTTTATAGTGCTTCCATGGCCATTACCAAGTTGTCTAAAAGGGTCATGAATACAATGATTCCCTTCCTTGATCTTTACTCCAACTAAGATCAAATGGGTAACAATAATATTAAACGCATTTAAGTGCTTGGCTACAGAACCATTCTCAAGGAAAAAAAAAAATTCCAAAGAAAAAGTTTATTAACCAAAGATTTATCGTGATACAAATCCCTTAACTTCTTCAAGAGAGATGATGTAATTTTTTCTTCAGAAACATTCAATAATACCAAATACCACCCACTCTTCATATTTCATACAAATGAGTTTGGTTCAAGATATTGCATGTGCTAGATCTCCATCTACAAGAATATCCTTCATCTTGAGATTCCATAACTCAAAGTTAGTGACATTAAAACTTCTCCATTTCTAGTCTAGATGTGCTTGTCATTTCTCTGCAACAAGATTTCATTTTGCACAATCTTTAAACTTTACTTTGATGATTACATAAAAAAATCTTTGTTCTCACTCAAACAAAGATTAGATAAAAAAAAATCCTAGTTCCTAAGTAGAGGTGTCGAATAAGCTTCCTACACTAATCCATAAAAGAAGAATGTGTAGAAAATTAAAATAGAATAGTTGTAAACAAATGAAATAAACAACAAATCATTAGTAGCATGATAAGACAATGTCCCTTGATGTCATATGCTTTCTAGTAACATCTAACTTTAGTTCCATATATGAAACCACAAACTAGTCCCTTAACATCTTGCCCCCAATAAGTTATCAATATTAAAATATTAAAATCATTATAAAATTTATACATAAATTTTGATAATAACATTTCAAAATATTTACCATTTTACCTCATATTACCTCATATGTAGATTACAATTATTAAACAATATAAAACAAAACTTTTATGGAAGTTACTTTTAATCCAATCCATTTTTTTGAAGAGACCGGGTGTACTAGTATATACACAAGGTTTTGTCTTTCCACTAAGGTGAGGGATAGTGTCATAAGAAACATTTTTTAAATCTATTTTATAGAGCATAATTTTAGTTTGATTTCATCAATTCCAACTAGTTTAATCAATTAAAATGTGGGTTTAGTTTGTTAGACCATCTCAATTCAATACCTTTATAGTTTCACATATCTCTAAATAAACCTATAACTTAAAATATGAATTAGTATTTCAAATTCAATAAAAACACAAGTATCTTAATAATATATTTATTACAAAATTAATATATTATATTTTACTATATATAATTAAATCATAAATAGACTTTAAATATATAAAAAACTTCAAGTCAATTTCATCTGCAAATGAATATTGAATATCCATTTGGCACACGTTTAAGCTTATTCAGCAGCTAAATACTGCTGATACAAAGTTCGTTTTTCAGTCATGATTTACGATCCACATTTCCTTTTTCTTCCATCGTGCAGTTTCGATTTACGTCTTCTCCACCAGTTGGGTGATTAAATCCCCCGCCACCTGCTGGGCAACCAAAAAAAACTCAACTCAACATCCTCGATGAAAAAGTGAAAGAAAAATCAAATATAAAAAAAATTCAAATCGACAGAAAATATTTTATGCAGTACCTTGTAGTAGCGAAGATGGACGGGGCATTTCGCCCATGACATAATCAGGGTCTTCAGGGCGCTGACGGATCTGTAATAGAGAAGATGGATAGGGCATTTGGCCCATGCCAAAATTTGCCTGATAAGAAACATTATTAGGGTTTTCATTATAATATATAGGGGGTTGACGGATCTGATGCGAAGCAGCAGCAGCAGCAGCTGTTCCTGAGGTCTCAGGAGCAGAAGAGCAAATACTAGTATTTTGAAGCTGCAAATAATTGTTACGTTGATATAGCGAAGATGGACGGAGCATTTGGCCCATAACATAATCAGGGTCTTCAGGGGTCTGACGGATCTGATATGAAGCAGCAGCAGCAGCCGCTCTTGAGGTTTCAGGAGCAGAAGAACAAGTACCTTGTAATAGAGAAGATGGATAGGGCATTTGGCCCATGCCAAAATTTGCCTGATAAGACACATAATTAGGGTTTTCATTATAATATATAGGGGGTTGACGGATCTGATACGAAGCAGGAGCAGCTGTTCCTGAGGTCTCAGGAGCAGAAGAGCAAATACTAGTATTTTGAAGCTGCAAATAGTTGTTACGTTGATATAGCGAAGATAGACGGGGCATTTGGCCCATGACATAATCAGGGTCTTCAGGGGGCTGACGGATCTGATATGAAGCAGCAGCAGCAGCCGCTCTTGAGGTCTCAGGAGCAGAAGAACAAATACTAGTAATTTGAAGCTGCAAATTGTTGTTAGGGTTCCGTGTCAAATGCTGTATACGTCTCTGTAGCATCAGTTTCTCTTGGCTGAGCTTCCTATAACAACCCCAGCTTCCTTGCACAGGGTCCTTTTCTCTGCATTCGGCCTCCCAACAAATAGACTGCAAGGCTGTTTGTTTCTTCTCCATGGTATCCAAAGTAGACAGCACTCTAATTATATATTTTGGTTCAAAGATCTTGTGGACAGAGAGGAATTGCTTGTCATTTCCAGGAGGGAAGAAGGGAGCCAAAGGGCAATTAGGAGTGCACCTCTTTCTCTGATACCTACATGCTGCACAGGGATGGACTGGTGTTCCCGCAATCTTTAGCGTCTCTATAAGATATATCCAGTTCCACAGAATTAAGACTACCATATTCATTAAACAACTACCATGATCTCACAGGCCAAGCAAATGCTTAAAAAAAACTGCATAGCAAATGCTTAAAAACAAACTGCATGACACGGTTGTTATATTATCTTCTTGACTATTTACAACTTACTTCAGCACTAAGTTTGTAATCATGCGTAGAGAGAATGAGATGAATCGGTGGCCTGACAAAATACAGACTACATACGACGGTCTAAAGCCCTTGAGATTTTCCTTGGGTTTTTAATGCATTATTGTGACTACCATTTTTTAAAACTGGAAACAACGGATCGTTTTCTTTTAGTGGTGACATAATGATATTGTTCTGTTTCATATTAGAAGGGCTGCTGAATTAAGAAGGATCCACAGCTTTTTCTCGAAAAGAGATTATTTTAATTAAATGGAATATATGATCTCATTCAAATTTTACCAGTTTTGTTTCATCTCTAATTAATTGGAATATATGATCTGATTCAAATTTTACCAGTTTTGTTTCATCTCTAATTAATTGGAATATATGATCTAATTCAAATTTTATCAGTTTTGTTTCATCTCTTTATTTATAAATAAATTCACTGTCAAGTCACAGAAAATTGGTATAAGGTTCGTTCTTCTATGAAGAAAATTGGTATAAGGTTCCTTATTCTAGGAAGAGAAGGATCCACAGTTTTTTCTCAAAAAAAAAATTATTTTATTTAATTTGAATATATGATTTGATTCAAATTTTACCAGTTTTGTTTCATCTTTTTATTTATAAATAAGTTCACGGTCAAGTCACAGTAAATTGGTATAAGGTTCCTTCTTCTAGGAAGATAAGATCATCTAAGGCTCCTTCTTCTAGGAAAAGCATGGTAAAGAAGAATAGCAATAGTGATGGAGGAAATATGCTCCTACCAAAGATGCAATTGAGGACTGGGGAGTAGCACACACTCTGTTATGTCTGTGTCCACTTCACCCTTTATGTTTGTGACCTCATTCTACCTGTGACCAAATTGGTATATGAGATCTCTTTGTTTGTGGGACTAGATCTCCTTCAAATTTTACTAGTTTTGTTTCATCTCTTTATTTATAAATAAGTTTATTGGTCAAGTCACAGCAAATTGTTATATGAGTTCCCCTTGTTTATGGGTTGTTTATGGGATAAGAGATCTCCTCCCCTCAATCATTTGACTGCTAAAATCTATGAGATATTCCTTCTGGATTTGAACCTATGATCTTATAAAAGAAAACACATATTCTTTTTTGTTTTTAAAAAAATAAAAAATAGTTAGAATATACATTTTAACTTGAACATAACATCACGAGAAAACACATGTTCTTAATAATATAAAGATATTTAAAATTAAAAATAAAAATACAAACTATATATACCAAAAAGGTGAAATTATTTGTGAAAAGTTTTAGGTTTTCGCCAATAAGTATAAAACTACTAAAAAAAAATTGTAAGATCTTTGTCTTAAAAATGTTATCATAATTTTAATTTTGCTATCATAGTATTTTTAATGATATATCAATATGTAAAGTGACTTACCCTTTCTCACTGGGATCGCTCTCACTGGGATAGGTACATTCTGGACCTCCCGACCTTCAACAATCCCCTCCCATCTCTGTTTTTTTCTTTTGGCTTCCAGAACTGCAGCCAAGAGTTCCCCCTTCTCGTAATACAAAGCATGTAATTCATCTTGCAATTTATCCCTCACCCTTACAAGTCTCTCCACCTGATCTTCTTTCAGCTGCGACGCGATTTTCTCTGTCCATAAAGACCTAATTTGACTACGCAGATAGTCCACCTCGGTATCCGAAAGGATTTTCTCAAAGGGAGCAAATTCCACGTCGCCCAACTTGATTTCTAAGTTGGTCACAGTCTGTTCCGTTTCAGCCAGCCGATTGGCCAAAATCGTCTGTTCTTCGGTCATATCATGGACTCGTTTAATGAGTGCCTGGTTGAGCTTTCGGAGGCCATCCAATTGCTCCTCAACGCCATTATTGGGTGTTACGTTTTGGGCTCCTGCCTCCTCCTCCATTGAAAGTTTTTAAAACTTATTCCCAATCAAGAAATGACTACCAACAAGTAATACAATCCAATACAGTACCAGTATCAAGCAGGCAGGCAGACTATGACTCTATGAACTCTTTACACACAATATAAATTTCCTGATCCTTTTTCTTGCCTGTATGTTGCGTCCTGGAAAACTCCGAAATGACCAAGACAGTGGAAATAATTTAAACCACGCAGTCTCTAGGATCACCGGATAATGAAGGAGATTCAGATGCAGATGAAGAAATGCGGGTCCTCCGAGATAGTGGAAATAAATTAAACCACGCAATCTCCAAGATCACCAGCAAATGAAGGAGATTCAGAGACATGAACAAATGCAGTTCTGCCAGTGAATCCCAAACCCTACCCAACGCTTAAAGAGCATTTTGAAAAAAAGATGCATCCGTTTATCAGTGTGACGGCATTTAACCTATCCGTTTATTATTTCTTATATTATAAACTAAAATTAAAATAAAGTAAGTTACGCAATGTATAGTAATATATAAATAATTGTTTAATATTATAATGTTAATAAATATTTATACGAGTTACTTTTTATATTTTATAAATTTGAAATTAAGACACGTTTATGAGAACGTTTAAAAATCTCATATTCTTGATGATTTTGAGTAAAAGTAATTAAATGTGTTATTAGTTCTCTTACTTTGAACATTTTATGAATCTATCATTTTTATTACAGAAGAGAATATTGTAATTTGCAAGTGCGGAAACACAAATTATCATAAGACAATCAATACAAATGCAAACAAAAAGGAAGACAGCAATTTACGTGGTTCACCCAAATGTTGGGCTACGTCCACCAAGCATAGGTATCGGTCATCTTATTATTCAGCTAATGGAGATTACAGTCAGGTCTCACTCCTCACTCTGATACTCAGAGCCTCTACGGGCATACAAATTTATAGCAATATATTAGAAACTGATTATTAATTGTGATCTCACCCATATTCTAACTTGGTCGCATTGGTTACAACCAACCCTGGTTTATAGGATCTAAATTCCTATTCACGGATGAGTTGTT
>ML787412.1:98229-142272 GCA_009831015.1 Picea engelmannii
AATAGTGGGGGGGAATCCCCCACACACACCCTGTCATGAAATGGGATCCAAACAAGGCTAAAACAAACCTATGAATCAAGAAGATAATCAGGCTCCACAACCAACACCGCCATGTAGTAAGAGATTGTTATCATTACTATTAATATCAATGATATGCATTATAAGAAATCTTAGAGAGAGAGAGAGAGAGAGAGAGAGAGAGAGAGAGAGAGAGAGAATCTTTGAAGACACTTTATTAGGCATGAGAACCAAAAATCCTATGCTTAGAAGAATTATTGAAATTATCTATACAAGGAAGGGACTTTAGGTCTTGTCCAACACCAAATTTCAATATTAAGCTTATGAGAGTTCGTTAATCTTTTAGAAATGTTACATTAAACAAATACAATAAACAATCACTAAAATGAGCTTTGAATTCATAAGAAAATGATAACATAAACAAGATATCACATTGAAGACAAGTATTGAATGAACAAGAAAAAAGTTGACAACAACTTCACAAGGAAGAGGGGAACTCAATGTGAATATGTATAGAAACTTCCACATACATATGTTTCATAATCAATTAAAAATGATTTAATTTTCAAGACCTATCACTCTTACAAACATATATTAAATAGAATAAAACTTCTTAGCATCGTAGCAGAATATTAACTTTGGGAAAGAAAAAGGGAGCCATATTGTCAAACATTTAAACTTAAATGGCAACTCAATAGCAAGAGAAGAAGAATCCAAGAAGAAGGGGAACCCAAAATTCAACGTCATATAATATTCCATGTCGCTAAACAAGTATAAAAATAACGTTCATAAAGAAGGATATGAAGCCTATCAACAAATCAAAGACTAATATTTTGCATTACAAACTCTAAAAACCCTTACCTTAAAACCGAAACTCAACATATTGTAGAATTAGCAACTCTGATTAAAAGCATTATGTGTGCCCATAAAAATAAAACATATGGGCAGGTGCATGAAGTTTCTTTCTGAAATTCTTGCAATAGGAACACATGCTTGTTGTGAATTTCGAGAACATGTACAGGCTCTAGTAGCATGCATGCATTCCTATTTGAATTTATTTTACTCTTGATGAACCTCAACGCACTCACCATGTCCACCTCCACATGGATTTTCATCTATTTAGAAAACATGTGCATGTGTTAATAGTGTGCACATGTGACTAATGTGTTTTTTTTCCACTATCTAAAACAATTTTAAAAATGACTTTCTTCCACGTATTTTCTCCTACCGACAGTGTCATTTCTCGTCTTTTATTTAATCCACACATACATTTTCTTGTTGATTTGACCTTGACTTGACAAGGATAAGTATGAGGCAGTTCAACATCACTAGCATTCAACCTTTCTGATAGAAGAGTTCTCATTGTGAGGTAGTTTCACTTTTATATTTATTCTACTAGGATGGAGTGAAACCCTGATCCAAACCCAAACTCTAACTCCCAACCACCCCTACAAGACCCAAACACAAAATTTAATCAATGTCTAAATGGAATTAGAAACCTAATTGGTAATCTTAAGAATACTAGAGAGACATGTCATCTTTCCTTCGTCACTTCGCTTAACACATTGTTGATTCCATTGGTCATGCCCATGGCCAATTATTTGATATATTTGAATATATGTCTAGGATGAGAGAATACTACTCAAAACAACATAAGGAAGAGGTGAAATGTGTGCATGTTACCAAAGAGACGATTGTCCAACTATTTATTGACTCTAGAACCAACCAGTGTCATGATTCAATAAATAAGTGTATTTGCATGGACTGATGCATATTCCAGGCATTCAAAGAAAACTGGATGGATAGGTAGTTTATGGTATTTGATAAACCTCCATGGAATAACAAGGATGTTCCATGGTATTTTTAATGTAAATTATGGATTGGATTTACAATGGGTCACCATGTCAATTATTTTGACATTAGTGAATTCTAGGGGGGTGGACTTAGCTCTATTAAGGCATAAGAAAGGGCCAAGATTAACCATTGAGAGGACCACCCCTTCATAGGAATATCCATAACTCCCCTTCCCCCACCCAACCATGTCATCTTGGAGACGATATTCATGTGGCTAGTAATGCAATATCCACTCTGACATGCAATGTACTTTGGCATAGCATGTTTTTCACAAGGCGACATGTGAAGAGGATGGTTGAAAAAGTGGCAATGGGTTTCCCATGAATGTTCTCACATAGGAACTCACTCACATTCTTAAAAACATGCACTCATTTGTGAGCTTCCAACTTCAGCATTCCTTGACCACCATTGAGGTTGCCACATCAGCATCAGGTAGGCTTTCTCATGAACGCATGTGCATTCCTAAGAACATGCACATCCTCTAGGAAAGTGTCTGCATTCTTATTGGTGATTTTGTTTAAAATGTCACAGTCAGTCTATTTCACCAACAGATCGCACCGCATGTTTTGATGGTTATTGAGAAAATTGAGAAGTGGAAATTGAGGAAAGATTGATAAATCACTACCAAACTATACTGACATGGTCATCTATTGGTTCTAGGTAAATATTTTGATTGAATTTCATTGTTTTTTTTATTTTCTAATTTGTTTATATGATAAAAATAAATAATTTTTTAATTTTCCCTTATTAAATTGCAGCACACTTAATTAATATGGAGCTTGGAGAAAACTCAAACCCAACATCACCACATGAAGACACACCAAACCCTAACCCACAACTCACAAACATAAACATGGAAATTGATGCAGGTTTGAGATATCTTAGAACCCTTGTACAAGACTTACGAAATACTAGAGAGCCCTCGCGGATATCACTAGCCACATCTCTAAACATGATTGTATATTATGTTGCAAATTTCCAAGGCCAATTAACACACATTTGTGATTACAAGACAAGAGTGTATGATTATTATAGGAAAAGTCTAAATAAAAACCAAGTTAGAGACCTCAACATTTCAAAACAAGACCTGATGACATTGTTTATTGACCTATGAACCAAATTATAGCCATTAGTCACAATGAGATGCATTTGTATGGATTGGTGTACCCACCAACCATTTTTATAAAATTGGATGGATAGGTGGTTTATGATATTTGACAAACCTCCTTTCAATAATAGGGAGGTGCTTATGTATTTCTTTGGAAAATTATGGGTTGAGTTTATTTTAAATCATTATGTCAATTATTTTGGCATTGGTGAATTCTAGGGGGTGGTTCATGGGTCCACACATGATAGAGAAAATTCTAGGCATGACCCATTGTTAGGTCCTCGTCCTCCTAGGTGGTGGCCTAACCCCCCTTCCCAACATCCTTCCATTGCCAAACGTATCAGCCAAACCTAGATAGCCATATCCACCTTAACCCATAGCCCAGTGCAACATAACACATTTATAACATTATCTAGATAATAGTAACCTTTAGGTGATATTGGGTAAGGGGTTGGGCCTTCAATACTTGTAGAAAAGTCTAGACAAGAGAGGGTACATGGACAGACTAGGAATTCCCATCCTAGTTCATGTGACCCTCGTAGATGCTTGAGTTGTGAGAAAACTTGTTATGCGTCGATGGAGACCACTAGACATGATAGTTTTATGGGGGCCATTAGTATCTTGATCATCTCTATGTTCTTCATTGATTATACATATATGTGTATGTGTGTGTGTACATATATATACATAGATACATATATATACATATGTATTGTTGTAAAATTGATTGTCATTGATGTCAACTTTAGACGCAGTCTAGAACCCCTAGAAGTAATGGGTAAAATTGAAGAAGTCTTAAAAGTGGTCCCCTTATGGTGTAGCTTTAATCATGGCCCTCACAGAAAGACGCTTTGAAGAAGTCTACAAGAAACCCAGAGGTATGTTCATGAGGCCCGAATTTTATTGAGGAATATGAGGGTGAAGGACAGTGCAAATGAATGCAACATACACATAGATGGTTAGTCCTCGTCATGCCATTTCCAACGGTAAGTAGTACGCCGCGTAATTCCTCACGGTTGAGGAGTTATGCCCTCTTGAAGTTGGAAGCCCGGAAGAATGGTTAAGAAAACCCTAAACAGATTCAAGTCATTAATTAAAGGGTAAAGTGGTTGTAACAAGAAAGTAATAGAAGCCCTAAAGTTAAGGAGAGAAGTCATGTTGTAAAAGTATAAATACACCACAAAAAGTCTCTCATAAACTGATTTGGATTATTTTCGGGATGAAATGAGAGTGGAGATATAACACATAAATATACAGAGATATTACAAGAGAGCCAATAATTTAACAGAGATATATTGGATATATAACAAGAGACACATATATACAGTAATACACAATTTCTATTAATGAGCGAAATGTACAAAATTGTAGAAATACAGAATGAAAGACTCGTTAGATGGTGGCAGCTTATCTTCGAAAAGAGATGTGATGGATACTCGCATTCAAAAGAAGATGATTGTTACAATGAGGCTCCAAATCCAATTTTAACACAAAGAAAATCCAAAACCCTAACCTTGGAAGATGAAAATCCAACAGTTTTGTGGACCTCGTTTTGGGTAGTTTGGTGTATCAACTTCCCAGGGCATAACTTTGGCATATGATCTTTGTTTGGGGATCACAACAGCTCGTTGGAAAGGTATCATTGAGGATATTCATTTTTGGGGCTCAATCAGTGCCTTTGATTAATATTGAGGTGCTTGATCCTGAAAAAACTTCATTTAGGCCCTCAAAATGGCCCCAGAAGTTTAGGAACCGAAAAACTGCTAAAAATAGTAAATTGTGAAAAGACTCTTTTGAGCCAATTGGAATAGGTGGGTGGAAATCGATATCCACCTAGATCAATCCTCCTTCCTTAGGAAGAAATTATATCCATTGCATTGAGTTCCTAGGGAAGAGGGACAATAATTTGATGAATCTGCATCTTGATGAGTTGCTTGCCTTGCCGGAGAAGTTTCGTTGCTTAGCTTGTTGAAGGTTATCACGAACCTGTGGTTGGAAGGGTTGGACCTTTTTAACCAGTCTGGCTACATGATATGACCATGTGCAGAAGGAATCCTTGGYCTTTTCTTCAATCTTTTTTACCTAATTTTGTTGGATAGAAGGTGTTTACATTGAGGTTGTAGTGGTTGCAGTGTTCCCATGTTCACCTTTTGAACAAACTGTGAAGAAGTTGAATTTTGTAGTATGAGATACTACTTTGTGGCRCTGTTTAGGTGGGATAGTAGTTGGAACTACTTCTGGTATCCTATAGATATGACCCCCCAAAGTAATAATGACATTGTGGGGTCGAGACTCATAGATAACATGGTGCTTCCACATATATGGTTGGCCCAAGAGAACATCACATACATCCAGCGGGGAAACATCACATAATACCTCATCCTTGAAAGGATGGATGTCATATGAAAAATGTCACTGTTGGCTAACATGGAGATCACATCCATGGAGAAGCCACCTATTGTTGTATGGTTACGGGTGTGGTGTTGTCGACAATCCCAATTGTTTGACGACCTCTTTTGAGATTAGGTTCTTTTGGATTCCGCTATAAAAAATGAACTGCAACCGGGTCCCCTTCACCCACATCTATGAATGGAAGAGATGCTCCTTCTCTTCAGGATCTGATGGTTCTTCTGGTTGAATTGTTGTGGTCATGACAGTAGCAGTGGGGTCTTCGTCGATGATCTGTCTTCTCCCATTATTTTTTGAATCAGGGTTTGGCTCCTTGTCTTTGATCTCGGCCACCAATTACTATTTTGAGCAACATCCATCGGTATTGTGCCAGGGGATTTTGTGGAAATCACACCACTTTCAAGTGTCCTTCTTCATCTTTTTGTGACCCTTATTTTTATGTGGCTTAGACTGGTTTTCGAGAGGTTGTTTGTTAGGGTCGTCTTTATCATTCTTTGGTTGTTTCATATTTGCAGACCCGAACTCCCACTTTTTCTGGTGCCTAACTTTATGCTCAATTTTGACATCATATTGATAGGCAACTCCCAATGATGAGATGTCCAAAAACTCCATTTTAGTGTGGATGTACCTGTCTAGAGCCCCACAGTATTTCAGAACCAAATGTCGCTCAAAATCTTTGATACCCATCTTGGTGCACAATGTATGTAAGGTATTGGTGAACTCTGGCACTACTTGGCCCCTCTCTTGATGCAGCATGGTTCTTCTCATGTATTGGTTTCCATAGTTACCAACAGGGTAATATTGTTCCTTGACCACATCCACAAAAAAATCCCAAGTGGGATCACCCCCATATATTCCAAACTCCTCTGTGGAACTTTGCTCCTAGTAAGTTTTCCACCAACATTTGACATGGGGAAGAGCCTTAAGGAGTGAGAAGGTTATCTTTTCCCTGTTGAAGAAATTGTGAACAGAGAAATAACCTTCTAACATATTTAACCAATTTTTCTAGGGTATATGCATCTCTTTGTCCTTCAAATACAAGAATATCAAAATTAACTTGTACCTTGAAAGGATAGGTGCCTCCAAAGTGGTCGCTTGATGAAGACTCACTGCTTTTTATCAACAAGAGTTGAAGGATGTGGGAAAAATTCTCCATCATTTCGTCTCTCTATCGCGTGAGAGCTTGCTCAAGCAACAGATTAATAGAATTGTCTACTCTGTCGTTTTTCTTTTCTTCCTCCATGGAGGGTTTCTTGGGCATGCAAAAGAGATTGTCCTCAAGAGAGACAATTTTGAGACCTATCTTGCTATACTTGGATCTTGTCAAGGGACATGCACTGAAAAAAATGATCAAGACCAGCATGCTCTAATACCACTTATCCGGATTATTTTCAGCACGAAATGAGAGCGAAGATATAACACAAAAATATACAAAGATATTGCAAGAGAGCCAATAATATAACAGAGATATATCATATATATAACAAGAGGCACAGATATACAGTAGTACACAATTTCTATTAATGAGCGAAATGTAAAAAACTATAGAAATACAGAGTGAAAGACTCGTTGGAATGGTAGTAGCTTATCTCTCAGAAGAGATGTGACGGTTATTCACATTCTCAAGAAGATGATTGTTATAATGAGGCTCCAAAGGCCTTTTTAACATAAAGAAAATCCAAAACCCTAACCCTACAAGATGAAAATCCAACAATTTTGTGGACCCAGTTTTGGGTAGTTTGGTGTATTGACTTCCCAGGGGAGTAACTTTGGCATATGTTCTATGTTTTGGGTGCACGATAGCTCATTGGAAATGTATCTTCGAGTATATTCATTTTGGGGGATCAATTAGAGCCTTTCGATATCATTGAGGTGCTCGATCCTGAAAAAACTTCATTTAGACCCTAAAAATGGCCTCAGAAGTTTAGGAACTGAAAAACTGCTAAAAATAGTAAATTGCCAGAAGACTATTTTGAGCTAGTTGGAATAGGTGGGTGGCCATTTATATCCACCTAGATCATAAACACACCCACAAGTTCAATTACTATCTATCTTTCAAGTGATATTTTGGTAAATCTTTTTGTAGCATATATGAGGTAGTGAAGTCTGAGGTAGCTAAGGGAAGTGAAGGGAAAAGTCTGCAAACTAGCTTTCTAAAGTTATCTCTGAGTCGCAATAAAGCAAGGCGCAAAAATCAACAGGTTACATTGGAGAAAAGTGTGGAGATTCGTGGGTTGATAGTGTGCAAGTCACGGATCTGAGAAAAGGTTTTGAAGAAGGATGTTTGTATTAGGTTGCAGCAAGGTTTGATGGTACATCAGGGTTGTTACATAATCTGAGATGGTATGCTTCAGGTTTCATGAGTAAAGGTATGTATTTTACATGTTTGTTTGAGGCTTGTTTCATGGATGGTATGGCACATTCTTAAGGCATGTCTTGGAGACCCTTCTGGTACATAGTTGCATATGGTTGAGGTTCCTATCTTGGTGATATTGATACATGCTTGAGACATATTATTGGTACTTGGTTTATGGATGTTATGGTTCATTGTTAGAGGCACATCTTTGTGATATTGGCATACGTATGAGGCACATTCCTTGGTTCTTGGATGAGGCACATCATTTGTGATATGGTACATCTTTTATACATGATTGATGCTTTGGTACATGTTACATGATCTGGTATATTATTGGTTACTCATCATATCTTATAGTACATGGTTGGTGCATGTTATAGTACACATGTTGGTACATAATTGATGCATGGTATGGTATAGGTATTTGGTACCGGTTGTAGCTAGAGAATACAGGGATTTGGTGCTTCCTTCAGGTTGGATCCTGTAAGCTAGGGGGTTGGGGCCTCCTTCCAGTTGTAGGTGGAGAATTTCAGGGAGTTGTAGCTTCCTTCAGGTTAGATCCTGTAAATAGGAGTTGGAGCATCCTTCCAATTGGTGCTAGATAATTTGGAAGTTGGTGCTTCCTATGAATGTATTATTTTGACATATAAGAATGCATTCAGTGGTTTTCTCCCATTTGGGTTTCCATGTAAATTTTGGTGTATTGTGATTGTGGTTATTTGATGTGATATTTCTCATGGTTATATGTCCATGAAATATTAAATGAAGGAATAAATCGTTAACGATTATATATTATGGTTGAAAGTGGTAATGAATTTCAAAATATTGGTTCACCCCCCCTCTCAGTATTCCTACAATTGGTATCAGAGCACATCCTTCAGAAAACAATTTAATCACTAGAAGGAAGATCATGGAGTATGCTAAGATTAGGGTACCACAATTTAATGGATAGAATTATCCCTTCTAAAGAATATGGATGAAAACATATGTACAAGCACAAGTATTTGATGTCTAGGAATCAGTATTAAATGGATACATAGCACCTGCCACTCCTCCAACAGATAGAGATGGAAAAAAACTCGGTGAAAACAACTCAAGGGCTAAAAAACACCATTTTGAAAGGTCTTAATGAATCAGTATTTAACAAAGTTATGTATTGTGACTCTACAAAGAAAGTTTGGAAAAAACTTCAAAATATCTAAGAAGGAGATGCCAAAGTCAAGGGAGACAAGCTTCAAACTTATAGAGGCCAATTTGAACAGCGAAAAATGAAGAAAGATGAAGGCAATGTGGCCTAGTTTCTGCGAGTTGATCAAACACTTAATGCCATGAAGGGATTAGGAGAAGAAATCAAGGAAATAGTAATTGTTCAAAAGGTACTAAGGTCTCTTCCAATGAGATTTGGTTCTAAGATATCATCCCTAGAAGAAAGAGAACATCTTGCTACATTGAGCATGGACAAGTTACATGGAATCCTTATAGCTTATTAAATGAGAATGGAGCAAGAGAATGCATACAAGAAGGAAGAAGCTTTCAAATCATCCAAGAAGACAAAGAATAAGAACAAGCAAAATTCAAAGCCAGATTGCAGCCACAGTGATTAGTCAGATGAAGATGAAGAAATGGCAAACTTCGTAAGGAAGTTTAAAAGAGGAACCAGCAAGTACAAAGGTATGCTTCGCTTAAAATGTTTTGATTATGGTAGAATTGGTCATTTTTCTTCTAAATTTCCTTATGCTAAGAAGTCAAATAGTGATGAAGAAGAATCTCCTAAGAAAGAAAATAAATATAAAAAGGGAAACAAGAGAAGAAACAAAAAGAAATTCTTCAAGAAAAATCTCTACTCAAAATAGGGCAGTTCCTCATCAAATGAGGATGATGATAGTAAGTGTGACTCAAAAAAAGTACTCTTTATGGATTTTGAAAATGATGAAGAGGAAAGTGAAGTAGATCTTGAAGCAGAACTAATCAACACATTAAGTGAACTAAAGAAAGAGAGGAAGAAAAACAAATCACTTGAGGAAGAATTATTCAAGCTAAAAGAAAATTCTCAAAGTCCTAACTTCGAAGAGGATCAGCAGGTGATTATGAAACTAACACTCCAAGTGGAAGAATCTAGAAGGATTGTAGAAATACTCAAAATCCAGCTAGAAGAAAAGGAAAAGGAAAAGGAGAGCTTAGAAACAAAAATAGTTTCACTAAGGAAGGAAATCCAGAAAAGAGACATGCAACAGAACAACAAGAAAATACTGGATGAAATCATCAGCACTCAAATTCCATATCATGACAAGTCTGGACTAGGATACAACCAAAAACACACAAATAAAGTTTCGATTTCTATGACTACAGAAGAGGAAGCAGAACAAAATACTTATACAAAAGTCACCATAGGATTCACCAAGAAGGAATAATGCAAGCCTTCACATGAGAATGATTGGGAAGAAGGTTATAGAAGGACAACACCATCTAGAAGACCTAGGATTCAGAATCAGTAGACAACCATGGAAATAAATCAAGAATAAAAATACAGAGGAACAACATCATTCAGAATATCTCTCGGGTATCATTCTCAATTCATGTTATTCTTGTAACAATTTTGGGCACAAACCTATAAACTGCAAGGCTTATGCTAAGAACATATACAACAATGAAGGCCACTTTAGAATTATTTTCTGATTAATTGGGTTGGTTATCATTGATGTCAACCCTTGAAGCAAGTCCGGTAGGAAATTCTGGTAGCCCCAACAGTATGGTTAAGGAACTTCAGTTTGACTGATGTATAATGGTATGAATATTAATATATTTGTAGGTAAAACTATTCTATATGGATAGTACATGTCATTCCATTTTCATTGATATGTGGAACGCCGCATAACTCCTCATGGTTAGAGAGTTGTGGCCTTGTGAAGTTGGAGAACCCTCATGAGTTATCTACAAGGTCAAAGAAGTCAAATTATTCTAGAAGCTCCTATAAAAAGTTGACTAGTCAAGTGGGTGAAACTAGGAGTAAATCATGGGTTAAATTGTTGCAATAAGAAAATAATTAAAAACAATTTAGTTGCAACTAGAAGTGGAGAATTTACTATTTGTAGAAAAGTGGGTTAGAAGTTGACGCGTAGTTAGAAGTGGGTTATCCCTAAAGGAAGGAAGTTAGGTTAAGTTGGTTAGAAGGTAACTCCTTGAGGAAGCTACATGGAAGTATAAATAAGAGAGAAAGGCTCTCCTATTATCACCTATTGATCACATTGAATATCTATTATTGTGTAAGGTTTATTGCAGGTACTCATTGATACATCTAAAGTTGTGTAAGTCTGAGGTAGCACGAAGGGTTGACGATGAAAGTTTCGAAATTACAGAAAACATTGAAAAAACCCTTGTTTTTTAGGTGTACGCAGTTTACAGTGGAACAGAGCGCCTACATACATAGGATGAAGGAGAAAAAAATGCATGCATATGCATGATGAAGAAGGAACAGTTGTGTACAGTTGGGAAAATCCATGAAAAATTGAGAAGATGAAGATTTCAGGTCTCTAAAGTCTGAAAGAAAGATCCCAGGAAGGTCTACAGTGATCAAGTACAACAGATCTATCTACAGGTTCAAAAGGTATGTATTATTTCTATGTGTAGTTGGATATTGTTGTCTACATGAGATATGGTCATGAGGTTTGAGGATTTTCCCTAGAGAGGTTATTGGCTACATGGCACTTACTGTATAAGTCAGGTCTACAGAAATACAGTGTTGGTATAATTAATATTTTTTCATTGGTACATCTTGTTGGTGTTGAGGCATATCTTGTATTTCTTTGCATATGGTTAAGGTTTTTTGTGATACATGGTTGAGAGCTTGTATTTGTGAAGTGGTTTTGAAGTGGTTGATGTATTCAGAGGTTGTATATTAGTAAGGGTTTGATGTCTAGTCCATGTGAGGGTTATTATACGTGTTCATGATTATACATATGTGTATGGCACATGACTAGAGAGACATAGATCCACTTGGTTAAGGGATATGTATGAGTATGTATGCATAGGGCACAGTTACAATCTGGACATAGTGAGAGGTTTCAAGTTGATGTGACAAAGGCAGCAAAGGGTTGGAGTTTTTCAGGAAAGAGAAAACCATAGTTTTCTAAAGGTGTATGCAGGATGGAGTATAGACAGGTCGCATACCTACATAGGTTTCACTACAAACAGGTCGCGTACATACACAAGTTGCAGTATAGACAGTTCATGTACCTATTGGGTTTTTTGGTACAGGAAGAGTACATGTACAGGTCGGTTACAGGTCAGTGGAACAGGTTGGTTACAAGTTGTTGGCACGGAGTGGCACAAGTTCACAGTGGTATATCTCACAGTGACAGTGTGGTAGTGGTTTCATCATTTCATTTATATTTCAGAGCAGTAGGACGGGGAAAGTATAGGTGGTTATATCTGGAGAACATAGGGGGTTGTAGCCTCCTTCTAGTTGTAGCCATAGAATTGGGGAGTTGGAGCTTCCCTCAGGTTGTATCCTGATATAGGGGGTCGGAGCCTCCTTCTAGTTGTAGTTGGAGAACAAAGGAATTCAGTGCTTCCAATCAATGTAATTCTTAAATACATATAAGAAAAAACTTTATGTGGTTTTCTCCTGCATTGGGTTTCCACGTAAAAATATCAGTGTATTGTGCATGTGTGTGATTGTTCATTGTTTATGGTTTATTTACTCTGCACTTATTGCATGATAATGTTACATTGATCATAAAGATAAATAACACTTACATATTGTGGTTAAAATGATTAAAAATCTCTATTATTGATTCGCCCTCCTCTCAGTAATCCAACAATTGGTATCAAAGAAGGTTCCTTCATAAATTAGTTTAACCACTGAAAGGTAGATCATGGAGAGCAATAGTATGTACAAAAATGGAATACCACAATTTGATGGAGAAAACTATGCATTCTCGAGAAGAAGGATGAAAACATATGTACATGCACAGGGATTTGAGGTTTGGCAATTAGTTGTAGATGGATATAAAGAACCAGCAATTCCGCCAACAAATGACAACGAAAGGAAACTCATTCTAAATAATTCAAAAGCCACAAATTCACTTCTAAATGGTCTTTGTGATTCGGTATATGTCAAAGTTATGAATTGCATCTCCGCTAAACAGATTTGGGAAAAACTTCATAACATTTATGAAGGAGATGGAAAATTCAAGGAAGCAAAGCTTCAAACTTACAGATGTCAATTTGAATAGCTAAAGATGAAGGAAGATGAGAATATTGCATCTTACTTATGATGATTTGATGAAACAATGAATGCAATCATAGGATTGGGTGAAGAAGTTGATGAATCTATAATTTTTCAAAAGGTAATAAGATCTCTTATAATGAGATTTGATCCTAATATCTCAACACTAGAATAAAGAGAAGATCTAGACTCAATAAGCATGGATGAACTACATGGAATTTTCACATCCTATGAAATGATAACTGAACATGAGAATCCAAGTATAAAAGAAGCAGCATTCAAAGCATCCAAGAAGTCAAAGAAAAAGGGCAAGCAAAAGGAAAAAGAAGATAGCAGCAATAGTGGCATCTCGGAAGATGATGAAGAAGTCACCAACTTTGTCAAAAGACTGAAAAAGGGAACCATCAACAGATATAGAGGTAAGCTTCCATTGATTTGTCTTAATTGTGATGGTATTGGTCACTTTTGTAACAAATGTCCTCATGAGAAAAAGAAAAGAAATGAAGAATATGATTCAAATAGAAAACAAACATATAAAGGCAAAAGAACCAAAAAGAAAGTCTTCAAGAAAATTTTATGCACCAAAGAAGACGGCTCCTCATCAGACAAAGATGAAGTTAGTGAAAGTGAGACAAAAAGAGTTCTATTCGTGGAAATAGAAAGCTCTGATAAATAAGACACGGAAGAATAATATGAAGAGGCAAAATTTGACTATAGAGAAGAATTGTTGAGTGCCATAGATGTTATAAAAAGGGAAAAGAAGAAAAACAAGTCACTACAGGAATAACTAAACAGAAAAGAGGAAAAAAAAATTCCAACTCTAAAGAATTGGAGCAGATGATCTCTAATCTAAAAATTCAAGTTGAATAAGACAAAAGAATCAAAGAAGCACTTAAAGAATAGTTGGAAGAAAAGGACAGGATCATTGGAAATTTGGAAGCACAGATTGATACATTGAGAAAATACCTCCAACAGAAAAACATGCAGAGAAACTCAAAGGTTTTGGATAATATTATCAACAGTCAGAGGCCACATCATGACAAGTCCGGGCTAGGATACAATAAAACAAAAAGAGTCTCAAGCTCAAAAACTACAGATCAAGAAACACAACCAAGAAGCTATGCAGAGACAGTTAGAGGAGACAAGAAGTTTTACAGGGAAGATCGTAGGGACACTCCTCCACCTAGAAGATTCAAATTTCGGAATCATTGAGAGTAAAAAACAAGAAGGCCTCAGGAAGAAGAAGGATTCATAAGAGTAACTCCCTTCATAAGATCTTAAACTCCCAGGTATCAAACTATCTTTTTTGGTTTATGTTATACATGTAATAATTTCGGACATAAAGTTGTAAATTGCAGAGCTAATAGCAGGAATAGAAACAACTTTGAAAGTCATGCACAAAAATGTTATCCAAGAAGGCCTAGTGAAACATAGAGAAGAAGCTACAACAAGTTTGAATCATTGAGCACTGAAGTGGAATGCTACAAGTGCAACAAATTTGGACATATGGCCAATATTGTAGAATAACAAACCCTCCTAGAGAATCACAACACAATAACAATAGTCACAGACAGGAACCTCAGCAGAGAATATGGATAAGAAAGCAGAATCAGTTTAACAATGAAGAATGCACACTCGCTCTACAAGATAAACATAAGAAACGTGGTTGGTATGTTAACAGTGAGTGCTCAAAGCACATGATAGGTGATGAAGATAGGTTTCTTACATTGAGAAAGAAAAGATATGGATTAGTCTTCTTTGGAAACGATGACTCAGGTAGAATGATTGGAAAGGGCATAGTCAGAATTGGAAACAAGAATACCAAGGCAGAAAATGTTATACTACTGGAATATATGAAACATAATCTTCTAAGTGTAAGTCAAATGTGTGACCAAGGTCACAAACTTATGTTTGATTCACAAAAGTGTGAGATAAGAAAAGCAAGTTCAGGAAAATTGATTGCAACAACTGTAAGAACTTCAAGCAACATATATGTACAAAGTGAAATTGGAAATGAAAAGTGTTGTTTAGGAAAGGAAGATGAATTTTGGCTATGGCACAAAATAATGGGTCACATAAACTTCGATAACCTCATCAAAGTCAGGAAAAAGGTAGCATTCAGAGAAATTCCCCAAATCATGAACCCAACCAACACATTATGCAAGCATTGTCAACAAGGAAAGCAAACAAAGACCAGGTTCAAATCAAAGGAATACTCCACAACAAGACCATTGGAATTTGTGCATATTGATATATTTGGACCAACTAGAACAAAGGGTTTTAAAGGTGAGCAATAATTTATGTTATTGGTTGATTATTATACAAGGATGACTATAGTTTGTTTTCTCGTGAAGAAATCAGAAGCATTTGAAAACTTCAAGGTATACAATGAAATGGTTGAAAATGAAATGGATTCAAAAATCAAATGTTTGAGATCTGACAATGGAGGAGAGTTTAAAAAGGAATTTATGGATTTTTGCAGCAAGCATGAAATAAAAAGGCAATTCTACGTTGTTAGGACACCTCAACAAAATGGAGTTGTTGAAAGATAGAACAGGATAGTACAGGAAATGGCTCGAACAATGTTAATGGATTATAAGTTGATAGATATTTTTGGACACATGCAGTGCATACAGTATTTCACATTCAAAACAAAGTAATTCTTAGAAACAACAGTGACAAAACTCCCTACGAGCTATGGAAATGAAGACCAACAAATGTGAAGCGCTTCAGAGCTTTTGGAAGCAAATGCTACATCAAAAGAGAAGATGGCAGAATAGGAAAGTTTGATTCTTGTGTGGACAAAGGCATACTTGTTGGTTACTCAAGTTCAAGGAAATCATACAAGTGTTACAATCTAAGGCTCAACAAAGTTGTGGAAATCATCAATGTAATAATTGATGAAACAGGTGGACATAAATTAAAGGAAGAAGAAAAAGAATCAGCGGAACTAGTTTATGAAGAAGAAGCAAACGATGAAGAAGCAATAGAAGGTGAATATGAAGAAGATCAGATAGAAGTATAAGATAAAGTACAACAAGTAGATCCAAAGACACCTAGAAAATGAATACAGGAGAATCATCCTTCAGATCAGATTATTGGGAACAAAGATGCAAGAATTGAGACTAGAAGAAGAATTCGTTCACCCGAACAACTGCACCTAGCACTCTTATCTTTGATTGAACCAAACAGTTTTGAAGAATCCAGCAAGGATGAATTCTAGAAAAAGAACATGAATGAAGATTTGGATCAAATAGAGAAAAATGGCACTTGGGAATTGGTTCCAATACTAAGGTACAAGAATGTGATCGGCACAAAGTGGGTCTTCATAAATAAATTGAATGAAGATGGACATGTTACTAGGAACAAAGCTAGATTGGTATGTAAAGGATATGCACAGGTTGAAGGTATCAACTTTGAAGAGACATTTTCCCTAGTTTCCAGAATGAAAGCAATCAGATTGATCCTAGCTTATGCATGCTCCAAGAATATTAAAGTGTGTCAGATGGATGTGAAATCAACCTTTGTGAATGGGGAACTTGAATAAGAAGAAGTATACATTGAGAAACCAGAACAATTTCAGTGTTCAAAGAATGAAAATTATGTGTGCAGGTTGAAGAAGGACTTATATGGTCAAAAAGAGGTTCCCATAGCATGGTATTCTAGAGTAGGCAGGGTTCATAAAAGGAAATGCAGGGAGCAACCTCTACATCAAGGTAACTCAAGATAGTATTTTATTAATTGAAGTTTATGTTGATGATATTATTTTTGGAAGTGATGATGACAGGTTAAGACAAACATTTGCAAAGGATATGCATAATGAATTTAAAATGTCATTACTTGGAGAACTATCCTTCTTTATGGGTCTTCGGATAAGTCAAAGCAACCAAGGAATTTTCATTTCTCAAACTAAGTATATCAGAGATATGCTAAAGAGGTTTGGAATGGAAGATTGCAAACCAATTAATACTCCTATGAAAACTAGTTGCAAGTTGAGTAAAGATGATGACTCAAAGTCTACATATAAGAGGAAGTACAGGTCAATGATTGGAAGCTCACCTTATGTGACAGCATCCATACTAGATGTAACGTAGAAGTTGTACGGGTGGCATGATTTCAAGCAGCACCAAAGGAATCACATGTTCAAATAGTGAAGAGTATTTTCAGATATCTTAAGGGTACAAAAGAATTTGGATTATGGTATCCAAAAGGAAAGGATCTATCACTTATTGCCTACACAGTTGCAGATTGGGTAGGTTGCATTGATGATCGATGAAGCACCAATGGAGCGGAATTCTACTTGGGTGAGTGTTTGGTATATTGCATGAGCAATAAATATTCATCAGTATCATTATCTACAGTAGAAGCAGAGTATATTGCAGCAACAACATGTTGTACACAGGTTCTATGGATGAAACAAACTCTTACAGATATACAGGTTGAGTATGATGAGCCCATTCCAATATATTTTGATAATATAAGTGTTATTAATATCTCAAAGAATCTAGTGATGCGCTCCAAGATGAATCACATTCCAATCAAGTATCACTTTCTACGAGAACAGGTTTCAAAAAAGAACATCATAGATGAATATGTGGGAACAAAAGAACATGTTGCAAATATTTTCAGAAAACTGCTTCCAAGGGAATCCTTTGAGTATCTTCGCCAGAGAATCGGAGTAATTTCTACTCCAAAATGACTGCTTTTGAATGCTTATCTTATATGTCTTAGATTTACATGAGGAAGCACCACAAAGAGGATAGTTCACATTGAGGGATCATTTTAAAGAAGTGTTTGGTTAGGGCGAGCCTCCCCAAGGAGAGTTTAGTTAGGGGGAGCAGTCGCGTACGGAAAGTTAGATTTTCCATTGATGTCAAAGGGGGAGAGTTTCATCAGATGTGAGATAAAGAGTTAGATGCTTGGAAAGAAAGCACAGAGGCATGTTTCAAGTGGGAGGGATGGTCACATAGGAAACATGAGCGATATGAATTCAGTTTTGCATTAGAGTGTTTCCGTCAATGCCAAAGGGGGATATTGTTGATTAATTGGGTTGGTTTTCATTGATTTCAACCCTTGAAGCGAGTCTGGTATAAAATTTTGGTAGCTCCAACAATATGGTTAAGGGACTTCATTCTGACTGATGTATAATGGTATAAAGATTAATATATTTGCAGGTAAGACTATTCTATATGGATAGTACATGTCATTCCATTTTCGATGATATGTGGAACGTCACATAACTCCTCGCGGTTAGAGTGTTATGACCTTGTGAAGTTGGAGAACCCTCATGAGTTATCTACAAGGTCAAAGAAGTCAAATTATTCTAGAAGCTCCTAGAAAAGTTGACTAGTCAAGTGGGTGAAACTAGGAGTTTATCATGGGTTAAGTTGTTGCAATAAGAAAATAATTAAAATTAATTTAGTTGCAACTAGAAGTGGAGAATTTACTATTTGTAGCAAAGTGGGTTAGAAGTGGACAAGTGGTTAGAAGCAGGTTAGCCATAAAAAGAAGGAAGTTGGGTTAAGTTGGTTAGAAGGTGTTGAGATCAATTCCCGTTTCCAAAATTTCCCTCCCCTTTTCTATTTTTTCAACTTCTTTTTTCCATTTATTTTCCCTCTTCTATACTTACCCAAATTCCCATTTTCTTTTCTCCCTTCTCTTTTCCCTTTCTAGTTACTATACTTGGTCATTTTTCAAAAAGGCGGGTTCGTGGGTTGGCCGACTCGCGGATATTCATCTCCATCCATACTCACATATCATGAGTCTGACCGAATGTCATGTTACTATATACTTAACCGTTTTTCCAACCGCGGGTTCATGGGTTCAAGATTTCATATTCCAAGTTCTATGATATCCATTTTGCACCCAAAGATCCATGATCTACATTATGACCATCAGACTTACCGAGCTCCTAAGTATCTCATTTCTCCTATATTGAGTCCAACCAACCACAGTACAACACTTAGCCTCTTTTCGATCTTTCACAACTGCAGGTTCGCAGACTCTCGGGTTAGCGGGTTTGCAAAAAATCCCAAATCCTAATTACTCTTGTTCGTCCCCACCATCTTCATGATTTTCCCAATACGCATTTAAGTATGGTTTAATGATAATAAATCATCATGCAAGTTCTGTAAATATTGTAATTAATAAGTGAAGGGCTCGATGAGATTTCTAATTAAATTACATTAAATCACGGTTTGTCGAAGATTATATTATTTTTATTTCTCTCTAGCGCTCATTTGAAATATTATCTGGATTAAAAGAACACTCTCGTCAACTTATGGCCACATCATCTCGATATCAATTCTACAATGATACTTTGAATATTTTTGGGTGTGAGGACCAGAACTTTCAGTGGTTTAGAGCATATTCTTACTATGCATCCCCTTCTGCTCAGAAGGAAGTGATTTGGACATCTAGAATTGCTCATGCAAGGTGTGTCCCTGAGGTTTTCAACTGCAAGGAAATGGTTGCATGGTGCATTGAGAAATACATACCGAGTCAACGAATTATTTAACTTCAAGACCATTCTCCCATCTCTTTTTCACCTCAAGTGTTATGTAAGATGTTGAAGCTCCTTGAGCCAACACTTACCTTCAAAGGAGAGGATTGCATGGATTTCCTTAAAAATAATGAAAACAACTTGGACCTCTTTCCCAAGTTCTTGGAGAATCTCGTGATTGTCCCAGAAGACATTACCAGGTTTCAGGTTGACTCGTTCAAAAACCCCTTTCAGGAAATTGCTTGGTTGTTTACTACGCTGACAGGATAAGAAATTACCACCAGCATTTCCCGCATGATTATTTATATCTTATATTTTACAGTCAAAGAGAAAGTGGGTAAAACTGATTTCCATTGAAATCTCCTCCCAATTGTTACAGAACAAAAAGGACAAGAAATTATGCATGACTTCTTATTTGGTGTTTGTGATAGCATATTGATGTCAATTTCCAATATTGTCTATCTGTAAGAGGGTGAACTATGAACTTGATCCAATTATCTTCTGGTACCGAGTATTGCGGAGACACATGGCTTCTTTACATTTTTATTAAGTTTACAATGATTTTGTTTTAGTTTTTAAAGGATTATTGTTTGGTAAAAATACGCCCAGAATATCTGACCTGGAAAATAAATTCTTAGATAAAAAGGGGGCATTGGAGCAGATGGAAAATCACAATGTCATCAAGATTTTCAGTTCAAATGAAAATCCCTCATTTCTTCCATGCCATGTATCTGATAAAATGTTTATCACAGAAGTAGCAAGGCAATATAATTTATGGTTGCACTTTTTCCATGAGATACGAAAAAAACAATTCATACCATTGCCTTGGAAAATTGGAGACTTTATATTCAAGAATATAAACAAAATCGATGAATTTGTGAACCACTTCCACAATGTGAATCTGAAATATTATGAAAGGATAAAGGGGTTTGACCCTAACGAAATTTTCATGGAGCATATGCTGGCAATAGGATTCAACAATTCATTTATTCATACTATTCTGAGTGAGGAAGAAGATAACAAATTAGGTGCTTATGCTTACAATGTTGGTGACTTGGAAATGGTACTTAGTACTAATGAGTTTTACAACCAGAAAGGAAAGGGTCCCAGTGAGAAGAGTGCCCAGTCCCCAACTGTTACTCCTAAAACTAAAACATCTCAAACCAATGCTCCAACAACCCACCCATATAGAAAAGTTACCAATAGTAGTTCAGGTAGCGGAGGAGAAAAGAATCCCTCTCTGGGACAAATTGAGAGCCCACACAAGCTTCCTCTAAGAAAAACAAGGAAAAACATCGTCCAAGAGGAAGAAGACCAACGCATAGAGAGTGACATCAATAGCTTCTCCCTTGAAGATATAGATATCGAATCAGATATCGAGAAAATGTTTCCCAACATTGATCAGCTGGGAAATACGTCCCATCAGAATTCATCATTGGAAATCATTGAGAATGAGACCTTCAATGAAGAAGAGTCATTTTCTTTTCCGGACGTTGTCTTTTATAGGGAATCCAAGAAATTGATTATTGAAAAAGGTGATGTGAAGAATAAAAAAGGGAAATCTCATTCAGAGGTTGACATAAGAGATATGCGGCCTTCCCATATTTATAAAATTCATAGAGCAATCGGGGATGCTCTGGATGACTCCATTGGTGGTCTGGAAGCGGAAAACACGAAATTGAAAGAAAGGATCAAGGAACTCGAAGACGCCTTAATGCCTCTTCCACTTCTTTCCAGTCCTTTAACAATAGTCAGATTCACCACACCCACTGCTAAATTGAAAGGATATTCAAGCTTACTTACATCAGCCAGAAGCTATGTAGAAAGAAACATTAAGAAAAGAATGAAATTGATCACAGAGGCATGGGAAATTTTGAAGAGCATTGCTTCTTTTGGCTCGAGGGCGCATTCCTTCCATGAGTATTTGGAAACAAAGTTTCCAACATGACAGAACTAAGGAGAAGAGAGGAGGATCTTCCCTCTCCAAGTCTGATAAAACAGTTGAACGTGTGTTGGAAAGAAAAGATAAAAAAACTTTAATGATATTGTTCAAGCGTGTAGCCAAGCTATATCGAGGGAAAAAATATCCAAAAGGCTCATGGAGGTAGACCTAGCCGGAATCAATAACGAAGTACAAGACCCCAAATTAATCCTCAACTCGTTGTTCGTTACAAACAACAATTTGACGAACAAGTTGATATTTTTAAAGGGTTTTCAGTTGAAAAGTTCTATGGTATACTTGAATATGATGAGGACAACATAGAAAATTGGCTACTGGACTAATTCATGAAAAAAAAATACATTGAATAAGCATTGCACGGTATTTCCCTTGATCTACGAGACTTGGAGGGTGAGTTGTTCAACATCAAAATCTAGCATGAGATCAATGTGGCACCAATGAAAAATTATATTGAAGAATGGATTAATAAAGAGGTCGACAAATTGACCACCAAGGGGCAAGAAATAGTTGAGACAATTCATGTAACTGTTAATGAAGACAATAAAAGGACACCAGCAAGTAAGTGAAAACAACAAGAGACCATCATAGTAAGTTTATGTTGGTCACATCTTTATTTCTTTATCAGTTCCTTCATCCAGTTACTCCACTTCTTTGAATAGAAAAATTTAACCGAAGTCTGATAACTTCTCTTTTCTTCTTTCCAGGTCTTGTTGTTCTTTTACCGCCCATTTTCCTCCTTATACAAGATTAATTCTTGTGTATATTTGCTTTGTGGTCCGTGGGAGCCCCAATCCTAGTCTTTAAGACAAACGCATTTTAAATTTCAAATAATATGTAACAAACTATATTTTTTTGGAAATTTCAAGAGAGCTATTTCAAGATCAATTTCTACTGTGCTTTGTAACTCTGAGTTTTGAGTATAAAGTATTTGAGATTGGTCTATCATTATCTTTATTTGAGCTGCCCATGTGTCCACTCTATTAAATTACTCTTATGCATGCGGATCATCTTCTTTTTATTTTTATATGATCAGAAATACTAATCTTAAGCTATGATGGATGTGAGGAAATTTCTCTTATTTTCTTTAAATGTGTGAATGTGCTCAGTTCATACTCCTTTCTCAGGACTCTCTTTAAAAAGAAAACAAAACATTTTCCTTTTATCTTTCTTGAAATATTTGTATTTCTTTGATTACCACGACGGACTTCTGCAAAGTCCCACATTCTGAATATCTAAAATTCCCAAGAAAATCTTAAATTAAAGAGGAGTACCACCTCTACAAAAATGCAGAGGGATTTACATCCTCGTGAGGTTGTCATTTCAGTACTAACGAATTCGAGCATCAACACTTTTGGAGACCATACTGGGGAATGAACTGAAATTTGGAACCTGGTTTAACATTATTTTTTAAAGATATATGGCTTTGCCCCAGGCTGATCAGCCCCACTGAAAAATTGGATTGAACAATCAGTGAAGCATCTTACATCAGTTATACAATATGGTAATAACAACAACAGAGGCCTGAGAAGAGTTAGAAAGGTCCTGGCAGATCTTAGTCCAAGAAGAGGAAAGAGAAATTATCTTAAGACAGAGGAGAGACAAGCAACAAGACCGAAGAAACCAAAGGCTAGCTAGAGCAGTGTAGGAACAAGGTCGGGATTAAAGTTGGATGGATACAAGGGACCCATTACCAAAAGAAAAAGAAAGAAACTCTTTATTCTAAGAAGTGAAAATCATATTCATTGAATCTCTCCGGATATGGTAGAAAGAAATAAACAACCGCGAAATGAGCATCATGAGGAGAGACAAGGAGGTGGAAGAGATGCTACAAGAAATCAAGAAAACCTAAGGTTTGAAAATAGAAGAAGAATAAGATATTACCCTTTGAATATTCTAGGTGAGCCACATGATCTCCATGTTCTCCCTAAGGGCACCTTAAAGGAATTTTCTAGAGATGGAGAAATCGATGCAAAGAGGCATCTGCACTTATTTCTTGATGTTTGTGATTTTCACTGTGTTGAGTATGACTATGTCATGGTAAGTTTATTTCTGAAAACCTTATCAGGAAGAGCGTATGAATGGTATACGACATTACCCAGTAGATAAATTTGATTGTTTAATGACCTCGAAGCCATGTTCCTGACTATGTTCACCCCTCCAATCACTTAGCATACCCTTCTCACCAATTTCACCTAGATTGGTTTGAGGAAGAATGAGAGAATACGAGATTTTAATCTCAGGTTCAATAAAACCTTGAGTAATTTTCCAGAAAATAAAAGACAAAACGACCCAGTCGTGCTCAGTTGTTATAAGAATGAAATTCCCCTGAATGTGAAATATGTTATCAGAACATCCCAAATGGATACCTTGGAGCAGGCAATGACTAAATCCACTGAGATGGAAGAAATTATGATTGAAACGGGTGTTGACCCCAAAATTATACTGGGAAACGTACAAAGGTAGGTGGGAGGATTAAGTATTGATAATCAAGGAGCCTCCAGTTCAAGAAAGAATGAATAATTCAAGCCACAACCGGCTCAAAGAAAAACAATTGGAGGAGGATTTTTCAAGGGGACCATACTAGATGCAAAGGTAGACCCTGTGGCGGCACAAGAAACTAAGCAAAGAATTGAAATTGCATAGATGAATAGAACTATACAACAAATGCATAACGAGATAACCAGACTAAGAAGGGGGGGTAATTATGTGGAAAATCCAAGACTAGCGGTCCCATAGAAAAGAAGGAACCCTCCCCAAGAACACAGAGTGAGGTTTGAAAACACGGATAATCTGCAAAGACCAAGGGTTCACAGGCAGCCTTCTCCCAATGCAGTTGTTCTGGATGATACATGTGACAAGCAAATAGTTGAGAAAGAAAATTATTACTCACCCGACGTAAGTTATGAAACTGTACAGATGGACGGATGCAAGATGTCCATGTATATATTTGAAGAAGGCAAAAACAACCCCAACTCGCAGGAGAATGTCACCCAAACACGAACGTTTGTAAATAAATACAAGAATAAAAATGATTCGGAAAAAGAAAAAGAAAAGGAAAAAACAAATGAGAAAAGGGAGAATGAGAAAGTGACGGATAGCATTGGAAATAAGAAGAAACATCTGACATCAAACTCTGTGCAGATGACATACAATGTTGTAGAGGACTTAATTAAACTAAGGATAACTCTGCCTTTCACAGAAGTGGTGAAGATTCCCCAACAAAGGGAAAACATATTGAGATTATTGGATGATCCATCTAAGAAAGCAGAAGTTGTTGCTACCAGTCCGAAACAAAGCCAGAACCAGTCAACTGCCAAGTTGAGAGGAAAAATCCTTCCCTTTTACATTTCAATTGAAAATCATGATGTTTCACTTCATAATTGTTTAGTTGACACTAGTGTGACCAGTAATATCATGCCACTAGTGATCATGGAGGCGTTGGGCATGAGTTGTACCAAATATTACGAGACTAGTGAAAGTATATATGAAATTGATTCTAGACAAGTGCCAGCCTATGGAGAAATCAAGGACTTGTATACATGGATCACGGTGGCACCCCATATTATTACAGTTTTCAATATTATTGTGGTATACCTTCCTCTGGCATATGGAGTTGTATTGGGAAGAGATTGGTCATCTGTGATCGTAGAGTATATAAGGAATAATGGAAGTTGCATGATGTTGCCAGGAAAAGAAGGAGAAATGATTAAGGTGCCTCATGAACCCAAGAAACCCTTCTTCTTCAAAGAGAAAGATAGCGAGCTAATGGAAGATTATATAAACGTCGGGATTGGAAATTATACTATCCTAGACATGGAACATAGTGAAATCCTAGAGAAAGTGCAAGACACGAAGAATCAAGAGTATTTGTTTGAAGTTTATTGGAGGATGTCGTTCAATGGAGCTTGTTCAAGCTCTAGGCATGGAGTTGGAATTGTCCTTACAAGTCTAGAAAAGATTATGCATCCACATGCTATCAGACTTGAATTTGCATGTACTAATAATGAGGCAGAATATGAAGCTTTGATTATGGCGATGATTCTTGCACAAGAAATGAAGATAGAACATATGATTGTGACTGGAGACTCCGAGTTGGTGATTAATCAAGTCACCCAGAAGTATAAAATCAAGAAGGAAAGACTCAAGTTATATTTCAAAAGAGCTAACGAATTGATGGAATATTTTAGTTCTTTCAACATTTTCTTCATTCCAAGGGACAAGAATTAGAAAGCGGATTCATTGGATTTGGTGGCCTCATTGTCAAACCCAGATGATATGCAAAGAAAAACATATTTTCAAGTAGAAATAGCATTTCTACCTTATGTACCCGATAACATGGAATATTTGCAAGTATTTTAGAATGATGAACAGTTGGAAAATTTTGTGTTGAACGATGATTATGATGAGGACAATCACATGTATGTTATCCCTAAATATTGTATACAATCCAAGTCTCTTTTTACGAAATATGATTGTGATAAGAATCTCCTCGAAGAAATTTCACTTCGAAAGGTGCAAGAAACAAGAAAGGTCAATATTGGAACTGACAATTACCCAAAATATGTCAACTTGGGAGTTGATTGTACCATTGAAGAAGTTGACCAATATGTTTCATTTTTTAAATAATATCTTGATGTGTTTAAATGGACCTATGATGATTTGAAAGATTATGATAAAGCGATATTCCAACACATCATTCCTTTGAGAGAAGAAGGAAAGCCTGTCAAGCAAAAAATAAGGATGATGAACCCCAAATTGAAACCTTCGGTAAAGATTGAATTTGAAAAGTTAAAGAAGATCAGAATAATATATCTCATTAGGCATTCTGATAGGCTTTCAAACCCTGTGATAGTAAGAAGGAAGACCAGGGAAATCAAGATGTGTGTGGATTTTCGAGATCTTAACAAAGAAAGCGTAAAGGATAACTACCCTTTACCTAAGATGGAATTTCTTCTCCAATAGGTCACGGGATCAACCTGCATGTCCATATTGGATGGTTTTTCTGGATATAATCAAGTCCTGGTTGCTAAAGAAGACAAATCAAAGACAACATTCATAACACCATGGGAGATATATGCATATGCTAGGATGCCCTTTGGTTTGAAGAATATTGGAGCCACATTCCAGGGGGACATGGATCGTGCATTTAGCAAGTTGATAAGAAAATTCATGGCAGGTTATCAAGATGACTTGACAGAGCATTCAAAACTAAGGGGTGATCATATCCATCACTTGAGAAAAATTTTTGACAGATGCAAATTATATGGTGTCTCTCTAAATCCAAAGAAATGCTTATTCTTTGTAACTCAAGGTAAACCATTGGGTCATATTGTGTGAAATTAAGGGATTTATATAGATCCAGAAAGAGTTAAAGAAATACATGAACTCAACCCTCCGTTATCCAGGAAAGGAGTTCAATCGTTTTTCGACAAGATCAATTTTGTGCGAAGATTTGTTCCTAACTATGAAAGTATTGTGAAGCCGGTCAATTTATTATTCAAAAATGAGAAGAGGTTTGCATGGACAATGGATACCCAAGAATCTTTCATTAATATCAAAAGAGAAATCACCACGGCTCTAGTTCTCATTAGTCCATATTTTCAAATGGATTTCATCATCTACTCATTTTCTACAGAAATAGTTGTTGCATATGTTTTTACTCAGAGTAATACCAAGGGTGAAGAACTCCCAAACAATTTCATGAGAAAAACCCTTCATGGTTATGAATTAAGGTATTCAGAGTTGGAAAAGAAAGCCTTGGCTCTTGTGAAAGCGGTAGCACACTTTTGAACGTACATACTAAATTCTCATGCCATTTCTTATGTTCCATCATCAGCAGTGAAGATGTTTTTGAATCAACAATTAAGAGAATGAAAATGGGCTAACCGACTGGCAAAGATCCAAGAATATGATATTGAAATTAAACCTTTAAAGGTTGTCAAAGGACAAGGCTTATGTAAGCTCATCGCAAACAGTGATTTTGTGGATGGAATGATTTCAATTTCAGTAGGAGAACCATTAGTTGATTCAGAATGGTACGGAGACATTGTATTCTACTTAAGGTCTGGGCAATTTCCAGTCACCATGAACCCTAAAGAGCGAAGAACATTGAAGATGAAGGAAAATCAATATGGTCTAATTGCATATATATTGTTCACAAGGAACTATGATGGTATATTATTGAGATGTGTTGATCGAAACGTGGCCCAAGAACTAATGAAAGAATTCCATGAAGGAATATGCGGTGGACATTTTGCACCTACTGCAACCGCCCACAAGATAATAAGACCTGGATTTTATTGGCCATCAATTTTTAGAGACTCATATGCCACAATAAGGAAGTGTGTATCATGCCAGCAGTTTTCAGGGAAAATGAAGAGATATGCGATGTCTTTACAACCCATAATTGTAGAACAACCATTATCCCAATGGGGACTTGGTGTTGATTAATCCAAAGTCAAGCAAGGGACATATGTTCATTCTCACCGCTACAGATTATTTCACAAAATGGTCGGAAGCAGTGGCATTAAAGAAAGTTGATTATGAAGAGTTAATTAAGTTACTCAAAGATAATATTTTGTCAATATTTGGTGTCCCAGATAAATTTCTTACTGATAATGGTTCAATTTTCATCATTTCAAAGTTTACAAAATTCAGTGGAGAATATAGAACTATTATGGGGCAATCATAAAACTATTATCTATAAGGAAATGGTCTCGCAGAATCCACAAATAAGACACTCATTCATATTTTGAAGAAAACTATAGAAAAGAACCAAAGAAATTGGCACTTAAAGTTAACTGATGCATTGTGGGCGAGCAGAATGACTCCAAAGGACAACACTGGAATGTCCACATATACATTGGTTTATGGAAAGGAAGCAAAAATTCCAATCAACCTTGAACTCAATGCTTTGACTTACGTGGTTAATACAAAATATGTAGAAGACAGTTCACCTATCCAAAGGAGGATTAATTAGTTTTTGAAATTGGAGGAAGAAAGAAGTAAATCCCTGAATTGAACTTCTCAAAGACAACAAAGTACCAAAAGATATTTTGATCAGAGCGCAACTGTAAAAAAAATTCAGAAGGGAGAATTGGTGCTACTCTCGAACAAACCTAAGGAGAAACCATCGATGCATAAAAAGTTTGAAGCACTCTGGATTGGACCATATATTATCGAACAGATATTAGGTTTTAATTCCTATATCTCCAAGTCATGAAGGGTAAAATATTAATGTTGCCTATCAACGAGAAATATTTGAAAGGTTTCTTCACCTAAAAATTTCTCATTTTCCTTGTACATAATTTTATTTTTTAGTTTGTATATTATTTCCTTTTACTCCATAGCCCAATGGACAGAAGCACCTGGTCATAAATATTTTGGATTCTTGACAACCCACAGGGGGTTATCATCCCACAATTGGAGCCAGTTGTTGAGATCAATTCCCAGTTCCAAAATTTCCCTCCCCTATTCTATTTTACCAACTTCTTTTTTCCATTTCTTTTCCCTCTTCTATACTTACCCAAATTCCCCTTTACTTTTCTCCCTTATCTTTTCCCTTTCTAGTTACTATACTTAGTATTTTTTCAAAAAGGTGGGTTCGCGGTTTGGCGGACTCACAGATATTCACCTCCATCCATACTCCCATATCATGAGTCCAATCGACCATCGTGTTACTATGTACTTAACCATTTTTCCAACCATGGGTCCATGGGTTCAAGCTTTCATATTCCAAGTTCTGTGATATCCATTTTGCACCCAAAGATCGATGACCTACATTATGACCGTTGGACTTACCGAGCTCCTAAGTATCTCATTTCTCCTATATTGAGTCTGACTGACCGCAATACAACACTTGGCCTCTTTTCTATATTTCACAACTGCAGGTTCATGGGTTCTGGAGTTGGTGGGTTCATAAAAATTCCCAAATCCTAATTTCTCTCGTCCATCCCCACCATCTTCGTGCTTTTCCCAATACGCATTTAACTATGGTTTAATGCTAATAACTCATCATGCAAGTTCCATAAAGATCGTCATTAATAAGCGAAGCGATCGAGGAGATTTCTAATTAAATTTCATTAAAGCATGGTTTGTCGAAGATTATATTATTGTTATCTCTCTCAAGCGCTCATTTCAAATATTATATGGATTAAAAGAACACTCTCGTCAACTTATGGCCACAACAGATCGAAAATAGTTCTAAGGTGATACTTTGAATATTTTTGGGCGCAAGGACCAAAAATTTCAATGGTTTAGACCATATTCTTACTATTCATCCCTTTTTGCTTAGAAGGAAGTGTTTTGTACATCCGAAATTTATCTTGCAAGGTGTGTCCATGAGGTTTTCGACTGCAAGGAACTAGTTGCATGGTGCGTTGAGAAATACATACAGAGTCAGTGGATTATTCAACTTCAATGTCATCCTCCCATCTCTCTTTCACCTCAAGTGTTTTGTAATATGTTGAAGCTCCCTGAGCCAACACTTACCTTCAAAGGAGAGGATTGCAGGGATTTCTTGAAAAATAATGACAACGGCCTTGACCTCTTTCCTGAGTTCTTGGAGAATCTCGCGGCTATCCCAGAAGAGATTACCAGGTTGCAGGTCGACTCATTCAAAAACCCCTTTCAGGAAATTGCTTGTTTGTTTACGAGGATGACGGGACAAGAAAGTATTGCCATCATTTCCTGCATGATTCTTTATATCTTATATTTTACAATCAAAGAGAAAGCTATTTTCAATTAGGGAAAACGGGTTTCCATTGAAATCTCCTCCCAATTGTCATAGTACAAAAAGGACTAGAAATTCTTCATGGCTTCTTATTTGGTTTTTGCGATAACATATTGTTGTCAATTTCAAAAACTGTCTATATGTAAGAGGGTGAACTGTGAACTTGATCCAGTTACCTTTTGGTACCAAGCATTGTGGAGACACAAGGCTTCTTTACATTTTTATGAAGTTTACAATGATTGTGTTTCACATTTTTAAGGATTATTGTTTGGTAAAGATACCCCCAGAATATCTGACCAGGCAAATAAATTCTTGGATAAAAAGGGGGCATTGGAACAGATGGAAAATCACAATGTTATCAGGATTTTTGGTTCCAAGGAAAATCCCACCTTTCTTCCATTCCATGTATCTAATAAAATTGTTATCACGGAACTAGAAAGGCAATATAATTTATGGCTACACTTTTTCCATGAGAAACGGAAAAAGCAATTCACACCATTGCCTTGGAAAATTGGAGAATTTATATTCAGGAATACAAACAAAATCGATGAATTTGTGAACCACTTCCACAATGTGAATCTGAAATATGTTGAAAGGATAAAGGGGTTTGACGCTAATGGAATTTTCATGGAGCATATGCTAGAAGTAGGATTCAACAATCCATTTATTCATACTATTTTGAGTGAAGAAGAAGATAACAACTTAGGTGCTCCTACTCACAATGATGGTGACTTGGAAATGGTACTTAGTACCAATGAGTTTTACAAGTAGAAAGGAAAGGGCCCCAGCATGAAGAGTGCCCAGTCCCCAACTATTACTCCTAAAAATACAACATCTCGAAGCAATTCTCCAATGGCCCACCCATCTAGAAAAGTTACCAACAGTAGTTCAGGTGGTGGAGGAGAAAAGAATCCCCCTCTAGGAAAAATTGAGAGCTCGCACAAGCTTCCTCTGAGAAAAAAGATGAAAAACATTGTGCAAGAGGAAGAAGACTAGAACATAGAGAGTGACATCAATAGATTCTCCCTTTAAGATATGGAGCTCAAAGTGGATATCAAGAAAATGTTTCCCAACATTGACTAGCCGGGAAATACGACCCATCATAATTCATCATTGGAAATCATTGAGAATGATGCCTTCAATGAAGAAGACTCATTTGATTTTAAGAGAACTTTCTTTGACAGGGAATCAAAGAAATTGATTATTGAAAAAGGTGATGTGAAGAACAAAAAAGGGAAATCGTGTTCATAGGTTGACATAAGAGATATGCGGGCTTCGCATATTCCTAAAATTCACAGAGAAATCGGGGATGCTCTAGATGACTCCATTGGTGGTCTTGAAGCGGAAAACAAGAAATTGAAAGAAAGGATCAAGGAACTCGAAGATGCCTTAATGCCTCTTCCACTTCTTTCCAGTCCTTTGACAATAGTCAGACCCACTACACCAGTTGTTAAATTGAAATGATTATCAAGCTTACTTACATCAGCCAGAAGCTATGTAGAAAGAATCATTAAGAAAACAATGGCATTGATCACAGAGGCATGGGAAATTTCAAAAAACATTTCTTCTTTTGGCTCGAGGACGCATGCCTTCCATGAGTATTTGCAACCTACCTGAAGAATGAACAAGTTTTTTACCTTGATGTTGTACTACCCTTTGGAAACAAAGTTTCCTACATGACGGAACTAAGGAGAAGAGAGGAGGATCTTCCCTCTCCAAGTCGGATAAAGTAGTTGAACATGTGCTGGAAAGAAAAGATAAAAAAACTTGAATGATATTTTTCAAGCATGCAGCCAAGCTATATCAAGGAGGGAAGACCTAGCTGGAAGCACTAACGAAGTACAAGACCCCAAATTAATCCTCAACTCATTGTTTCTAAAAAAATAATAGTTTGATGAACAAGTTGAGATTTTTAAAGGGTTTTCAGTTGAAAGTTCTATGGTATACTTGAATATGATGAGGACGACATAGACAATTGGCTAGTGGACTACTCCGTGAAAAATCAAGACATTGAAGAAGCATTGCACTATATTTCCCTTTATCTACGAGACTTGGGGGTGAGTAGTTCAACATCAAAATCCAGGATGAGATCAACATGACACAAATGAAAAATTATATTGAAGGATGGTTTAAGAAAGCGATCTACAAATTGACCATCGAGCAGCAAGAAACAGTTGAGGCGGTTCATGTAACCATTAATGAAGACAATAAAAGGACACCAGCAAGAAAGTGAAAACAATGAGAGACCATCATAGTAAGTTTATGATGATCACATATTTTTTCTTTATTAGTTACTTGATCCAGTTACTCCACTTCTTTGGATAGAAAGGTATAACCGAAGTCTGATAACTTCTCTTTTCTTCTTTCAAGGTCTTGTTGTTATTTTACCACCCAACGTCCTCCTTCTACAAGCTTAATTCTTGTGTATATTTGCTTTATGCTCCACGGGAGCCCCAATCCCAGTGTTTAAGACAAATGAAATAAATTTCAAAGAATATGTAATAGACTATATATTTTTTAGAAATTTCAAGAGAGTTGTGTCTGGATCAGTTTCGATTGTGCTTTATAACTCTAAGTTTTGAGTATAAAGTATTTGAGACTCATCTATCATTATATTTTTTTGATCTGCCCATGTGTCCACTCTGTTAAATTTATCTTATGTATGTGGATCGTCTTCTTTTTATTTTTATGTGATCATAAATCTTTATCTTAAATTATGATGGATGTGAGGAAATTTTGTGCATTTGCTTTAAATGTGTGAATGTGCTTGGTTCCTAGTCCTTTCTCGGGAACTATCTTTACATAGATCCACTTGGTTAAGGGATATGTATGAGATGTATGCATAGGGCACAATTACAGTCTGGAAACAGTGACAGTTTATAGGTTGATGTGACAGAGGCAGCAAAGGGTCAGAGTTTTTCAAGAAAGAGAAAACCCTAGTTTTCAAAATTTCTATGTAGGTTGTAGTATAGACAGGTTGCGTACATATGCAGGCTACACTATAAACAGGTTGTGTACATACGCAATCTACAGCATATATAGGTCGTGTACCTATTGGGTTTTGTTGGTACAGGTAGATTACAGGTACATGTTGGTTACAGGTCAGTGGCACAAGTTGGTTACACATTGTTGGCACATATTGGTACATGTTTATAGTGGTATATCTCACAGTGACAGTGTGGAAGTGGTTTCATCATTTCATTTATATTTCAGGGTGATAATATTGGGCAAGGATAGGTGGTTGTAGCCACCTTCCAGTTGTAGTTGGAGAACATAGGGGGTTGTAGCCTCCTTCTGGTTGTAGCCAAAGAAATGAGGAGTTGGAGCTTCCCTCAGGTTGTAGTCTAAAAATATAGGGGGTTGGAGACTACTTCCAGTTGCAGTTGGAGAACAAAGGAAGTTGGTGCTTCCAATGAATGTAATTCTTAAAGACATATAAGAAAAAACATTTTGTGGTTTTCTCCTGCATTGGGTTTCCACATAAAATACCAGTGTATTGTGCATGTGTGTGATTGTTCATTGTTTATGGTTTATTTACTCTGCACTTATTGGATGATAATGTTACATTGATAATAAAGATAAATAACACTTACATACTATGGTTAAAATGATTTAAAAACTTTATTACTAATTCACCCCCCCCCCCCTCTAAGTAATCCATCATTAATCATCACAAAAATCCTCATGAAGCATATAATAGAAACTATAACAGTTTTGGATCATTAAATGATGAAGTAGAATGTTATAAATGCAACAATTTTGGACACATGGCCAAATATTGAAGATTGACAGTTCCTCCAAAATAACCACAAAAGGATTTCAATAATCACAAAAAAGGACCATCAATAATGTGGATAAGGAAGCAGGATAAATTAAATGTTGAAGAATGTTCCCTTTCACTACAATCCCAAAGTAGAAGAAGTGATTGGTACATCGATAGTGTTTGTTCATGGCATATGACAGGTGATAAGAACATATTTATTACTCTAAGGAAAGAAAGAGATGGATCAGTTTCATTTGGAAATGACAACTCAACCAAAATTATAGGGAGAGGCACAGTCAAACTTGGAAATAAGGATGCCAAGGAAGAAAATTTCCACTTGTCAAAAACATGAAGCATAACCTGCTAATTGTGAGTCAAATGTGTGATCAGGGACATAAACTTATATTTGACTCATAGAAGTGAGATAAGGAAAGAAGGATCAGCAAAATTGTGGCTACATCAGTAAGAACTCCAAACAACATATACATCTTGAATGAGATTGGAAAAGATAGATGTTTCTTGGGAAAGGAAAATGAAAGTTGGCTTTGGAACAGAAGAATGGGACACATGAAATTTGACAATCTGGTCAAAATTAGCAGAAAGGAAGCAATAAGAGAAATGCATGAAACTTCAAAACCGACTAGTACTATGTGCAAGCATTGCCTACATGGGAAGCAAACAAAATTGAATTTAGATCAAAGGAATACTCTACAACAAATCCATTGGAAACTGTACATGTTGATCTATGTCGGCCAACGAGAACAAAAGGACTAAATGGTGAACAATACTTCATGCTACTTGTTGATGATAATACAAGAATGATTGTAGATTGTTTTCTCAAGAAGAAATCAGAGGCATTCAAAAATTTCATAATATACAAGGAGATGGTTGAAAATGAAATGGATTCAAGAATTAAGTGCTTAAGATCAGACAATGGAGGATAATTGACATCAAAGTAATTCATGGAATTTTGTGAAGATAATGGAATTAAGAGGCAATTTTTAGTAGCTAGGACACCTCAACAAAATGGGGTCGTTGAAAGGAAGAACAAAATCGTAACAGAGATGGCCAAAACCATGTTGAAATATTCAAAGTTGAGAAATATGTTTTGGGTACAAGTAGTGCACATAGTTGTTCATATCTTAAACAGATGGATTCTTAGAAGTAACAATGACAAAACTCCATATGAGCTATGGAAAGGAAGACCAGAAAATGTCAAACATTTTAGAATATTTGGAAGCAAGTGCTACATAAAAGAGAAGGTGAAAGAGTTGGAAAATTTGATTCTCAAGTTGATAAAGGCATATTGGTCGGGTACTCAAGCAAAAGAAAGACATACAAATGTTACAATCTAAGACTCAACAAGATAGTGGAAAGCATAAATGTGAAGATCGATCAAACATGTGCGCCAATGATCAAAGAAGAAAGAAAAAAGTCTAAAGAACAGGAAATAGAAGAAGAGAAAGAATAGTGGCAGCCAGAAATAGAACAATAAGAGAATGACCAGCAAGTTTTTTGGACACCGTCCAGGGAACCTAACCATCGAGTTCAAAAGAATCATCCACCATAACAAATTATTGGAGATAAAAATGCAAGCATAGAAACTAGAGGAAGTAGACGGTTGTGTGCACCATAGTAGAGACACCTTGCACTACCATCCACAATTGAGCCCAACAACTTTGAGGAAGCCAATAATGATGAACATTGGGTCAAGGCCATGGAAGAAGAACTTAATCAAATAGAGAAAAATGATACATGGGAACTAGTTCCAAGACCGAAGAACAAAAATGTGATTGGTACAAAATGGGTGTTTAGAAAGAAACTAAACGAAGATGGACAGATAACCAGAAACAAGGAAAGATTAGGAGGAAAAGGATATACTCAAATTGAAGTAATAGATTTTGAAGAAAAATTTTCCCCTATTACAAGAATGGAAGCAATCAAATTGATCTTGGATATCAGATGGACATAAAATCAGATTTTCTAAATGGCGAATTAGAAGAATAAGTCTACATCGAGCAACTAGAAGGATTCCTACTGTCATAAAGAAAAGATTATGTTTTCATGTTGAATAAATCTCTGTATGGACTCAAGAAATACCCTAGAACCTGGTATTTAATATTGGATAGGTATTTCAGGAACAAGGATTCAAAAAGGGTAATGGAGATAGCAATCTCTATGTAAAGGTTAATGGGAACAACATACTTATCATTGAAGTATATGTGGATGAAATTATCTTTGGAAGTGATGTTGACAGGATGAGTAAGAAATTTTCCCAAGACATGCAGAATGAGTTTGAAATGTCACTACTTGGTGAATTGACATTCTTTTTGGGACTTCAGATATCCCAAGTGGATGAAGGAATTTTCATTTCTCAAACCAAGTACATCAAAGAAATTTTGCAGAAGTTTGGAATGGAAGATTGCAAACCAGTAAGTACTCCCATGGAAATTGGTTGCAAGTTGAGAAAAGATAATGAATCTAAGGAATCATATCAGAGACTCTATATATCGATGATTGACATCCTACTCTATGTGACAGCCTCAATACCAGATGTAATGCAAGTCATTGGACAAGTTGCAAGATTTCAAGAAGCACCGAAGAAAACTGATGTTCTGGCAGTAAAGAGGATCTTCAGATATCTTAAAGGAACAATGGAGTTTGTATTGTGTGTCCAAAAGGACATGAGCTTACTATGGTCACCTATGTAGTTGCAGATTGGGCAGGAAACATTGATTAACAAAGAAGTACTAGTGGAGCAGCTTTCTATTTAGATGATTGTCTAGTATCTTAGTTAAGTAAGAATCAGTCATCAATATCGTTGTCTATGGCATAAGCAGAATATATTGCAGCAGCAATGTGTTGTACTCATTTTCTTTATATGAAATAAACTCTGCAAGATATACAAGTGAAGTATGATGAACCTATTTCGATATTTTGTGACAATACCAGCATTATCAGTATGTCCAAGAATCCAATGATGCATTCCAAGACCAAACATACTTTGATCAAGTTTCACTTTTTGCAGGAACAGGTTATAGAGAAAAATATCAAGGTGGAGTATATTGGGACAAAGGAAAATATTGAATACATCTTCACTAAACCTCTTCCAAGAGAGACATTTGAGTATCTTCGACATAAACTTGGAATAGTTTCTACTCCACAATGATTTTCACAACCTTTATGTAGAGAAGACAAGGGAATAAATATCATCTATGAATAGACAATAAAGGAATCTTAGTTTGAATTATTTTTATATGTCAATTGTTTACATCATCAGGAAGCACCAATGGATAAATTGTACAAGAATAGAGAAATCTCAGAAGCATGTTGTCGGGGGGAGTTAGTCATTTCCATTGATGTCAAAGGGAGAGAAAGAACATAATCATGTAGACAAGGGGAGATTTGGTCATAGGGGGAGCATGAATGTTGCCATCAATGCATCTATGATTATATACCTTTCAAGTGATCTTTTGGTAAATCTTTTCATAGTACATCTGAGGCAGTGAAGCCTAAGGTAGCAAAGGGAACTGAAGGGAAAATTCTACAAACTAGCTTTTTGAGGTTATCTGCAGGTCGCAGTGAAGCAAGGTGCGGACATCTGCAGGTCACAGTGAAGCAAGACGTGGAAATCTGTGGGTTGATAGTGTGCAAGTCACAGATCTAAGAAATTTTTTTGAAGAAGGATGCTTGGATTAGGTTGCAGCAAGGTTTGATGGTACAATGGAGTTGTTACAAAATCTGAGATGGTATGTGTTGTTCCTGAGTCTGTACTAAAGCTTCAAGTATAGTGTCAAGGCATCCGAAAGTATGTAAAGGATGAATACGAAGATGTATGTTATCCTTCAGTGTAGGAAACTAATGAAGGTTTCTACGTTCTCGATGTCTAGCTTCCAACTGCTCTTGAGCAGTTATATCACGCTCAATGGCTGCCCATGAAGGTTCTAATTCCTCCCGGGTGTTAGCAGTTTTAAGGATTGTATCGAAAAGATTTAAAGTGATATGATTTTGATTAGAAAGTCCGGGTTGAATATTAGGTTGAGTAGTTGCAGGGACAGTCATTGAGGAACAGTACCAGTATGGAAATGATTTAACGTGAGATTTCAACGCTGTTTCAATTTAGTCGAAATAAGAGAAATTTTTGCATGAAGAACAAAATAGGAATGCAAACTGAAGGCCCTTTCCCATAACTGTATTATTTTTCAGTAAAGATGTGGAATGAGAGAAAAAACATTTAGTTGTGGATAACGTAAGGTTCCTATTAGTAGAAAACTCACACATACACAGAAGAAGAAATTGACATAGAAGTAATTGACATAGTGTAAATAAATATAAAATTCTGTAAATGTGAATTGGTCTTACACCTGCTGATAGCTGGTGCAGAGGAAAGACAAGAAACAATTACAGAAATTTAAAATCCCTTCACTATAGTAGTGGTCGTACTAAGTTATAGTGATACACATCAATTATGTAGAGCAAAATGAAAAGAAACAAGAAAACATAACGAAACAAACTTGTAACACAGTCGTGACAGAATCAGGAATCTTCAAATTTTCTTGTATTAACTTCTTTGATGCAAAATCTCTATTACATTCATTACCAAAAAGTCCAGCCCTTTGGTTCTTCTTTTGGTTCTCTATTTATACAAATTTGCCCTTCCCTATTCCTATTTTCAAAAAAATGCCAGTTGCCTACTTTTACGTGACTTAGTGCATATTGTACATCTATCCATAAACTGGATACAAGTTGTGAAAGTTCCGCTTGGCAGCTGTGAGGAGCGAAAACACTCCATCTCTTCTACTTTATTTTCAAAAAGGGCCAAGTGTTTGTCTTTGCATAGACTCAGTGCATATCCTACATCTGTCCATGAATTGGGATACAAGCTGTGACGGCTCTGCTTGACAAATGGCTTCGGCAAAGTAGCACTCTCGGGCTAATTGTGGAAGTCTATTCCCCATATGTGCATCAACCATATCAAGGGCGTCGAGTTGTGTGCTGGGCTGAATCAAATGTCCATCAATTTGAGCCATGTCTACCTTGTCTATCTTAGAGATCTCTGCCAAATTTCTCTCATTTTTCTCCTTCATGTCGAGGGAGATCCGCTCTATATTCATCTGCCTTAGCGTCTCTGTGTCACCCCCACTTTCCATCCCCAACAGTTCACCATTTATGGCTTTGAAAGCTTCTTCTAGTGAATTTGACACTTTTTGAGCCTGCTCCTTGCTTAAAGTAATATCATGCTCCCAAATTTTTTTAAAAATATTACCCCTAGTCTGTTCAGCAATGGTGAGCCCAGGAGACCCTACTCAAAACCTATTGTTGGTGGCTATCACTGCTTCTTGGAAGGCTATCCGAGCAGCTTCTTCATTTCTTTCCTTGACGATCAGATTCTCAGAAATATGATGCATTAACAGGCAATCTCCTCGAAATTCCCCTACTTTGTTTAGCAGACTCTGTTGAGCAGAAGAGATCCTGCTCTGAATGTCGATTGCTCAGGATTTAACAATCTCGATGTCGATCACATTGCTTCCTGCGAGCTCTAACTGAGCCTATAACTGTGTGATCGTATCCCTCTGCTGACCCGACTGCACTTGACCCTCTCGGATCACTGAGTTTTCTTGTTCCAGCTTGGTTTTGAGGACTTCGATCTCTTTCTTATCGGCCAATTGGGCCAGCTCTATTGCTCCACTCGCTTGACTCTTAGCATCTTTCGCAGCCGAAGCTATTCGGGCTTCAAGAGTCTTGATCAGTCGATTTTTTCTCTTGAGCTGATTTTTCAACATCGCAATCGAGAATTGGTTTGTTGACGCATACGCTCCTAGCGTCCCTGCTATCTCTGTGGTGAACTCATCACTTTTCTTGTTTTTTCCATCTTTCATTACTTTGAATTTTTTAACAGCGGACTCTCCCTCTTGATAAAATTCCCACTTTACTATGGCTTTTCTCTTTCTGTCAAAAAAGAACTCATTAGGGGGGAGTTACTCTGCCCTTATAGGTCTTATCTCTTCACCAAATATCCATCCCTCGCTGACGTCTCCCTGAGCCGACTGCAAGGGTGTGACAGAGGTGATGGGTTGTCCGATCTGCTTCGCCACTTTTCCTGGCGTGATGAGTGAGTCATGTTCTTTCGGAGGGTCGAAGGTCTTCATCTCTGTCCCTGTCTCTGGATTCTGAGTTTCAGGCGGGTCGGTGTTTTTCACTTCCACCTCTGGATAATGTTCCTTAGGTGGGTTAGTAGTCCCTTCTTCTGTTTCGGGATTCTTTTCCTGCTTGGGACTCTTCCCCTGCTCGGGATTCTTTTCCTGCTCGGGGCTCTTCTCCTGCTCGGGATTTTTTTCCTGCTCGGGGTACTTCTCCTGCTCCCCTTCCTGACGTTTTTCGGGATTAGAAGTTTGCCCCTCAGAACTTTCGGCCTCCTTTTCTTTATCCTTAGAAAGTCCCAAACCTCCCAACACAATGGGGAGGCATCTTTTCCTATGCTCCTGAAATTTTAGAACAGAAGCCTTGTCTTCGGGTGTCAGAGATCTGATTCGAAATTGCACTTCTGAATAGGACCTCGCCCCTCGGAAAACATCATCCGAGGGCGAAAACTCGTGTTCAAACCTCTTTAATCCACAATTCCCCAAATGGGTGCTTACAATTCTCTGCGGATCATGCTTTTTGTACTCAATAGAGACTAGGCTCAAGTCTTCTAAGGTTGCAGCCTCAGCCTTAGCATGTCCGAAATCTAATAAGGAATAGGAATTAAGCCGAATAGGGAAAAATGGCCATACCTTCTTCGATGACGCTTTGAGCTCCTTGCTTACTCCGCCAATCACTGTTTGTCGAGCAATCTCCCGACAGGCCAGCTTGTCGGGGATGAATAATGGGAGCACCAAAGGAGGGACAGCAGCTCCGAATACTCTAAAATAGGAGAATTCTTCTTCTATGTACCAATCTGCGATACTGCTCAGATTCGCAGCAATGCTATCCGAGATGCGAGGTGGCGAAAGACCAAAAATGGTGATGTGCAGAGGCACCATCACCCAATTGAAAATCTCAAAAATAAATTTATTTGCGTTATTTTCCCACAATTTATCGTGGTACTCGTGCACAGTTTTTTCTTGGGTTGGGCTCCAAGCCCAATTCATCAAAGGAAAATGTGTCATGGAGCATATCGCGTCCATGATATACGCGGACATGAAGAATCTGGATGGTCTCCCGGCTGCTTTTTTCTCCCGGTACTTTGTGACCCTGTTGAAAAGACTGTCTGAGAGCATTTTCGCCCAATTGAATGAGGAACCTTCTGCTACCCGAAAGATGAGAGGTACCCACTGGATGTAAAAATGCACAGTATCTTCCCATCCGAAAAGCCGACAAGTCATCATCGCCACATACATATACTGTGGCTCCAATGAAGAAATCAAATACAGACCCTTGTCATTCACTCTGAATGTTGCGGAGCGCGAGAACCAATCTTTTATCAAACCAGGCATGGTTTTGTCATATTCCTCGCATTCCTTCTTTTTGAATTCCTCCAGGAATTCTTTGCCATATGTATATTCAGAAGTTGTTGGGAGCTTATACATAGATTGGATATGCTCTGGTCTGAAAGTTCCGACCATGACCTGTCGGTCATTTACGATAGTTCTGGCGGGCAGGTCGATGTGATCCAATGCCCATCGGATCATGTCATAGTATGGTAGCAACCGAGGTCTGGTTGCAACCAGGTGCATTCCCGACTGAACAATTGTTTTATACTTAGTGTTCAGGTCATCCTTTACAATATCATTGTCATCGTCATCCGAGTCTGAATAGTTTACCACCTCGAATTGCAGAATGTCTGAAATAAACTACCAGGTGGGTACTGAGACGCCAGTCCGTGGTGAAGTATCTGAGACGTTGTCTGGACCCTGCGCTGCAACCTCGACATTTGCTTTTGCTGCTCTCCTTGGGGCCATGACTGATGCTTTCTTTTTCGCTCTTCTGCAATAAACCTGTGTATACATGCGGAAATGAGTTCCCTCGGAGCAAGGTGAGCTCTGTGTGCTTATGAGAAATGTTTTTTTTAAAAAGAATGAAACTTTCGTATATATTTGAAAACTTTGTACCTTCTGAAATAAGTCTGTCAAATCGCAAATAAAACCAGATTTAATGTATAAATCCGATCTTATTTATTCGTATATTTACCCCAATTCTTCATTAATGTCATCAATGTTCGACGGCTTGATAGGCAATCGGGTTATGGAGAGTAAGTAAATTCCTCGTGAAGTGTGCCAACCTCGATACGCGGGACGTATCTCACTTAATTTCATTTTTCTAAAATTTCAAATCTTAACGACTTAAAGAATTTTCTCGTCTCTCGTTGTATCGTGAATTTTCTTTTCGGATTTTGACTCTCCAACTCGCGAGGTTGCGAGTGCCGACTTTTCCTTAATTAAAAAACTAACCGTGATTTGGCGCATTCTTAATTATATAACTAACCTAATCGCCATATCGCGACTCGGGAATTCGAAGACAAACTTTTGAGATAATGATATGACGAGTTGCGATATCGCGATGTGGCGATAATTAAGACTCGAATTAAGAGAGGGAAATCTTAGATTAGGCAACTAATTAATCTCGCTATAATTATGTCGCAACTTCGTGAATCGGATTTTTGGACACCTTAACTCAATGAAAGAAAGTGTCGAGTGACGAAGTGCCGAGAACCAAATTTAACCATGGTTAGTTTTTTACCCTTAACCTCTGACCAAGGTTATCACAAAGTCATCGTGTTCTCGGCTATCGGGGCTGCAAGAACAAAAACCTGGGTTTGATGTCTGTCGAGGCATGAAACCCCGACGACGTTTAATCATGGATTAAAGGTCTCACCCTAGTTAATGCCTTGGGCGAAAATTAAAATCGAGTTCGCAGTTTCGCGACTCGGGACTTGTGAATTCAAAAATTAAAGTGTCTGACTTGCGAGACCCCGAAACAAAACAAAAGAGCGAACATATTTACGAGAATGGTTCTGTTTTGCAAGCGAGAAAAGCATTTTTGTTCAGGCGTCAATATTCCCAGAGTTTTAAGATTTCGGAAGGAGAAGAAAAGAAACTTTAGATCTGAAGTATCAAAAATTGAAAATTGCGTGAGGTGAAAAAACGAGGGCGGCTCCAACATAGGCTCCAACTAGGGATCACGCTTCTCTGTGAGGCGAGAATAACAGTAGACCAGGTGCCAAAATTGGGTAAATGGAGTCATAGGCTAATATCAACAGAAAAATCAAGGAAAAGATAGAAGGGGAGGGAAATTTCGCTTGGAACCTCAGAAATTTTTTCGAACTTAGGTATTCTTTCTAAACACAGCTGAAGTCACTTTCGCAATTTTAGCTTTCTCGCTACTAAGTTTGGGGAACGCTTTAAGACAGTCGTAATGCTCCTAGGATATTCAACAGGTCTTTTGATTCTTATCTTGCATCAAAAGAATGATATTATTTAATCTAAAATAGGGAAGTCCCGTCAGAATTTGGGGAAATGATCAGGTTTTCAGAAAGCGTTGATTACCAGAGTAGATTGATGTTTACGTATAACAGCCTTACAGATCTCTCAGACATTGCTTCACTGCCAGCGAGCCTGTTCAGTACCCCAGTGAAGTTTTCTGACCCTTTTTTACTGAATTTCTTTTCACCACTCCGGAAAATATTTATGCGTTTAAACGCTAAGACGAGGGCAATCATTTCTGAATTTCCTTTCATCATCTTAATGGACTAGGTGGGGGCAATCATTTCTGAATTTCCTTTCACCACCTGTCGCGGTATTTACTTTTAAAACACGAATATCGGAGCAATCAGTTTATATCAGGGCTGAGATCTGTGTAATATTTTTTATTAGAGGTCTGTCAACTTATTTTGATTCCTCGGTATCAACCTTCCTTTGACCCTCACAAGACCTTTAGTGTTGATACTAAGAGGGGGGTGAATTAGTATCAAGTACAATTTAAAACCTTTTTCACCTTATAATTAAACCATTCAATTATATTCAATGAGAAATGAACAATAGTATAAGAGTTACACCAATACACCACAATATACCATGCACAATATATGAGAAATAATCAATACTTTTTGTTCAAGGGAAGTAATGACTTCCAAAGGT